>JAJMFV010000269.1:0-363364 GCA_030568425.1 Ambrosiozyma llanquihuensis | reverse complement strand
GGCGGGTACTACATTGCGATGGAATATCTAGATTTTGTTGACCGAAAGCCAATATCTACCGAGGAGAAAGCGATGGTATGTAGAGAAGTTAATATGCTCCAAAACATTGGTATTTGGCATAACGATTTGACTGAACGTAATATCTGCTTCAATGAGGAAACCGGATATGCATATCTTTACGACTTCAACACATCATTATCTGCAACTAAGAGATTCAGCTTGGCCAAAAAATTTGCTGGTTGGTACTTGGAGGGCGTGGATTACGATAAGATCAGGAAGATCATCGAAGACAAGGATAACGGTGGTGTTACTCAAGGCTCTTCATCTGGTGACTCTACACTTAGTGCATCCAGAGAACAAGCTCCAAGACCGGAATCAACTCAACCAGTAAAGGATGAAGGTTAGTTGTATGCACACCCACTGTTTATTGTTGATACCCAGAATCTCCTCATTTGTTGAAAGTTTGGGTGTTTTCTAGACCGCTTATTTCGTTCAATCATATTATTTTGCTAACTAAACACTTGCAAAATTTCAATCTTGACACTCCATTGCGAAAGTTTAACGGCGATTATTTGGAATATGGGATCAATCGGGTTTGGGTTCACTTTGAACAATGTTACAAAATTTTTTCTTTCCAGGACTATAACCTTTGTAGAATTCTCATCTTCCGACTGCAAGTTAACAGCGTCACTAGTTTTAATTTTGATACATTGTAGCTAATAACGAGATATCTAAATAAAATTCTGCTTTCGTTCCACGCCACACGGAGTAAACAGAAACAACCCGTACACCAGAATTGGAGACCCCCCCACCCGTTCAAATCCCGCAGGCGCGGAAGGCTTCTGTGGTGGAGCGGACTGGGATGCGCTCGATGCCACAGTTTTTCTGCTTTATTTTTTGGATGTTTTTGTGAAGCGTTTGGATTTGAAGCAGTAACCTATGTCCCCTTTGAAAGATAAAATATAGATAGACACACCATATACCATCTTCTTTTGATTTCTAACTGTTTATCTAATTATATTGGGTATTTAAATACTATCAACATCACCTATCCTACTCACTATATAGGCCGCTCGCAAATTCAGATCTGTCATAAGGAAATTTGGAGAAACCCTTCTTTCTTATCTCCTCCCTGAAAAAAATATAAAGAGGACCCACATATATTCCATACAGCAGAAACATATTAGATAATATGGATTTACAGAATCTTTGTGAGCATGCCAACGCATTGCCGGCTATGGTTCAGGACTCGTTGGATTCAACAGCAACCACCACAGAGTTGAAAACCACAATACCCGACCAACATGGCACAACAACTTCCACGCCACATCTAGATCAGACCTCCAATAGAATGTTCAAAGAATCATCGCCAACCCCTCGTTTACAACCTAATAGCATCAATAATAACGCATCATCTTCATTGTCATCATCCACAGTTGGTGGTAACTCGCTCATCCACCGAAACAATAATAATATTGTTGTCGCCAATTTCCTAAGTTCCCATATAACTGATGAGAGTATGAACTCTTCTGAAGGTAAATCTTCAAGCTCGCATAAATTCTGTTATAGACACAATCCCAACGTTAGGTGTAACAAATCTGTTGATGCTTACAGAATGACTGATATCCAAAAGCAAATGGAAAAATTGCCAAGAGGAGATCAAGAGGCAATCAACCATGTTTGGTCCATATTCTCTGCTGCTCCAAATCAACATAGATCTTTGATCTTGCAAGGTCTACTAACTCAATGTTGCTTTCCTCAACTTTCAATGGTGTCTCAAGAGGTTTCGAAATTGATCAAGATCGATTTCATTGAAACTTTACCGTCAGAAATTGCCTTGAAAGTGCTTTGCTTTCTAGATTGTCAATCACTTTGTAATGCTGCTCAAGTCTCAACAAAATGGAAACAGTTGGCTGATGATGATCGTGTGTGGAAATACATGTGTGAGCAGCATATAGACAGAAAATGTCCTCAATGTGGTTGGGGATTACCTCTAATGGCTGTCAAGAAATTACAACAGGAGTCCAATCTTGCCTGCGCTGGAAAGAAGAGAAACATTGAAGAGGTTGACTCGTGTTCTGACTCTTTAGATGCTCTACCCCCCAAATTGGATGACTGTCAACTGATAGCCAATAAATTGAAAATGAAGAGAATGATTAGAAAGACAAGACCTTGGAAGGCTGTCTATTCCGAGCGTTATCAAGTTGAAAGAAACTGGAGAAAAGGCGTGTATCAAATAAAATCATTCGAAGGTCACCAGGATGGTGTCCTATGCTGTAAATACGATAATGCAAAATTGCTCATGACAGGTTCCTATGATAAATCAATCAAGATATGGAATGTCGAAACAGGTGAACTGGTGAGAACTTTGAAAGGTCACACCAGAGGTGTTAGAACATTGGCATTTGATGATCAAAAACTTATATCGGGTGGTTTAGACTCAACGATCAAAGTTTGGAATTATAGAACGGGTCAATGCATATCTACGTATACTGGACATGAGAAGGGTGTTATCAGTGTAGACTTTCACGATAAGGTTATAGTGTCAGGGTCTGCTGATCATACAGTGAAGGTTTGGCATGTTGAGACAAGAACTTGTTACACACTAAGAGGCCATTCTGATTGGGTTACATGTGTTAAGATCCACCCTAAATCTTCCACAATATTCTCAGCCTCTGAAGATGCAACGATTAGAATTTGGGATTTAGAGACCAATGATTGCTTGAAAGTTCTGGGTGGTGTTGAAAACAACGGTCATATTGGACAAATTCAATGCATCATCCCATTCACAGTTAAGGATACATTGGTCACTGAAATTGAAGAAGTTGCATCTCCTGAAGATGAATCACATAACTCCTCAGATAGTCACGACGAACAACAAGATGAACTTTCTGAGAGAGAAGACCTACCTACACATTTGTTATCTGCTTCATTGGATAACACCATCAAACTGTGGGATGTTAAAACTGGTAAATGTGTCAGAACCCAGTTTGGTCATATTGAAGGTGTTTGGGCTATAGCTGCTGATACTTTCAGAATAGTCAGTGGTGCTCACGATAAAACCATCAAGCTTTGGGATTTGCAAACTGGTAAATGTATGCATACTTTTGGTGGAAATGTTTCCCCTATTAGTTGTGTGGCTTTGGGGGATTCAAGGTTTGTTTGTGGTTTGGAAAATGGAGAGGTGAAAATGTATTGCTTTGACGCAGATAACAAACATTGATTATCCCATGTTTTGAGGAGAATATGTTTTACCTTCTGTTGTGTTTTTTTTCTTGTTTTATAATCTTACTATGTATACTATTATTTTGGGCTAAACTATGATATCAATATCTATAATCAATCAAAAAAAATTGGTTCGTAAATATAATGGCCGTGATAGAAAAGAAACTAAAGAGCTGCGCTGGTTAAAGAATATGAAGTGGTGACATTATACAACACAATGATAACACCATAAACAAATGGAATCCATGTGTTCATCTTGAATTCACCACTTCTGTAAATAGCCGAAATCAACAACCCCACCAAAGATCCTGATATAAAAGCTTGGATGGCACCAAGCAAGCAATAGATAAGAGGAATAAATAACGAGTTTTTATTTCTGTGAATGAACGAAAGGGAAACACTTTTCAAATTCTTTCCAACTTCAGAGGTATATCTTGTATATTTATTAGTGTTAACATTGTTATTGCTCTTGTTATGTTGAAGTGTCGGGTCGTGTATCATCTTCGGCTTTGAGTCGATCAATAATTTCTGGAACCTCGTAGATCGATGATGTGTGAAAACTGCCAAACCAGCAGCAGCCAGATAGAATCCAACCATCAGTATCAGTGTCCATGCAACGGTAAACACCCATATATCTTTTGTGTAATATAAATAGGTGTAGGTGGAACTAGTTGAACCGAGATGCAACACCAACCCAGGAAAGTCAGGGGTTTGATAACCCAAGGGAATGTCACTATATACAAGTAAGCTCACATTGTTAGTACCGAATTTTGAGCTTTATTAGAAATACACATTCCTTCATTGAGAATCACGTACCTCATCCACTTTGACTTGGCTTGTTTGTGGGCAAATACTTACTTCAAACAGGACTACTACGAGGCATCTGATGTTTTCCGAAGTTGATTATTTTATAAATGCAAAAGGATCGCGGTCAATGAGATAAATAGAATGAATTTGAATATTCCTCTACAATACCAATACACACCGTATATGTTAGTCATATTATCCCTTTATCCTTCATGAGATTGAGTATGGTACCCAGAATGAATAACCTTGAATCGACTGTACTTACGCTTACATTTCTCAAGCTAAAATTTATCAGCGTGTTCTCTTCCACGTTCAGAATACGGCCCAATAACAAGGCAGTAATTGCCAACACCAAAACACCACAGTCAGAACCATTGATCTGTTGAGGAGTGTACTTGTCGGTGACAACATCGAAATTGCAACCATAAAAAGATTCAAGTTTCCCAATCAGCTGGGATGTTTCTCTCTCGTTTGCGAGGTGTATTGAATCATAAACATAGCAAACTTTGTCTTTGGGACAGCACAACAATAACGACCAATGAGATCCTCCTTCTGCATCATCAAAGTCCTCTTTGTCATTAACCGGTAAGAAAACAAATGAAGATTTCTGTATTGGGGGGAGAACGTCCCTCAACTCATTTGGATTTGGATGATGTGCAAGGAGAAATGAAAAAGTGGGCATTAAAAGTGTAACTATATGCTCCTCTTCCACAGAACCACTAAAATAGTTCATTCTTCTTTTCAATGTTGGAATCAATTGGAATCTAGTTAGGTATTCATACACAAAACTCAAGTTGTTATCATTCAACCACTCATCATCTTGTAAGTTGAACAGATCCTCCTTATAAACAGTAATATCGTAGAACTTCAATGCCTTATCAGATTGTGCTCTAGACGATTGAACGTATAAGTCTTTGAGTAAGTTGATCTTACTTCTCATATCATCTGTCAATACCGTATGCCCAGTATAAACACCAGCAAGGTTTTTGTTTCGTTTTCTATCTTCTTTGAATTTTTTTTTCAATTGTCTGGCCTGCTTCTTGTCTTCTTTACTTACTTTCTTGGATTTATTTCCCTTTGAACTTCTGTCTTGTTCCATCAAAGAGCTGTACGAGGGCAATCCAGAGTCATATGGTGGTAATTCAGTGGCATCATTGTAATCCATTTGTCCAGGCTGAGAGATATTATTACTCGTGAGTCCTGCAATGGTAAGGTTTAAAGGAACGTAACTCATATTGGAGGAATGTTGTTCATAGTTTGATTCGTCAGTTTTGTAATCAGTTGATGACTGGTTGAGGTATCCGTCATATTCATGGAACCATTTGAATTGGTCGTACCCATTTGTTAGAAGAGTAGTTGTCTGTTGCCTAGCCTGATTCGGCAGTTCTTTTTCTCGATTAGGTATAAAGTATCCTTTATAAGGGTTAAAGATTGTCCTGATCATCAGTTGATTGAGTATTGAAGATATAGCGGAACCCTTACCTTACTTCAGTGTATACAACTTTGGTGGAATGTAAGCATCAAAGGAGAGAGAAAAAGAATGATCGCTCGTCACACCACAGAAGCGAAGCGGAAATGGGTAAGTTAGTTAGTTACTTTACTCCAGCATTTTGATCTGAAATTATTTATTTGGGAAAAAAAGATGCACAAATATACAAAGATACAATGATACAGACTCTTTAGAACTTAGACTGAACCATTCAACAAGGCTTCAATTGCACCTTCAACAGAACCTCCACTTCTTCTCAAAGCTCTAACGTTACGATCAAAGTCAAAGAAACCCATGTCATTCAATTGTCCTAATTGGGTTTCGAAAACTTCTTCAGGAGGTCTACTGTCTTCCTGCGCTGCAGGTGCTGATAGTCCACCACCACCTAACATGCTCATCAAATTTGGGTTTAGAAATGGGTTGGCTCCGAATGGGTTGGATCCCGCACCAGCACCAGCACCAGCACCACCAAGTAAAGCAGCAAATGGATTAACAGCGGCAGAATTGGTATTGGAAGTGGTAGAGTTGGAACCAGCAGGTGTAGTGGTTGTAGAATCATTGGCGGTTGAAGTCTGGCCACCTGGAGCAGGGAAGCTGGATGCAGCACCGGCACCAGATCCTCCAGGGCCGCCCATCATTCTTTGCATTTGCATCATACTTCTCATCATTTGTGGGTTGCTCAACATGCTTCTGAAGTATTCACTTTGTAACATCTCTCTAGCAGCAGGTCCCATGGATCTCAATTGAGGAGATTGTTGTATCATGAAATCAAGCATCTGTGGATCCGATAACATGGCCCTCATACTTTCTTGAAACATTGGTGATTCCATCATCTGTTCCATTTGATTCTCATCTGGAAGTTGCACACCATCACTTCCGAAACCCATTGATTCCATGGAAGGCATTGGCACATTATAACCAGCGTATCTGGCACCAGTTAAACCTGATAGAGGATTGAACATTCCTTGGCCCGAAGCAATGTTGGTTGGAACATTGGCAGATCCACCAGTAGAGTCTGGTGTAGCAGTTGCATTGACTGGAGTAGCAGATGCTGGAGATGAAGCATCTGATGATGCATTTTTGGGAGCGGCACCTTTGACAAGATGTATTGTGTGGCCATTTTGAACTTTATACGATTCAAGAGTATCAGCATCTTTTAACACCTTACCGGAGTAGATCAATCTCTGTCTCTCCGCAGGGATGTCCAATTCACCAGCAAGCTGTTGTTTGAACTCACCAACAGTAAGTGATGTACTCACAGTGGCTTCATGTTTCTTGTCACCGGCGGATCTTCAATAAGGGTCGAAGTTGTTAGTTTGATTGTTGAGTAGAAAATGGCATGATGAGATAAACAAAATGGTAATAACCAGAGGCTGAAAGGAAAGAAACAATGATTTCCCAACGATTGATGAGATACATACTTGATAATGATCTTAATTTCACTCATTTCTAGTTATGTGCAAGTTGAAAATAAAGATAATTCTAATGAGAAACCCAATCCTCCAGGACAAGCTGATTTGAGGTGGAATCATTATCAACTTCTTGTGACTTTTGCCGTTGGCCGTTTCGATTTCTCGAAGCGAACACACCGGCTCTTACGTAAGCGGGTTTATCACACACTAGCTTGCGAATAAAACTTGCATACCCAATACTTTTTTCTTTCAATATGCTATCGATTATATACATGTTATGTTATGACGAATTTAATTACACAATTCAAATATCCTTAACCTTACCAATAAACTCCATCGCCTTGGAATCTCCTCCTTTGAGCTCCGGCTTGTCGAGGACATCCGCAATCATCAACCATGGGTCTTTAGATCCACCCCATTTCAAAGCTTGATTTTTGAATTTTTCACCACTCTTTCTCTCAAATGGATTTTCTTGGAATAAATGATCCCAGATATTCGCAGCAATGGCCCTATCGAATAGGTATGAATAATACACCGACCCATAAGAAAACAAATGACCAAACTTACCAGGCCAATTAGAGATTGAATCGTTGAAAAATTTCATACGCTTCTCCATACCATGATAGAGATTGACAACATCAAAATCTCTACTGAAAACAACATTTGAATGCAATAGCTGATCCAAAATTGCCATCTTTATCTGGCCGAAAGTTTCACATTTATTCAAAAAATCATTCACTTCTTGATGGTTTTTGAGTAACTCAAGCGGGATAGGTTTTCCAGTCTCATGGTGTCTAGCAAATGAAGACAAAACTCTTTCGTCCTTTGCGAAATGTTCCATCAAAATTGAAGGAACTTCCACAAAATCGGTGGAGCATCTGGTACCACTAATATTATGTAGATTTGTTCTTCCTAACATAGAGTGCATGGCATGTCCCATCTCATGGAATAAAGTTTCCACTTGATTCAATGTAAGAAGTGTCTTGATTGTACCAGAGCTTGAATAATCAGGGAAAAAATTACAAACCAATGATATCACGGGTAATTGAAAGTTTTCACCATTTGCTGTTTCGTTTGTTTGAATTGAATCCATGGACAGTTTGAATTGGTCATTAGGATCCAATTCTTCAGGGTAAATCTTTCTTGAACAGCAGACAGTAAAATGTGCTGGATTTTGAGTCTTTCTATCTCTGTAAAACAGATCCAAATAAATAATTCCAACAATACCTTCATCTTCACTGATCACCTCAAACTTTCTAACATCATTTGACCATAGTTCACCCTCTTCCGATCTGACTGGTTTGAGTTCTATTCCATAGATAGATTTGAATAAATTAGACAATCCTTGAACAACAGTACCAACAGAAAAGTATGAAGAGATATCTTCCAAGTTTCCCGATCTCTGTTTCATTAAATACAATGTTGTTAGATAATCCTTATCCCAAGGACGAACAATTTTAGCAAGCTCTTCATCAGTTGGATTCTTAATAGGTCTTTCAATGTTTTGTTTGTATAATGTTTTAACTTCTTCACTAATTCCTGTTGATGTTTGCTCCATCAAATTTTTTAGGAAACTCATCACATTTTCTGGATTTTTAGCCATTTTCTCATTCAACTGATACTCACTGAAACTTCCAGAGCCTAATAGATGAGCCAAGATACCTCTGTATTTCAAAAGCTCTGTAAGATATTGAATTTGTGTTGCAGGAGCTGAGTGCAATGCATTCCAAACTTCTTCCCTGATATAACCATCAGGACAACTTCTCAATATTTCGAATGGAACCCTTCCATAAACAGGGATCTTCATATTACCGGCAAAGTCAAATGACACCATTTTTTGGATATCTTTGTTGATCTTACCATCTTCAAGATGTTCTTTTTCAATGAGTATATAATCTTTCACAGGGTCAGAGACTCCATTGTTGAACTGTTGTCCCATCACGGCAATATTTTGACTCAACTCCACAAACTGTTGTCTTGTTTGTTCATCCATATCGATACCTGATTTCTTGAAATCTGAATATAGTAACTGTCCAACAGCAATTTCTTCGGTGGTTAGCTCATCCAAAATCTCCTTTGAATTCAAAACATAATGCAATTTTTCGTAAAGCTCCATTGATGTGTTTAAAATGTTCATGAATTCAAACATCTCTTCATGACAGTTTTGTGCAGCATTCACAAAGGATTTATTTGGATGAACAACCCTTATAAACTCGCACAAATCTATCACTCTGCATAAAATATCACTTAGTCTATCCAGATTTCTGATATAGTTGACTAGGCCTTCTTTTGAATTATCCTGTATTATTGCTTGTGTAAGTTCCTTTGCCTTTTGTAAAGATTCAGATGAAAAATCATGTAGGCCTGATGGTCTCTTCAAGTAGGGGTTCTTGAAAAGACCAACGGAATGCGATTTGTAGTTGAAGAAAGAATTTGACTTGCTTTTGGTTGAATCACCATTGAAATCCTTCCAAAATAATTGATCGTCAAAGACTTTCCTTATGATATCAGGATCACTGACTGTTGATCTTTTGGAAATGTAACGTCTTGAAATTTGAGCATTTGGCCTTATAAGATTCAGTCTATTAGGCAGCTGGTTGAAATGCCTGATGGGTGTCTTGAACATGTTAGGAGGTGCAACTATATACAGATGTATTTGTATCTAAGGGAGGTATATATATGTGGATATCAATGTATAGTATGATATGTATATATATATATGATATAGAAGTAGTAGTATACACAGCTCGAATCATGCCATTGGCACCAGCGGATTTTACAGTAAAAAATTACGAAAATGAGAAGATGAGGCAAAACGAGAATGAGAGGGTGAAATTATTGAAATTATTATTTGCGGTTGTCAAACACAAACTCCATCAACTCCATGAACTTTTGCTTGTCACTACTAAACTCCATTTCAAAACTATACGTTGAATCGCCCAGTCTCAGAGACCCAGAAATTGGATAATCCTGGTGTGGAGTTTCTAACTTACCTTCCAAATCAGACCTCACAGGCTCGTCTTCAGCTGTTGGTTTGTTGACCTTTCTTGATGAATCATCCTCTTTGCTTGGTTTCATATCATCTTCTATGGCACGGGATTCAACATCATCATCATCATCATCATCATCATCATCATCATCATCATCCATATTGTCTTCAGATATGACTTTGCCCATTGATTTGTTTGGTATCTTGTTTTGTACATTTGCTTCATCAACAGGTATCTCCAGATTGTTATTTGTTTTCTTATCTGCATTTCTTCTTTCCTCTGACACGTAAACATCCACTATAGGTGAATTTTCCATTGGAACCTCTCGTATTGTGGAATAAACATAAGAGTATGAGTCTGGCGTCTCCATACCGGGAGTCAGTCCTTTTTGTAAGTTTTCATTCTCGTGTAAATCTGGGTTTTGTAATTGATTATGGTTGTTATAAACCTGCCGTGTGTTGGTACCCTGAGAAGCATGCGTCTTTTCAGGAATTATAGTGAGCTTTGAGTCTTGTGTACTTTTAGTAACTTTGTACCTCTTCAACCTGGAACTTTTCTGATGAACGAGTATCTGCTGCTGTTGTTGCTGTTGGATATCACGGGGACTCATGAACATTGGAGTGGGAACCGGATACATATACTGGGGAGAGTAAAATATTTGCTGGTGCTGTTGCTGTAGATGGAACGGTTGATATTGCGCTAGATGATGAGGTCCTATCAATGGGGCACTCATCATACCTGGAGGAATCATTCCTCTGTTAGGATGGGAAGGAATGTTCAATGGTTTTGGAGGTCTGATTCTTTTTATTCTTTTATTGGATGGTGATTGTGACGATGAAGAAGACGATGCTGATGATCCTTGTTGAACCAATCCAGAAAGCGTTGAAGGGAAACTTGAAGAGTTTGAATCATTGGAGCCTGATGAAGAAGGTGTAGATAAGGCATTGACACCTCGTTCTTGAATGAGTTTTTTTTGTTGCATCTCTATATCTCTGCTCTGCATCACTTTTGATTCACTTCTTGCATCCATTGGAGGGAGTCCAGGGGAGAGAACAGTGTACCGACTTAGTCTTGGGTTTTCCTTGATCGCAGAAAAGTCCAAGCTCGCAGGCTTTGCTTTGGAGGTATCTTGTGAGGATGGCAATTCTGTAGACGCCATCAGACCTGTATTTATAGCGATTCCAAGTTGGTTACGTTGGTTTATGTTGATTACTTCGAAAGCAACCGAATGTGACCAGTTACAAGTGTGAATTCTTTTTTTTTTACAAGACAAGGGGAAAGTTACACAAACAACTCACAAAAAATGCACAAACGCTGAAACGTCACTGGGAATGCCAAACACTTTCTGAAACACCCGCAGCCACTCAGCCACGTGAGACGCACAGCCACTCGGGCCACGCTCAGATCTCTCTGTCCAGAAAGTCCACCCATCCAACTCCAAGCAACTCCAGGATCCGCTTCTGGTCAGCCCCTTCAACAACCACTCCATCTTTCCAGAGACCCTGCTGGTTGAGATGGTATCCCTTGTATCCTGCCAACAATCTCAAATTTCTGTTGAAAGTCTCGTTGCCGATGAAGTAGATCAAGGATGCTCCAAGCTCGTTAGCTGGAACGGCGATGATATCGATTCTCCTATGAAGATTGAATCCATCAAGTTTGCATCCTCCCATAAATTTCGAACTTCTGCCATTCAATTTCACCAACGAAGATGTAATGTACCCTCGTTCTTTCAACTCATTGACCACCAGTTGCATTTTTTTTGAAATGACACTTTGAGTGTCCATGCCCTCTTGATATAATATATAATCTATATCGCCACAAAATTCCCTTCCTCGAAGATAGGACCCAGCTACTTTCATTGTTAAAGAAGGATCCAGTTCTTTCACAATACCTGCAACATATTCAGCATGTTTGGCAACCTCATCTCTTGGTATTTTCTGCGACCAATCTTTTTCGAATTCAAGTGCAATCTCATCTAGTTCGGACAAATTATCGTAAACCTCAGGCTTTCTCATATCATCCAAACATGTCACTCCATATTCCTCCATAATAGCGTATGCCTTTTTGGCACCAAACCCATGCAATTTTGAAATCTCATAAACAAATTTGAGTTTTTCATCACGATCAATGGTTTTTTTCATCGATGTGTATTTTTCAAATGTTCCTGTTTGTAGTATTTCATCAACATGTTCTTGCATATTTTTCCCCAAACCGGGATAAGCTTCTAGTTCTGAGCCAGATTCTATTGTCTTATCGAATTTCTCAATGGTTTTAATAGCTCTAATGTATGGCTTCATTCTAAAGACTGCAGTTGGATTGGAGAAAGTCTCGATATGTAAGTATCTAACCATGTCTGCAAATACAGAAATCAACTTGTCATTTGAAGTGGATGGATTTTGTTGCTCATTTTTTTGATGATCTCTCAATGATGTCAAACTCTTGATTAAATTAGCCTCTTTTTCAAATTTGTTTCTAAGAATAGGCTGTTTCTTCTCTGGTGTTTTCTTTTCCTTGGGCACTTTTGGTGGGATTACATGCTCAGATAATGGGTATTGAAAGTCCTCTGTGGGCAAAAGTTTCCCAAATTCCAGCGAGCTCAACAACCATTTCATTTGCACAGTTGGTATCTCAATTGCAGCAACAGATGGAATTTCCAACTGTTTGGTGATCTCTTCAGCTTTATACTTTTTTTTCTTGTCACTTATAACAAGAAAACTGTTGGCATTGTTGTTGTGAATTTCTCCACCCATGTTGAAGCGGACATCGGCACCATTGACGGTCCACTGTTGGATTCTCTTTGCCTCTACATTTGTTCCAGTCCTGGGGAATAACACCAATGTTAAACCTTTAAATATCTTTGACATTATAGTGATGGCATCAAAGTTGAGATTAGAGAATATTGGGGCCTCTTCAGTTCAGCCTAATCCGTATATATCTACTCCGTACTGGAGCAACAAACAAAAAAGTCGTGTCGCAGTATCAGTGAGAGTCACGTGCCTGTTTGAGATTTCGTCTTTCCAATCCATCTGTTTCAACCTGTTTCAACCTGTTTCAGAGTTGTTCGGCTTATTTTCCAGTAGGGAAAGTTGCGAGAGTGTCAGATACATGGCAATATTGTCACCACCATAGCAGAAGATATAACTAACACTAAACTGTCTCTCTCAATGCACACATCCATCTCTGCGTACTAAGCAAAGGGCATAAGTATCTCCAGCCAAGAGCCAAAGCCAGAGCAGAGCTTACACTTCCTTGCACCAGCTCAACAATGGCTGCCTCAGTTGCACAGCCACAGTTACAACCACAGCCACACCGATACGCCGATATGCACAGCCACACTTTGAGAGGCAGCATCAGGAGAGAATCAAATCCCTTTGTCTCATCTCTGATCTCTGATCTCTGGTCTCCCAAAGACATGGCCACCTTGATGGGTATCCCGTGTCCCCTGCTCCTTCTTGTTCGGATACTAGCCATCATTTCCCATTGTACGGCTGTTGAACTTTTGAGCTTTTGAACTTTTGAACTGAATCTTATTTCAACCAACCACTCATTCTTATTCACCTCCCATCTAATAAGAAGATCTGTTCGTCATTTGTCTGTGCCTCCTTTTACTTATCTCTTCAAGCACTACCTGCCACCCAATTTCCCCTTAAGATATTTAGGATACACAAATAGATTGATAAGTAGATAAATGATTATAGAAATACATCACGTCTCTTATTAATAGCTCAATAGTACAATAGTTAGATTGTTGACAATCAAGGATAGCAAAACAACCACATTCCACCGAATCCCCAATTAAACATGTCATTAAGGCCATCATCACCGGACCCGCTGGACTTCTTCCCTGGAAGTGCATCTCCCAGATCAAAGATCTCATACATGTCAAACTCGGGTGCTCCAAAGATCAGTATCCGAAGACCATCTCCTCCTGCTGAACCAACTCTAAATAATGCAATGTCATCCGTCTTTATCAAAAACTCAAGATCAAGGTCCGGATCCGGATCTCTCAAGATGTTTAGGCAAAAATTACATTCAATAAGTTCCCCAAATGGAAACCCAATGTCCACATCCATATCCGGTACTTCAAATATAGATTCTCATTTACTAAGTGTAACCACATCCTCTAATTCAAATTTCTCACCCAGATCTTCAATGGATTTAAATTCGTTTGTTGGTAGTATGGATGATCTGACTAGTGAACCTGGTCCAGATTATATTAGAAAAAACTTGAAAAGTTATAATGAACTGTTGTTAATATATCTAATGCAACAAAATTTGAATATCAACCCACTCAAATTGAAGCAACAGAAATTGACAGGTAAATCGGGTTTGAAATTTATGCATTCTTCAACTGAAAGTATACAAACCTTTGTCACAGGTAATGGTCAGATTTTATTCTTACCTCACAATCCATCCAAGAAAAAGCAAAGAGAAGCAGATGGTGAAGGCACCGCTGCTCCTGATCAGGAAGATGACGAAGGTGATGAAGATGATAGTGATTATGATGAATCCACAACCAACAATAACACAGATCAGCTGAGCAAAGCAGATCGTCGTAGATTCCATCATAATGTCTCCAGTCATACTTTTGGTGTCATTGTCAAATTATCCAAAGAACAAACTCTTGACAGATTTGCAAAGGTGAAATATTACACAGATGCAACCACTAGATGGACAACTGGAATAGCTCAGGAAAGTTTAAAGACAGGAAAGTCCAAATTAACCTTCAAAGAAAAGTATAAAGTGTCAAAAGATTTAGATTGGTTATTAGATTTCACAAATCCTGATTGCTTTATACCGTTCAAGAACTCAGATACTCTAGATGACGACATCCCATTTGATTATGGTCAGGACAGTGAATCTACTATCTCTTATAAGACGAAATCATCAAACGACTTCCAATGTTCAAGCAAGCCAACTCAAGAACTCAAATGTTATGAATCCTTGAATGTGAAAGAGTATCCTAGCGAGATAGATCAATCAACTGGGAAGGATATATCGGAAGATGAATGTTTTTTCAGTTCTACTGAACCAAAACATCCTAAAACCTTCTCCCCTGGTTATTATATCTTTTTATTACCAATAGTTTATCCTTTGAACACACCAGAAACCGTTATCACTCCGTTAGGTGCTTTGGAGCATCATATACACCTTCAAATTAAAAAAGTGCCTTATGTTCCTCCAATTCAACCACCACCAACGGCTTTCTTATCTACTTCTCCTCACCATCACTCAAAGTTTGATGATCCAATTTATTCCATTGACTCGCCACCAAATAATGGTATACCGGCTTCTCATCAAGTTGGAACTAAATCAATTCTGAAAAAAATTGGAAGACGTCGTGCATCTTCACTTCTAAAGGATACTCAGTCTGGATTCTTAGCCGGATTGGTTGGAGGCTCAGATTCTGATACTATTTATGATTTTGGATATAATCTTCCAAGTATTAGGTTGCCACCTAGTGATGCTACTTCTACATTGAATAAATCCATATATGTCAACAAAGTCTGGAATGATGCTTTGAATTACGAGCTTTTGCTTCCAAAGAAATTCGTCCAACTTTCTCCAAAGTTTTCTGGTGATCCATTGTTGAAGCACCATAGCTTTGTTCTGCAGATGAAATTGATACCCCTGGTCAAATCACTGTGTCTAAAGAGAATTAGAATCAATATCATTGAGAAAATCACATATATTTCAAAAGATATGAAATATGAGGAGGATATTGGTAAAGTTGATAGAACAGGTGTGAAAGAAAGAACTGCTACACTTATGGAGATCAAGACTAAGGATAAAGCTAGAGCAACCAATCCCGCGTTGAATGTTCAGATTGTGAAAGGTTGTGTTGATGATAACTTGCTGACATGTTGCTACAATAATGGAAATGTTGTGAAACCGACAGAAAAGACAAGAGCCAGATCTGATTCTGGTCTCAAGAAAGTTACTAGATTTTTGGATTCAAAGTCACCTATAAGTTCAATGTCCAATGAAAGTTTACACCAATCCAATAACAGCAACACGGAGGATGTTCTCATCACAAATCCTGTTAAGCTACAATGTCCGTTGACTTTCTACGCAAACGATTCAAAGGGATTCATAAGAGACACATATGACGGATTATGTAGAGGTCATGCTGATATAAACGATATACAAGATAGCGATGAAAACCTCAATGATGTTACATCTATATTTTCTGTCACATCGGGTAACACATTTGATGATAATTTTTCCAATAATGTTTCTGTTTCCATATCCAACGGTGATGCTCCATTTGGAAATCTGTCAAAATCCCCGATATCATCGCCTCATTTGACTCCAAAGGTAACCAGCATGTCAAATCTGGCTGCTAAAAAGGATTCTAGTAAGCCGGAAGATCTCAACTTGTCTGAATATTCTTTCCATCCAGATACAACTGTCCACAATGTCAAAATTAGACATCGACTTCAAATTTGTTTCAGAATCAGTAAGCCAGATGAAAATTCGTTCAATCCGGATGGAACTCAAAAAATGCATCACTATGAAGTCATTGTTGACACACCCATTATTTTTGTTTCTCCATTCTGTGTCTCCGATACAATGGATTTACCATCTTATGATTTTGCTGTTAAGTCTTCTATGCTGGAAAATCCAGTTGGAGGAGCCGGATTCAAATTTGAAAAATCTGATGAGAATGATGATGTTGCAGAGGGTCTTCCATCGTTTGAAGAAGCTTTACTACAACCTTGCTCGCCTATGCTATCAGGGTTCAATACTAACTCCTCGAACTTATCTACCACTGCCAATTCAACAACACTTTTGTCGCAGTCACCTTTCTCCTTGAATTCATCTACTCCGCCAATTCACTCGATGATGAATACTCTGGGTAGAAGAAGATCACAGAGGGGAGAAACTGGAAGTAGTTTCAGTAACCTGGATTCACTAATTCAGAGCGACATGTCCAATTTATCATTGTCCGTGGTTCCAGGATCAAGTTTTGTGGGCAGGAAACCTTTAAGCGGTAGTTTCAGCAGAAAGGAGACTACAAAGGCAAATACTCCAGGTCAATTGACAGCTTTGATGACCCAACAGAATGATGAAGATTATTTTACCTCTCCTCGCAAGGATGCTGATGTTCCTTGGCCAGATGATATGGACGATTTCGCCCCACCTTCCAAGCCGGACTTGGAGCACATACCATCAAGATCGTCTTTAGTCTTTTATGAAGACGATTTGCCTTCATATCAAAGTGTGATTGATCAAGATCTCTCTGGTGAACTCGAAGAAAAATTAGGATTGTTATCAGATGATGAAGCGGTTGGAAGATTTGATGATAATGAGCTATTTATCGACAATGACAGTATCATTAGTCTGAACACGGTTAATGACTTAAGGGAGTTAAATCAAACTGTAGCTAAGCATTTCATATAAGCGTGTTGTTTCCTATCTTGCATACATAACAACGCACTACATTTTACCTGGTCCATATTATTATTCTTTTTTTGGTTTATCTCTAATGTTTTATATTTCATGATTATTTGAAGTAATATAGATATATCTATATATATATATATGTATGAGTATACTTGGTGACTATTTATTTACAGGTGATGAAAAAGGAAAGGCAATTCATTCTTTCTTTTGTTCTCTAGGGTCTATTCTGTAAATATCACCATTGGTAATCATATTTTGAATAGTTTCAGCTTGTGTAGGAAGAGCCTTTGGTTGTAATGGTCTTTCAATTGGAGATTCAAACACTGAACCTGCAAGAATAACCTTTTCAGTGAATGGGTCGACATTAAAAGCAACATATTCGGTCATATCTTTGACTTGATCTTTGATTTCCTTATCACCATGCTTCTTGTAAGATAATCTTTGTTTTGTTTCGAATCTATAAGTGATTTGAAGCAACAATGTTGAACCATCTTCATGTGGGAAAGGATGGAATGATATCAACTTTGGAACAGCATTAAATTTAACTAGATCCCATCCCAGGGTCAAATTTTTAGGTAATGAAGATTGTCTTTTATCCAATGCAAAATAAACATAATCTGTCATCATATCTCTTGTATTGGATATCTCACGATTGGCAAAAGCGGTGTTGACCTTGACAAACGCATCAATTGCATCGTTCTTCCATTTCAAGAAATTTGGCTTGTAACCTTTACCCATACCTTTCTTGAATGTGTAAACCTGATAGGTATTGAAACATGAAAGTAAGATTCTCTTGAATAAAGACTTACCCCATTTCTTAGGTGATGTGAATATACTTGGAACTTTTGAGGTTCTCAATGGGATGAATGGTTCGAATGGAACACCGATCTTGTGTATAGCAGGTCTTGGAGTTGGTTTCTTCTTTGATGGGGTTGAAGTTTCAGTGGCTGTAGAATTCAATCTCAACTGAAAGAAAGCAGACGATCTTGTAGAAGCAACCCTTGTGGTATTCAATAGTCTCAATGACATCATATTATGGGTCTCACTTATCAAAATTGAGTTATATCTTCACTTCTTTGCAATTCAACAGGGAAACAAAAATAAAAACAGTTTTCAAACTTGAAAAATTGGCCGTTTTTTTGTCTCGTTTTTTGACCTTTTTGGAGATGTGGCGGTGCACCACCATGATTACCTCATCTATTACGTACGCAACTGATGATGATGCGGTTCAAATAACAAGTTCATTGGCCATTTGATAAAGAATCTCTAGTTTTCTCTCTGCTTGTGGATGAATATCACCCCCAATATCATATCTAAAAACAAAAAAAAATGCTTATTACAGAATCTTGGGAGGATGTCACCACCTCATATGGCACCAAAATGAGATTGTACACTTATACACCAAGAATACCTGGTTATCCACAAGCCAAGTTTCCAGGAGTCTTGGTGTTTTCGGAGATTTATCAAGTTACAGGTCCCGTGTCCAGATTTGCCAAAAGAATTGCAAGTGAAGGTTACATCTGTGTGTGTCCATCTATCTATCATAATTTTGTTGATCATGAACCATTGGCTTATGATGTTAAAGGTACCGACGATGGTAATCTGTACAAGATTGAGAAACCTTTGGAAAGTTATGATGAGGATTCCAAACTAGCTTGTGATTATTTGGAAACTTTACCTATTTGGAACGGGAAAGTTGGTGCAACTGGTATGTGCTTGGGTGGCCATTTAGCATTTAGAAGTTTGTTGGATTCGAGAGTGACGGCATCGGTTTGTTTCTTTGCCACGGACATTCATTCAAAATCATTAGGTAAGGGCGAAAATGATGATTCTTTGGAAAGAGTCTCGAAGGAATTTGATGAATTCAGACAAGAGTTGGTTTTGATCTTTGGCACTTTGGATTCGCATGTTCCTCCAGCGGGACGTGATTTGATCAGACAAACTCTTAGAGATAATGGTGTCAAGTTTACATTCATGGAAGTCAACGATGCTCAGCATGCTTTTGTTAGAGATGAGTCTAGTAAAGGTAGATACGATTCTGCAATCACCACTTCCTGTTTGGGTTTCTTATTTGAGTTGTTTAATAGAAGACTACAAATCGACTTGGGAGAGTGCGAGAGAAAGCCAGAAAAGATTGAACATGTTTGTTAAGTTAGTCTTAAGATTATTATTATACATTTGGTTATATATGTAGTAACTGTTAACCCTTTTTGTATATATCATCATCGCTATCACTATTATCGTATCCATCTCCAGGAACTCTGGTGATACTCTGATCATAAGAGGTATTATTAACCATCGACGAATCAACAGCAGACTTCTCGTACTCCTCAAGATCCTCCTCATCATCTTCCCTGACAAACTCGTCATTACCTTTAGCACTGTCCGTTAGCATTCGGAGTTGGTTCATCACCTGTATAATGAACGGTCTAATCTCATTAATCTCTATCAAACTTAATCCATCCAATTGCAAATACACCTCGTTCAATTCTTTCAAACCTTTTCTAGCCTTTAGCAATCTGATTTCTCTCAAATCTTGTAGAACTGATCTTATCTCATGCGGAGGGTCTATAAAATCATCAATGCAATTATCTAACAATATTTTAGATATGGTAATCCAATGCCAGGGTAATTTTGAAAATGCATTAGGCTTTCTTATTTCATCTTCGTATTTGGCTTTCAAATAATCCAGTTGAAGCCAATCGGGTATGATTATATTACATTTATCCTGTCTCTTTATTATCAATGCTAGCCATATTGGTATTGATTCTCTGTGTAATGCTTTAAGGCTTGGTAGTTTCGACCCTATGAGTGTCTTGCTGGGCATTGAGTATCTTGGAAGGATGGTTATTTGTTCTTGCTCAGCAAGAAATCCCACCTCCTTGACGGTGAAAGTTTCGAGTAAATGCTTTGGCAATGACATGTATGAGCCTATGTTTCCTTATCTGAAAACTTTTGTACTTGTCTATGTGATGAAACACACTTACTTCCAATTGACCACCACAGGAACACCAAAATTTGAGTCTCCTTTCTCACTTTAACGCGCTCGTTTCAGGCGGTGCAGCACTTCCCAATTTGGCGGATTTTCCATCTTTCGTATTTTTCAGACGGTTTTTGTTCAAAGTCATCAACTTACCACTACTTTCCTCTCCATGATCACAAGCCAAGCATCCTTTAGTGTGTACAAAGATAGGGATGGATGGGGGTTTTGATCCTTTGTCCTTTTTCTCTGCAGATCTCAAGCAAGACCACCATGAATTGATACTGCAACCAACAACCAAAGAGACCAAACCGTTTCATTCCAATGAGCCTGAAATCCAAGACCCCACAGAAATGGAACAAGAATCACAGTTGAAACAAATCCACGTCTTGGACCTTCCGAAAATACCACTGAAGCCACCATTTCCGGTTCTCGAGCTGATCCTCAAGCTCTTAACCGCTGATGAAACCACTAACTTTGGAGGCTCGGACTTAAACGTGAATCAGTCTGAAGAGGAGTTGATGGAGAAGAAAGACATCACGGACAAAGATATCAACGATGCCATCCACTGGCTCAAGCCATACTCACTTGCATTCAACTCCAGATCAGATATCATTTCAGTTCACATACTCCGCAATGGTTCGCAATCGGAACAACTGATGCAATACTTAACCACCATTGTCTCATCACCGTTGCAATATCTCAAAACTGAAGAAAGAGAAAGAGTGTGGGCATTGACGGGTGAGATTATCAGTTCATTACTCGGCAGATCTGCAAAACCTAACTTCACAAGAAACATCATAATTAAAGACTTGCCAATCATCAAATTGAAAGAGCCATCAATTACAGAAGATAACATCGGGTTGAAAACTTGGGGTTCGTCACTAAAGCTGTCAGAAAGGTTGGTTAGTGATCATACAAGACTACTGAAAGAGCCTATATTGGAACTCGGTGCAGGTACAGGGTTGATTGGCATTGCATGTGGACTCTTAGGCTACAAGGATATTCTCTTGACTGATCTCCCTGCAATTGTCCCTAATTTGATAGAGAATCTGAAGTTGAACGGATTGGATTCTCTAAGTAGTGATGTGTTGGATTGGACTGATGTTCCTTCGTTTCAAGGAAAATATGGTGAGGATACAAAATACGAAACAATAATCTTGAGTGATCCAATATACTCAAAACAGCATCCGTATTGGATTCAATCAGTTGTAGGCAAGTTGTTGTCACATTCATCGGAAAGTCGTGTCTTGCTTCAAGTTCCAATAAGAAGTAGATATGAGGATGTTAGACAGTTATTATGGGACTTGTTGGATGAAATTGATTTACATGAAGTTGAATCTCATATAGAGGAAGGTTATGATGATTTCGGAGAGCAGAAGTTTTTCTTCAAAGTCTACAAGTGGAAGTAAAATACAAATGGTATTCAATAGACTTCGATTTTCAGAGCACCTTTACTGCATTAATATATTATTGGTAATAATATTCATATATAAAATCGTGATAACATAAAGATTAAATTATTGACTCTATTCAAGCTTAGTCTTATTGTCAAGTACGACCTCGTCTTCCCTTTCGTCCTCTTCACTACCATATGAAGGACTCGTTCTACCCGTATGTAATCCAAAAAACGCGATATCCGAATCACTTCCGTTTTCAAACTCATCATCGGCGCTATCGTAATCTGATCTGAAATCAGAGGGAAGGATCTGCGGACTCAAATCGGAGTTTGCCAGATCTGGTGTATTGTCTCTTGAAGTGGATGATAACCTTGCACCCAAATTTCTATGTTCTCTAGTTTGGGATCTACCCTTCTCGATCAACCTTTCGATATTCATACGATGTTTGATGAACAATAGCTTTGGATAAGTGACGATTTCACCATTTTTGATCATCTCTGACAGTCTCTCTTCAGTTGGGTCACTTAGGATATAGTTATAATCCTTTAATGAGATCTTAGGAAACAAAGTTATTGTCCCACTGAATTTCTGTAGAAAGACATTTGACCAATCACTCTGCATAAAATTCGGCAAGAATTGGAACTCCTTGATCAACTTCAACCATTTGATGATCTCCAACTTGATCAGGTTTTCGAAATAACTCGTAATGAAGCCTCCTCTATAACCATTACCTTTACTTCTAGCCACTGGATTTCCAATATCACCTTTATTTTTGAAAAACCAAAGCAAGACATGAGGATTAACTTGTGAGACAATTGAGAATTTCACATTGAAATAAGTGTTTAACGATTCAATAGGTATATCTGTTCTCATCGAACCATCTTTCCATTTACTTCCAAGTGAGAAAGGTTTCACTGATTTATCCCTTGCCTTTTCCATTAGCACAACAGGAGGCAAGATACCCGGCACGGCAGCTGAAGCCAACAATGTTGACCAGATACAACAATTGGGCGAGGTGATATAGTTGCACAAGATAGTTGGAGAATGGATATCATGGGGCACTGTTGAGATGTTTAGTATCTTACCTGTTCTTTCATAACATTCTTTAAAAGTCATTGAACCCAGTGTCCACCATTGTGCCTTCTCAGCCCAAACTATGGGATCAAATCTAGCACCTGTTTTCCACCATCTTTTAATCCATGTAAGTGTTGATTCATCACCACAACCGTTTATATTCTTGGCTAATGTGGGAGTTATCAATTTCAGCAACTCGTCGTTTGTTCTAGTTGTAGCCAAAGCAGAGATGATTCCACCACCGGAAGTACCGCTTAGTATCTTTGGCATCAAATCATTATCAAGCAATGCTTTCACAACACCATAATGATTGTTTGTGAACGATGCACCACCACTTAATGCCAATGCTGTGCATCCGAAATTTCTACTTATTATCTTGAAGAAAATTCTCTTTTCATCAATTGGAATGGACTGGCATTCTAATATTGCTGATATTGATTTACAAACTTCATCATTGTATATTTCAATTAGTCTCTTTGTACCATAATAAGTATGTGAATAAAGAATGGGGTTTTCCGTGCCTGCGAAATTCGACTTGACACAACTTTGCAAAACAATCATCAATTCTTCACACTGGTCCTGGGTTCTTAAAGTTCTTAAATTCTTGATGATCTTACGTAAGGTTTTCCAATCATAGTATCTAAACTTATCATCATTTTTCCAACTTGACAATCCTAGGTAATCATCCAATATTTGTGCTTTTGTAATATAGTCTTTATAATTTGATGAATTTTTTAAATCGTCAATCAATTTTCTCTTCTTGGAGTCAGTTTGGATGACAAGATACTCAGTCAAATACACAGCTAGTCTGATAACCAGATACGTAAACGACAAGAACGACATCCAAATAATGATGAAGAGTAGTATGGGATACCGTAACAATTGAAACGTCAATGAATTGTTATCTGAAGAATGCGACGAATCACCTGACTTCTTAGTCCTGTTATAAATTGGAGTCCAGTCATTTTGTGAAGTGATCAACTCAACAGTTGAACTATTATTAGGTTTATTATTCAACTTATTCAACCTCTGACTTGAACCTGATCTTGAAATTCCATATATCGATGAATTCGAAGCATCGTTATCCAAACCTTGCAAATCATCAACATTGATAGCTTCTTCAAAAGCGAGTATATGATCCTCATCTACGAACTCTGCATCCAAGTCGGATGCTTTTTCAAATAAGATGTATACCATTGGGTTTTCATTTGAAGCAGATCAAGATGGATGTATGGGGAGGTGTGTTGGGTTCTTTGGGGAGATAAAAGAAAAAGGTGTCATCCCAATGGTTCTGAATGGAATGGCGGACAACCAAAACGCAACACCCCATACGCCTCAGCCACATAATAAGTATTATCTGGTGCACCGCCACTATCCCACGATAAGCCATTTACAGTGTACATAGTGGTTTTGGTTTGACGGGCGTTATATTAGATACGGAAAAGCAGGGGAGCCATATATTAGACAAGAGTAAGTAAAGTATATAGTAAGTCGTTAGTTTGAAGGCTTTGTTGTTGTGTTAGAAGGAGCACCACTCAAACTCTTTCTCAACAAGTCTGAACGATAATCATTGAAATTAAAAGACTGTTTTCTATTTAGGTTCATATTTGAAGCATTTTGTAAAGGAGATGATTTCTCGCTTGATATTGGGATATTACCGTATGATCTATTTGAAGTTCCAAATTCAAATTGTTCCAAGTGATTTTCCTTGTGTGGGTGTTCTATGTTGTGTATCTTTTGTTTGATTTCATCCACAACATGTTCAACGAACTTTATTGGAGAAGTTTGACCACTGATTATATTTTTGGAATGTTCAGAAACCATTGAGCTTGAGTCATCGATACGATGAGAGCTATGTTCTTCTTCGGAAGATATTGAACAGTGTCTCTTGTAAAGTTGAGTGTTCATTTTTTCAAAAGTTGATTTTTCAGATTCTCTTCTTTGAAGGTTGAAATTTGGGTCTTTCAACTTGTCTTTTAAATTTTGAGCTTCTAGTTCGTCCCTATAATTATGAGTTTTAGTTTTTTTCAGCATTGAAGTTGGAAGTTGGTAGGAGACAGGGGTTTCCACAGGTGGAGGAGGAGCTATGTCTGATAAGAAAGAAGGGGGGTTTGAATGGTCTTCATTGTTTTCATTTTGAGCCTCGTATGGGTGTATAGGGGTTGGAGCATACAGTTTCATTGGTGAGGTTGAATTGCCAGTCATTTTGAGAGATTAGGGTTGTGTAGATTAAATATTTCAAATTTAATGTAATGTAATATAATATTATCAACAATACTATACTATATTGATAATAGCTGAATATTAAAAGTGATGGACACTTATATAGGGAGGAGCTAAGCTAATAGGGGGGACTTTGTTGTGGGAAAGAGGAGTGTGACCTTTTTCTAGAACAAGGAGTGGAATGGAGAATCAGGTGACAAGTCTTGTTCAAGCCTGGTTGTCTTTCTTGTGAGTGATATGAGGGTGAAACAATTGATATAGGGAGAGTCTAGTATCAGTATCAAGTGAGGCAAGGTGTGTCAGTGGGAGTGCAAGCAGGAGTGGGAGATGGAGATGGAGATGGATGGATGGTCAATGTATTAAGTTGTGTAGCAGATGGAGTTGTCAAATGAGAAAAGAGAAAAGAGAAGCAGCTGATTCGGAACAGCAACACGCCACGCCACCTCCGCCACTCTGCCTCTCCCCGCGCTCTTCTTTCTCTTTTTCCATTGTTCTGCTTATTCTGCTTATTCAACTATTCAAGCATCGGAGCATCGAGTGGTATAGCGCAGGTTTGATTAGTTTGGCACATTCACAGGTTTAAAGTGTTGCTGATATCATCTTTGACCAGCTTCATTCACTGCAACTTTGGCGCTTATTTTCCTGGAAATTCAATAAAATGTTTGTTTGTAACTTTTTTGTATCAATCAATCTGCTAGAACTCTTGGCTAGTTTACTGTCTATTTGAAGTTTTTTCTTTTATTTTGCAGTCTAGTTAGATTTTTTTTTACTTTTTCAATTACTATCAAGTCAATCGGTTATTAACAGATATATCATCACACAAAACTGAGCATAACACCCAACCAGATGGTCTCCATACTCCAATTACAAGGAGACATTTTGTGTGTGAAAGAAGGGGACAATGGGGATCCAGGGATACAGTGGCGCATTAGTGATTCCCTGTAGTGGCGCACCAGCTTCCACACCCGGACACCAGATGCTTTCGGTGGACTCAAAATAAACGAAAATGGACCTGTTTGATTTGGTTATCTTCATCCACACTCCTCTTTGAACACCTTGAACACCACCACCACGACACGACCAAGATGCCTGATAGACAAGGGAACTACTTGAATCTCAACCCGGTATTGATCGAAAACTCTCATCTTGCATTGCCTCTGAAACACCAGCAGTCAGATACCCTTTCAATCGACCCATCAAGTTTACCACTTTCTCAACTACTACCTTTAATCATCCAACAAAAAGGTAATGGCTCATTCTTACACATATCTGAAGATTCACTACTCAATGAGATAAATTCAAATCTTATCAACGATGAGTCTTCAATTGCCAATACAACTACAACAAACATCACTGAAACTTCAGATAGTTTGGATACCTTCATACAAAACAGAGAAAATGTCATACAATTCATAAAATCATCATTGAATGAATCATCTTTATCATTAGACTTCATATCATTACTTATTTCATCAGTTAGACCAGCTGCTGGTTCATCTTCAATATCACCTCACTTGAAAACAAACATCAAACTTGGTTCATTATCATCGGATCGTCTTTCAACTGACTCTTCAGAATATCAACAAAGCAGCGACTCAAATGATTCTCAAATACAAACCATTGCAAGAGGTTGGAAATTGGAAAGTTTGGATAGATCTTTGGATAAGCTTGCAAATTTCAAAAATCGATTGAAAAGACAAGTTGAAATCGATGATAAAAATTATTACAATGATTTGATCAAGATATTAAAAGCTAATGAGGTCTTGATAAATTATACCGGTAACATCACTTCCAACAACACAGCAACAACAACAAACAACACCAACACTAACAACAACAACAACAACACATCCAATATCAACTCTAAAACCAAAGAATTGGCAGTGAAGTTTGGATTTGGTGACTCGGGTTCAAACTATCTTGATAAAGGTATTGGCTTATTGAAGAAAAATCCAGATGATAATGGTTCAATAGTATTCGATAAGATAAAATATCAACCTCAAAATGATTTGGGCGGAAATGTTGAGAAAATAGTCAACATCAAACTGTACCATAGACAAAAGTTGCGTAACAACAACAGCAATAATGCAAGTAACAATGATTTCGAATTGGTTGGTGAATCAAATTTAATTGAAACCAGAGTCTCAAAACTTAAAATAATTGACACTGAAGTTGAAAATGATGTTAAGATAGTTAAAGATATTCTTAATGCTAGGTTCTTTTTGTTTGAAGAAGAATTATTCTATCAACTATTAAAAGAAACAACAAACTTGATTTCATCACAAGTGTCTGTTGAAGGAGGAAACAAAATCGTCATTGATTTTCATGATGAGAAAATTGAAATTGAATTCAAATCAGTAGAGGAGATACAATGTAATGACTCATCATTACCATTGAACAAAAAAGCCAATGAAATAGGTGCATTTTTAAGATTGATGTTATGCTATGAACACAAAACCAATTTGGATAAGAAGAAAATACCACCATTGGCATTGGATTCAACTACCAACTCACTCAAGAATAAAAACCTAACAAGACCAACAAGTTTATTGAAACCATTAATCAACCATACAAAACATACAAAGACGATCCAACAATTGGAGGATCTATTAGAATCAATAATCAACACCAAACTATCAAATGATATATACAAGCTTGAAAAATACTCAAATGACGATGGAAAAGATCCATTTGCAAGATGTTTCAAGATTCCATTTTCAAAATTGACTTTGATCCATAACAAACTCCGGATCTCAATTGGTATCAGATCCTCTATTTATTCAACCATCAATATCAAATTGAACAAGCTGGACACGAATGAGACCTTGTTGGATACAAGATTCAATGATATCGGAGAGGTTGAAGATTGTTTGAGTTGGTGTTTCAATCATTTTGGAGAGTAAGATTGTGTATAAATAATGTATTTTTACTTCTGAATGGGGGAATTAAAATGTCCATAGATAAGGAAATCTTTCTATGTAAATTTTGTGACTAATACTAAATTTTGTAGAGCGAGACAAAAAGACAAAAAGACGACAGTTTTCTATTTAAATACGGCGAACTTGACTTGACTTGACCAATTTTATGACACCAATTGTTCACTCCTGATAAACCAGACTAATATAAACATAGCATAAACCTATAGCATAATGACCAAACCAAAGGTATTGATTGTTGGAAGCGGAGCATTGGGCCTAGTTGCAGCATACACCTTAGAAAAAGACAACCAGGCGGAAGTGTCAATAATCGTGAGATCAGGATATCAAAAGGCCATAACTGAAGGGTACAAATTTGAAAGTGTTCAATTCGGCCAAATTACAAACTGGAAACCAACAAATGTATTCAGCAACATCAAAGAAGCAATTGAATGTTGTGAGTTTGATTATATTCTGGTGTCATTGAAAAACCTACCTGATTCCCCGCATACCTGTGAAGATATTATCCAAGAAGCAGTTGTGGCCAATCCTAACTGTGCCATAGTGTTACTGCAAAACGGTATTGATATTGAAAAACCAATGATTAAGAAGTTTCCAAAACATACGATAATCAGTGGGGTGTCATTGATCGGATGCACCAACGTTGATTGCATAGTCACCCAAAAGACCAAAGATAACGTTCAATTTGGATTGTTCCAAAACGAGACAATTACGGATGTAGAAAAGGCACAGTTGAAATTGAACGAGTTTATCAAATTGTACAAGTTACAAGATGGTTCGAATACAGTGGCATTGGATAATGATGTTAGGCTGACGAGATGGAAGAAGTTGGTGTACAATTCAGCAATCAATACAACCACAGCCTTGGTGAACTTGGATTGTTCAAGAGCTGCAATGGCCGGTTACAAAGAGAGTATTGGAAGACCTATAATCAAAGAGATATACCAGATTGCCAAGGCAGATGGGTATATATTGCCTGTTGAGCTGGAGCAGATCATGTTGGATATCAGTGATGGGTTGTTTTACACGCCTTCTATGTTGGTTGATGTTAGATTGAATAGAATGATCGAGATGGAGATCATTGTTGGAAATCCTTTGAGAATTGCAAAGGGTTACGGCTTAGAGACTCCACATTTGGAGATGATGTATGGGCTATTGAAACTGGTTCAGTTCAGAATCAAGGAGAGTTTGGGGTATATTGACGTGAAGGAAGAGACCGAGATCCCAACCAATGACAGCTACGGTAAGGGGTTTTAGTGGTTATTGAATGACACTACTGCTGTATATATATACGATAGAATTATCAAGAGACATTTACACTTTATTTGTTTACCGGTGTAGTGATTTGTTTAGAGGCACTGCAGCCCGTGCAAGGGTGTAAATGTAGATGGTAAAGTCACATGCCCGGTCGATTTCTGCGTCGATCAGCGCTGACAAAGCGGGGATGCTCCCCCCTCACGTACTAGCAGACACACAGACCGTAGTTTGCAATGCAACACGCATAGTGGACAAACCGAAGAAAAAACGCGGTTCCGCACGGAAAAAAAACGTGGACGAATTTTTGTTTTTTTGTTTTTTTGTTTACTTTGCCATTTTGACCATTTTGACATGCTCTGTTGGCTCCTTCTTTCTGAACACAACCCCAACTTGCACTGAACACACCCTTCTTCTTGCTGTCTCTTTGATAGAATAACACATCCACCCACCCACCCTCATCCACTCCTTCATCTGTTCTGTTCTGTTTTTGTTCTCTTCTTCTTCTTCTTGTTATACCTAGATACCCCTTATCCTTCATACTCATTCCCCAACTAATGTCTTTCACTTTACCATTACCTACAATCGACCGTCCTTTTGGATTCTATCTGTTCGATCTATTCGACTACGCCGTCTCCAACTTGTCTAATGGTTACTACACTCCTTCAAAATTCCAATATATTGCAGGTGAAACTCCATTCTCTACCCCTATTCCTGTCTTCACCTTGATTGCCATTTACTATACAGTTATCTTTGGTGGTAGGGCCGTTATTAGATCTCTTGGTATCAAACCATTGGTCTTAAACACCTTGTTCCAATTCCATAATGCCATCTTAACAACCCTATCTTTAACTTTGTTATTACTCATGGTTGAACAGTTGATTCCAATGATCTATTACAATGGACTCTATTTTGCCATTTGTGATCATGGTGCTTGGACTCAGGAAATGGTTGCCTTGTATTATTTGAACTACCTAACCAAATTTGTTGAATTCATTGACACTGTGTTTTTGGTTGTGAAACAAAAGAAATTAACCTTCTTACATACTTATCATCATGGTGCCACTGCATTGTTATGTTACACCCAATTAATCGGTTTAACTTCAATCAGTTGGGTCCCAATCACTTTAAACTTGGGTGTTCACGTTGTCATGTACTTCTACTACTTCTTGGCCGCTAGAGGTATCAGAGTCTGGTGGAAAGAATGGGTTACCAGATTCCAAATCATTCAATTCATCTTGGATCTAGGTTTCATTTACTTCGCCACTTATCAAAAGGTTGTCTTCACCATGATCCCTTCATTACCTCACTGTGGTGATTGTGCAGGAACTACATTGGCCACTGCTTCTGGTTGTGCCATCATCTCCTCTTATTTGGTCTTGTTCATTGCCTTTTATATCGAAATCTACACAAAGAAATCAAAGAAGGCTAAGGTTGTTCAAAGAGTTAGAGGTGGTGTTGCTGCTCAAGTTAATGAGTACGTTTACTTGGACAAGAAAACTTTACAATCAAACTACGATTCAAACACCGGATCTCCTTTGGCTGCTGCAAGAAAGCGTAACTTGAGATCCAGAAAGCAATAGATTATCAGAGATTTTCAACTCTGATTTCTAACTCCAACTCCGACTCCGACTCCAACAACAACAACAACAAACAAAAAAACTTATTATTATTATATCATTGAATGTACTAATTTTGATTGATTCTACACTGCATTCTTTTTATCTTTTTATTTATATATGTGTATCATTAATATGAAACTGGTTAAAGTACTTATTAGAAAAGAAGAAAAAAACATACACAAACAATAGCCCAAACACTTTTATATCTGAGAAATCATATCTTTGCTTCTTAATTTCGCCAACTGCAAACATTCTTGAATCACACTCTTTGTAATCTTAACACCACCATCAACCGAAGCTCTAACGCTAACATTACTCAACGTACCATCCTTATTATAAACAGCTCTAACTCGTTTTGTAATGTTATCTTCAGCATCACCTTCCAAATCAGCAAGCACAATCTCTCTAGCACTCGCACCAACACCATCACCTTCTTCAATCAAGTCAAAGACACCCAATGTTGTAGACCAACTTGACTTACCCTGATTCAAGATCATCGGATGGTGCAACACTGGATCGCATAATAGTTCAACTTTGCTGACTTCGACATTCTTGTAACCTTTTGAAGTTGTGATTGTCTTTGTTGGTTTTTCATCAAGGTACACAAATGGAAGTTTGGTATCCTGTAATGCTTTCATCAATGCTAAATGGCACAAATCGTACAATGGCCCAACTTTGGAGAAGATTTGGATGTTGGCGTAAAGCACAAAACTGTAGTTTTTCTTAGTGAATTCGAACCCATCTTCAGAATCATTGTTTTTGATATACACAGATTTATCATTCTCATCAGTGGATTTCAAATGAAGTGGGATCTTTAAGTTGTCTTTTGAGATTAGTTTGGAGTGTAGGATGTTGTAGTATAGATCTTGACCAAGTTGAATCTCTTCTTCAGTAGGAGGACCAAACTTACCCTTGCTGATTTCCACTGTTGTATAAACACTTGAAAACCCAGTATCCTTAACATGCTCCTCTTCCATTGTTGCATCCTCATTGGTTATTATAATATCTTTATCCAACTTCAATCTATAATCGTTTATCAAATTTTCAGATTCCTCAACTATCCCAGCACTAACACTACACATGATAATCGTGGACCCACCCGATTTGATAACACTGGAACCCAAGATGGTTCCATTTGTATCTTGCTTGTTCGACTCATCGTATCTTGACGTTCCTGCTGTGTTGATCTGTATGTTTTTGAACTCTTTGAATTTACGTAGGGATGGTCTGAGACCAAGTTTGATGTGCTTCTCAAGTGAGATGTCGGGTGCTATTCTTGCTAGTATCTCCGGTGGAAATCTCACTTGTTGTATTGATAGTTTTTCTGACATGTCTATTAAGGTATGTATTATTCCACTGTATGATGTTTCCAGGAGTGCCAGAGAAGTGCAAGTGCAAGAAGTATTCAGTTGTTTTCTCTTTTTTTCAGCCAATTTTTTTTGTTTTAAATTTTTTTTGGAGTTCAAAGTGAGAAAAAGGGGAAAACGGAGTTTGACAGAAGCGGAGTGACACCGAGAGGACAGCAGCAGTGAAGGAGGAGGGTGATTACCAGTGCTTGAGAATGTAATCAACAGAGGTATCGTATGTTGTTCTTTGGGGAAGGTGAATACGTAGTATCAGTAAATTCAAACAGAAGAAATGAGCCACAACAGCCAGAAGAAGGAAGGTTTCGGATGAAAATGACGAGGCCATTTTCTCACGTGTTGATCCTTTCCTGCCTCAGTTGCTGTTATCTTATGCCTCCCCATCTTCACCTAACTTGTCTTGCTCAACTAGTACTCAATTCCCTTGGTACTCAAACACAGGATACCAACAATGACACTCAAAAAGTCACTGGAGACGCTCATCAACACCCAGTACATAAAGCTTAACCAGCCAGTGTACCAGTACAAGAGAAAGTATTCCATCAAACCGTTCGTCATTGCCATTTTCCTTGCTTGTTTACTGGTAATTGCCCTGATTGCAATTCCTGGAAATACCACTGACGTCAAACCACCCTCTGCATCCCCACTGACCCCCCTGACAACAACCCCACAAGTATCCCAACCTTCAAGTGGAGATGATACAACTGCATCTGCTGACGCTGATGACGAGTCCTCCACACTGGATGCCGATGCAATTGGGGTCTGGCAAAATGCAACTGTGTATGACTCTTCCGCTCCAATTCCAAACAATATTGCCAGAGGTTATAGGCTCACTTCATTTCAGCAAAATGCAGACGGATCCCTGATGACTGCCAGTCTCAAGCTGATTGGAAATTCCAGTAATATCTTTGGTTACGATTTTTCAAACTTGCAATTGAAAGTGGAATATCAAACAAATACTAGACTCAATATTAAAATCCAACCTTCAGATTTAACTGATGTTTATGTAATACCAAATGATGTATTACAAAAACCTGAAAAGGAAGGAAGTTTCAATATTTCAAAGTCCGAGTTACAGTTTACTTTCGAACAATATCCATTTTCATTTTCAGTTATTCGGAGATCCCAGAATGAAGTTTTATTCTCCACTAAAGACAATCCTTTGATCTTCTCCAATCAATTCATACAACTGAACACCTCCTTGCCACAAAATCATAACATCTCAGGACTTGGAGAATCATATCATAAATTCATCAACGATCCAGGATCAGTTAGAACAATATATGCCAATGACAGAGGTAACATCCTTGATGGAAACATATACGGAACCCACCCAGTGTACTATGATGAACGAGCATCCGGTTCTCATGCCGTTTATTGGAGATCAAGTGGAATTCAAGAAGTAGTGATAGAGGAGGAATCGTTAACCTGGAGGTCCTTGAGCGGAATCATCGATCTGTACATTTATGCCGGACCAACACCAAAGAACGCTATCTCACAGTTTGTATCAAGTATTGGTTTACCAGCTCTACAACCATATTGGGCATTGGGATATCATCAATGTAGATGGGGTTATAAATCCGTTTCTGAAGTTGCCAAGGTGGTCAAGAAGATGAAAGATGCAGATATTCAGTTGGAAACCATGTGGAGTGATATCGATTTCATGTACAAATATCGAGATTTTACCAATGATCCTGACAATTATCCCCTTTCCAAGTTTGCCGCTTTGATACAAAAGTTACACGACAACAACCAACACTATATTCCAATTGTTGACGCTGCAATCTATTATCCGGGCGAAAACAACACCACAGAATACCCAATTTTCAACGATGGATTACAAGAAGACGTCTACCTTAAAAATCAAGATGGATCTCTCTACATTGGTCGTGTTTGGCCTGGGCATACTGTGTTCCCTGACTTTCTAGCTGACAGAACCAAAACTTGGTGGACAAAAACTTTGAAGAACTGGCATGAAGAGATCCAATTTGATGGAATTTGGTTAGATATGAACGAAGCGGCTTCGTTTTGTGTGGGATCTTGTGGATCACCAATCATCCCAAAGATCGATCTTCCTAACCCTGTCAACAAAAAAATGACCGGAAAGGGAAATATCAACTACCCACCATATGTAATCAATAATAATCAAGATGGCCATGATATAGCAATTCATGGAGTGTCTCCGAATGCCACACATTTGGATGGAACACTTGAATACGATGTGCATAATCTCTATGGATATTCAGAAAGCAAAGTTACCTATGATTCATTGCTGGAAATCATTCCTGACAAGAGACCATTCATAATATCGAGATCCACTCATACTGGATCAGGAGCATATACCGGCCATTGGGGAGGTGACAATGAATCGCACTGGTACTACATGTATTTTTCCATCTCTCAGGCATTAAGCATGGGACTTTTTGGAATTCCCTTTTTTGGTGTTGACGCTTGTGGTTTTGGTGGCGATACAAATGAAGAATTGTGTTCCAGATGGATGCAGTTGGCTTCATTCTTCCCATTCTACAGAAATCATAACTCATTAGGTCAAGTATCTCAAGAACCATATACCTGGCCGAAAGTTGCCTATGCAACTAGGATAACAATGAAGATTAGATATTCGTTGTTACCGTACTACTATACTCTATTGGAAGAATCCCATGCAACAGGTTATCCAGTAATGAGAGCCTTATCCTGGGTTTTTGAGAACGATTCGTCGTTGATTGGAATCGATAGACAATTTATGGTTGGAGATGCACTGATAGTCACGCCGGTTCTTGAACCAGGTGCATCCACTGTGAAAGGTGTCTTTCCAGGATCTGGTGACACAGAAGTTTACTACGACTGGTACACATTGGAGAAAAAATCATTCAAGAATGGAGTTAATGAGACATTAAATGCTGGTCTTGCTCATATCCCGTTACATATCAGAGGCGGCTATATTATCCCACTGCAGGAACCTGGATATACGGTTGCTGAATCTAGAAACAATTCATTCAGTTTGATTGTGGCTTTAGATTTGGATGGTGTTGCCAGTGGTGATTTGTACTTGGATGATGGTGAATCGCAAACTGTAAATGAATCACTACGAGTGGAGTTCCAAGCAAGTGACAGTGAGCTAACTGTTGTTCCTGACGGGGCTTTCAATGTGCCGCAAGTTTTAGAGAAAGTCACCATACTTGGTGTGTCTAAAAAACCCGAATCTGTTATCTTCACTGGCGGGCTTTCGAATGATGATCAATACTGTGCGTTTGATTATAGAAATGAGAGGTTGGTTATCACAGGGTTGGGGAATTATACTGATGGAGGTGCATTCGCGCAGGAGTTCACTATAATCTGGAAATAAAATTTGATATTCTGGAAATATCATGTAAGGTTTTTCTTTATCTTTTTGGTTGTTGGTTTTTTTTTAATTATGTTATGCTATTGATACAGTTGTTATTGAATGGAATGGATTATATTATATGGGTGCTGCGAATTGAGAGAGAGACTGTTTTATACTAATTTAATATGTACTTCACAATTTTGTTATTAGTCTGAATTAAAAAAAATGTATAAACTATAAAAAAAGAACAAATGTGAAGAAAAAACGATTAGAGTAAGACACACTTCGTATTACTCTTGAGGGACATAGACTGATTGTGAACATTTGTAAAGGTGCAACTTAAATACGGGATTAGATAGCTGACAATCTTCTGTTAACTTGCAATCATTCAATAGCAAAATCGTGTTCCATTTGCTCGTCACTGGTATGATAAATTTTTAGACAACTAACTGACAGAAGTAGCGTCAATATTGATCCCACAAGTGGAATGTATAAGAAGAAACTTGGAGCAAAATCAACAGTGTGGGAATACACCTGCAAAAAGATGACAGGTAAAAAGAGCATTGCCAAATGTCTGACCAAAGCCATTGCACCAAACATTTCACCAGCATTGGTTTTATTACTGTATTTGATAACTGCCCCTTGAATCGTTGGTGAAATCAAAGCACTCAAGCTTTGTAATATAGTGCTCAAATACATGCCATCTGTATTAGAAGCAGTAACAGCAGCAATTGTTGATGCTAAGACAAACAATAATGAGACAAATATGGAGTTTCGATCTAAGTTATCCACCGAATCTGGGAGTATGGTCATTTTGAATTGGAATTCTAGCACTCTAATTATTGCTGGAGCAATTGCTAGTAGCACCAGCGCTCTAACAAAGCCTCCCATACTCAAATTGTACCCAATTTCCACTCCTGTCCATGAAAATTGATGCATTCCATACAACGTAACAGTACTCATAGTTCCAACCGTTGCCGCCATACTAAAAACATCAACTAACAATAATGTAATCAGGTTGACTCTTGGAATTATTGAGTTTGAGTACCTAGTTCTTGGAAGCCATAATCTTTCGATTGGTCTGAAGAAATTCAAGATATAGTCTCCAAAAGCTAGAATACGATTGGCTATAGGATTTTCATGCAATTGTCTTTCGTCTTTCTTGTTCAACAATTCACCAGCTAGTTTCATTGCTTCTGGGTGTCTTGTTTCAGGAAGTACAAAAAACACCAATATCAAACTTAAAATGGCAAATACAAGTGAGCAATATAGAGGTGCAATGTTATTTCCGTTGTACGCCTTTATCACAAAGGAGCCAATCAACGGGCCGAAACCAACCATAGAGTAAACAAAACTCATCTCCCAACTGATCGCCACTGTACGATCTTCATAGTTGACTATATCATTGATATAACCATTACCGTTGGCAATTGTTGTCATTATACCACCCGATGTATATCCAATTGATAAGACAAAAAGCATAAGATACCTGTTATACACTTTGTAAAATTGGAAGTAGTAAATCAAACCCAGAGTATGCAGTAGATTGATTACGCTGAAAATCTTAAACACAAATACACGTCCTTTTATATCACTAAGTTGACCAAATTTACCAGAAACAGAGAAACCCAAAACGCCCATAATAATGTTGAGTACGGTTTGTAAGTTGGAAAGAACTTTTTGTGAATTTTTATTTTTGCAATTCATTCCACCCATGTTCATTCTCTTAATCAGATCATTCGCCATCTTCATGCCCGAAGCTGGGCCATTTTTTGCAGCAGATAGATTCATACCACTGTTTGAAGAATTTGGAACAGTCCCATCAGCAGAGACGGTACAAACGTTCTCAAGCATCAAAACCATCAAGGGACTCATAAGGATAGTGAAGGATAGGGTATAAAGCGATAGGATGGCATACAATAGCCATTTATTAGGTCTGCGATACCAAGGAGACAGTTGAATCTTCTCTTGGGTTTCAAGAAACCATTTCTCTTCCAAGTCATTCAATGACTCGGAGTTGGAATCTGAACCATCTAAAAATCTCTGTGAGCTGTCATATGATTCATCTGTCTCTGATATATTGTCAAAAGCAACACCGGAACCTTTCTTGAAAGGGTTATGCATCATCGTTGTTTGAAATTAGTAAAGGGACTTGTAAGAAATGTGCTTTTACAAGTTGCAAGTAAATAACTTATCACAAACATAAGCTGAGAGACAAGGAAAAAAAAGGGCAACTGAGCTATACATAGGAAATATAACAGGAAACAGGATGCAACAATTGCCCCTGTAGATCAAGGGAGATATCTGCTCAACACAGACACGAGATTTGCAAAAGTGGTCACAGACACAGTACTGAGCAAATTAGATGCGTAACTGACTCCAATTGAAGGGACTTAAGGAGTTCAATGGGGAAACACAGAAACTGAGCAAATTTGACGAGCTTCCCGAAACAGAAAAACAGGCGATGCGGCCATTCTGTGTAGCTTGGGAGCACAATCACCGATGAACTGGTACACCGCAACTGGTGTGGAAGTAGAAAATAATAGTGTTCTGATTCTATTAAAGACTGTTTACTACCAAGATGAATATATATATATGTATGCAACATATATGCAAATGCAAGTTATCACATCGCAGTTTATTTTTATAGTGTGTTATATTGAGAGAAATAAAATACCTCAAAAGTAATATTCAATAGTTGTTACAAAGAGTTCCAAAAATAAAGTTCGTGAAAAAAAAGTAAGTGGATATCTCTAAAATTAATAAACCTCAAAAAAGGAATGTCAAGCTGAGCGTGATCAGATCAATGCTAAAGCTGCTGCAACAACAGCGGCAACACTGATACCATTTCTCATGGCGCCACCTTCGTAAGAAGAAACGGTTTCAGCTGTAGAGGAGGCTGAAGTGCTGTTTGATGGTGCTGCGGAAGCGTAAATGATGCTGGTAGGAGTGATCATACTTGCTGAAGTTGTTTCAACTGATGATGATGATGATGATGCTTCCAAGCCTGATGAAGTTGAAACTTCAACAGCAGATGAGGTTTCGGCGGATGAGGAAATTTCAGCGGAGGAGGAGGTTTCAGCAGACGATGTGCCTTCAACAGATGTGGAAGCAGCTTCAGTGGAAGAAGCAACTTCAGTGGAAGAAGCAACTTCAGTGGAAGAAGCAACTTCCGCGGCGGATGAAGATTCAGCAGCAGAAGACGTTTCAACAGAACTGGTTGTAGCAGATGTTGAAGTAATCTCGACAGAAGAGGAGGTTTCAGCGGAGGATGAGGCTTCAGTGGTAGATGAAGCTTCAGTAGAGCTAGTTGAGTCAGCAGTTGACGAAGTTTCAGTAGTTGAAGAAGCAGAAGTAGATGAAGATGAAGATTCAGATGATGAAGTTGATGAGGAACCACTAAAATCGGCTAATGTAGAACCTTCTGAATCAACAGCGGCAATCTTAACTTCAATAACATCAGAACGACCAGAGGCAGCATTGATTGAACCCAAAACCCAAATACCAGTAGTACCGGAAGGAACAGCATGGAAATCAGATCCATACAATTGTAAATAACCATCTGAAATGGTCCATGGTGAGGCAACTGCCCATAATGTTGACTTTGCTTCTTCAGACAAATAGTTTCTACCAATTCCCATGAAGTTACCGGATGACATCAATAAAGTGGAGTTATCTAGAACTTCAGCAGTATCGGTAGATGTGGTATCTTCAATGTAGATAATACTATCGGAACCAGTAATGATGTTGAATCCGTCAACATCGGTACCACTTGCTTCCAAGGTCAAGATAAATGATCCTGAAGAAGCAGTGACAACTTTGAAAATGGTAGCAAGAGTAAGAGCAGATAAGCGAGCGGAAAATTTCATTTTGTTTTGAGAGTGTTGTAACTTAAGTTATGTGTTGATGTATCCTTTAGCAAGTATGAGAGATGTTGGAATCAGATGGAAAGCAGAGACAATTGACCGTTTATATATGCCTATGTTATTTGTTTTGGTTAGGAAAACGAGAAGATTTGAAGAGATGGAGTGTTTACCAAACACAAAAACTGCTCTCCATTTTAATTTGCTCGCCGGGATGTGCATTGATCATCAGGGCTTAACGCATTCAACACGCTTCCCTCTTTTGCAAATAATATTCTCTTTGTGGTTTCCGAGTGGAGGTCAGCCACCGTTTTGGTATCCTACTTTGGTCCAGTCCATATTTACAAAATGTTAAATCAACGTGGCAAAAGGCTTTGAACTATTGGCTTCTTGAAATTAATCAAGTAGTTTACATTGTGTGAGCTGAATCTGAAAAAAGATATCTCAAATTAACAAAATAGTAAGTTATATAATTGTCCACAGAGGATTTTTCAAAAGCCATTGAAGAAAAATATAAAATTAGCTAAAAGCCCAACGACTAAGAGTAAGGATGATTTTGAATCAATCAAAGAACTTGCACCACTTCCAGCAATTGAGTACTTACTAGCAGTATCTCCGTCAGATTTTTCACACTTGATTTTGATACTGTATGCAGTAGATAGTGTTGAAACAGCATTGTTGGATGCCAAAACCCATTTACCTGTTTCACCAGAAGGAATGGCCTTAAAATCCTCGCCATATAGCTTCAATAATCCTTTCTTGTTAATGGAAAAGGGGGTAGCATACTCACTGTAATCATCAGTTTCAACCAAATAGTTTTCACTAATCCCAATAAATGTTTCATTACCAAGCTTCAAAGTACCATCGCTTTGAATACTTCCAGAGATGGCATTGCTGGTGCTTCCAATGTAGATTTCGGTGTCATCTAAATAAATGTTGTATCCAGAGAGAGAATCTTCGTCGGTGTCCAAAGTTAATGTGAACGTATCAGAGGAAGCAGAGCAATAAGCGACCAGAGAAGAGATAAGTAGAATGATAAATTGTGAGAACAGCATTTTGATTAGCGTATATCAGTGTATTTGGATAATACTTGTAATGACCCCAACTATGTTGAATATGAAGAACATAAACTGAAAGAATATGAGCTTACTGAAGAGCTTAAATGAAGAGCAAAATCTGCTTCAACTTTTTTCTTCAGGCCTGCATTCGGAAAAAGGGCGAAACCAGAACCACACAATTCAGTCAGCTGAATGATTCTAACACCATTCTTCTCCCTACAAGCCCGGATATTGGTAATTAGCAGATATTAAATTAGAAAAGGATCAGTCCACCAATGGAAGGCATCATACGCTGAAAGAAGTCGTGGAGGTGCTCCGATTCGTCGATTCTGCTACCCGAAACACAAAATCCCTAGAAAACCAGGAGAACTCTAAATAAGTACCACCGTAACCAATTCTCATTTGCTCACCCTGGGCAATTCTAAATATGCTATGCATTACCTCTAACCTTTCTAAGTGTTCTTCAAAGTAGTAGATTCCCTCGAAAGGGTTGTTGGTGACTGACTGTGAGGTTGTAGTTAGTAGCGCCTTATGTTATTATTTGCTCGTTTTGCCGTGTCTGCACCCTTTGAAAAGAGTGAACACATGCTTTGTTCAAATCCTCCCAAATAGAGTTCTTATACCAGTTGCATATACTGAAAGAGGGTAAGTGTATCCATGCCGGGTAGAATGTTATTATTTGGGACCTTTGATCTAATACACATTCCCGAAATATGTGAAAAGAAATTTTCAACGTTCAAAATCAACATTTAACAACAAATTCGTCTTATTTGTTTTTTGCTTATTTTCAAACACTTATGAGCATAAAGACTTTCATTTGATCAAAATTACGAACAACAAGTATAACAAATAATGAAGGCTATCCAAACTATCACGGTGTTGCTTTTGGCAATAATCAGCTCTGTTTTGGCAAACTCCCAAAACATTACCATTGAAGTTGAAGCTGAAGATTCAACTCTATCATTTCCTAGTATCTACGTCGGAGATGACTACAAAATCTACTTGACTAACAAAACAAACTCCTTGGAAACCATTACCGTTCAAATTATGAGCAACTCGTCTCTGTTAGTTGATGGGAAGGTCATGGGTATTGGTAAGAATTATCTATCATTGGAAGGTTTCTCATCAAGTTTTGAGATTGCTTCCCCTTGGACAGTTGAAGACGGTAGATTGAAGCTTTACGGTTCAGATTTCCATGCTGTTCCATCTGGAACTGATGATGTGTATGTCTTAGGTTCAATCAATGCTGCTGCCAGTCGTTCTGATGTTATTGTTGTTGGCCTATATGCTCTAGCGGAGGATGGCAGTGCAATCGAAAGCTACAACGCTACATCTGGAACTTCAACATCATCGTACAGCGTCTTGGGAACCCAAACCTATAGCGAGACAACCATCAGTGGTTCGAAAAATGGTGGAAATGGATTGGACTCGAAGACCATTGGTTTGACCGGTTTGCTGGGAATGTTGGTCTCCTTATTTTTCTGATTTTACAGAAAGCGCCCAGCCCAGAGTAGACTACTCTAAATATGAGCTATTTCTTTCTATATATCGGAGATTACCCTTATTAATTTGTAGCATCATAATAGAAAATCGACCCTTTTGAATAAATATTATTGGAGACTAGTGGAGGTAGTGGAAGTAACAGTAATGATCATCCCAATTCACTATTATCCCAAACGTGCACAGAAAAGGCGGAGTGGCTGAAAGGGGTATCATGCACCATCAAATTGTGCTCAGTTGGCTTTTTCCCGTTATTTGCTCCTTTTTTGCTCCTTTTCACATTTTTCGAAAATTCAGCTGAAGTATAGTTATTGTTCATCAATCCTGGAAAATATGAATATAGAACAGTCAAACTAACAAAACAATTATATATACTGTTTCAGCTTTGCTTGGCCTGAGAAGTATCATTTTCTAATCGTTGATCGTGACCAAGATGGACAATAAACCGAAACCCCAAACTATGGTCCCGAATCAAACCAATATACTTCCCAAGAAGCAACTTCTAGTTACTTTTGCTGCTTTGGCGTTGGGACTATTCTCTTGTTACTTGGATCAGAACTCTATCAGTGTTATTCAACCTGCTATATCAGAAGCGCTTCACGCTGAATCAACAGTGTCATGGGCAGGTACATCGCTTTTAATTGGGCAGACAGTTGCACAAGTGTGCACTGGTAGATTCTCAGATATCTTTGGCAGAAAATATGTACTTATAGGATCCTATGGTTTGCTTTGCCTCTCTCAACTAGCTACTTCATTTTGTAGAACCTCTACTCAGTTGTACGTTTTTAGAGGGTTTGCTGGGTTTGCACAGGGTGGAATGACTTCTTTGATAATGATAATTGTTAGCGATATAGTGACTCTTCAAGATAGAGGAAAATATCAAGGGTTACTTGGTGCTTTTGTCGGATTAGCAAATGCGGCAGGGCCTTTCATCAGCAGTGCGTTTACTAAACATATCAACTGGAAAGGAATATATTGGATGCTATGTCCTTTGACATTCTTAGTGATGATTGCCAATTTATTACTTATTCCACAGTCTCCAAACTTTCAGGTTAAGTTGGTGAATTACAAGAAACTAGATTTTTATGGGCTTGTGACCAGTACAATTGGAATTGTCTTCTTTTTAGTTGGGCTTGCTAGTGGTGGTAATACATACCAATGGAACTCTGCAGTTGTGATATGTTTATTGGTTATAGGTGGAGTTTTCTTTTTGGTGTTTATCTTGACTCAGGGTCTAAAGTTTTCAAAACTTCCAATGATGCCCCTGAGAATGTATAAAAACATCTCTGTTGCTTCAATGTTAGTCCAGAACATCTTCTTTGGATATGTTTACTACTCCAACGTTTATTTCTTACCTATATATTTCCAAGTTGTGAGAAACTATTCTGCATTGGAATCGGCTTTGATAATATTACCTCAAGTTCTGTTGATGTCCATTAGCAGCACCATTTGTGGTTACTCAATATCAAGATTCAAGAGATACAATCCAGTTATAATAACAGGATTTATAATTTGGTGCTTGGGTATCGGGCTTCAAATGGGACTTTTTGATGTGGATCTCCCAAAATATGGTATGTTTTTGATAGTCTCTGTTCAAGGTGTCGGGCTAGGAGGTATTTTCCAACCAACAATTGTGGCCCTTCAAGCACATGCCAAAATTGAAGATAGGGCAGTCGTTTTGGGAGCTAGAAATTTTAACAGGTCTGTTGGAGGTTCAATCGGGCTTGCTTCGTCAACAGCACTGTTGTCTAACATCTTCAAACGCCAACTAAGAAAAACGAGCTTGAATTTATCAAATGGAGAGATCGAAACGCTCAGAAAAAATATATTTGGAAAGATCCATCTTTCCGGATACTCAGCAGAGGACCAGAAGCTTATAATCAGAGCAATCTCGAACAGTATCCATACGGTGTTTATATGCTTTTTGCCTCTATCATTGGCCTGCTTCTTACTATGTTTCTTGGTCAAAGATAAGGGATTACCAAAGGGGCCAGCGCCTAAAATTAAACCGAGCGAGAAACCAGAAGTAAAACTGGAGTTGAATGTTGTAAAAGAAGAGGATAAAAAATGAAAGACTTACAGTATCGTGTAATATTAATGTGTACTTACCGCTTCAATGCATACTGCTCCTTTGGAAGAAAGTTAATTAAGTTTTATAAACCAATACGTAGGTCGAAAACAATGGTTAAAAACAAGCTCATTCAGCCATCAAGTACAAGAAAAGTCATATAATCGAGCATTTTCTTTTTCAAATTCAAAGCAGATATTCACTAATCAACATCAAAGTTATCATCAAAGAGATCAGTGTTCGTAGGAGCATTTGCATTGCTACTATAAACACTACCAGCATCATCAAAATCACTACACGGAGAACCAATATTGGAAGAGTCGACAACATTTCCTTTGATCATCATTCTGCGTCTTTTGATCACAGCATCCATTGAATTAGGCTCGAGTGGAAAGTGGGATATTGAAGGAGACTTATTAATCAGCGAACCGCTCACATCATTTGAATTTAAAGAGGACACATAATTGACTCTATCATGGGTAACTAAGCTTCTAACTTTCAGAGCCTGGTCAGCACCATTGTTGTCATCAACATTCTTTTCACTCAGAGGTTGACTCTGTAAGATTTCTTTATTCTTTTCACGCTCTTCCTGTATCTCCAAAAACATTTTCTCGAAAAATTCTCCACCTATAGGCTTATCCGATCTTTTACGGTAGAAAAGCAAATACGCAGATCCTTTGATGGAATTGAGTGGATCGGCAGGGGAGACCCTTGAGTCGTCATAGTAGTACCACTCGTTATCTATAAAGTTCTTGACATATGCAGTATAGTGGCCACCACCCAATCCACCATAATGATTGTCAACTGCAAATAAGTCATAGATCACCGGCTGCCCATCACTTCCAACGATGTATTGTGTAAGATCCAAACCTTCAATAGGGAATTGCACAACTACATCAATTTTGTCACTGAAGCTCTTCGTGTTTTCAAATCTTTTCAAATGAATTGTCAAGATATCAGGAGCTGACCAAATTTGAATTTTCTTGGTTGCTTGACGGTGTTCTTGACAGCGAGGACAGAACCATAAATCATTCTCACCTAACACCTCAGGAAGCGAGAATAAATCCAAACAGTCGTATAACGTGATTGATTTTTTTGATTGCTTTGCCAATTCCTCTCTTTTGGTTTCTAGCTCCACATTGTGAAAGACTTCAGGCTTAGACCATGTCTCTCTTCCACCTTCACCTTCTTCTTCAATACCCGCAAAGAATGTTTCAAATATTTCACTATCCCATTCACAAACTAGTGCTGTTTTATCTTCAATCAAAGACTCGAAGTACAACGATTCAGAATCCTTAGGTGACATATTGCTTGCAGGGACTGATGCTTCAGAACTGACACCAGAAGACAAAAGGTTTTGCTCACCAGAGTCATCACCAATTGGTATAATACCACTGGAAGTCAATGGGTCAATGTCCATGAACTCTGATGATCCAGAATCTGAGAAATGGTCAGATTCAAAATTAAGAGCTGACCCATCAATTTTCCGAGGTTCATTACTGGAAACTTGGTGATCTCCTACCATCTCCCAGTTTTCCTCCGAGTTTTCGACGTCGCCCTCTTTGACCTCGGTGTGCGACGATTTGCTTTCATCTATGAGTTCGGTTTCTAATGATTCAGCTTCTTTTGCATCCACATAATCTTGATATGTGTAATAAGTTCTTTTCTTTGGATGAACCTTGTCCAGCAAAGATGGCAAATCCTTGAAATTGTCAATAGTTTTAGGGATCCATAATGAATCATTCTCATCATCTCCATCAGATTGTTGATCATTTGCACCAATATTGTAGTGATTGTAGAACGATGGACGAGAGAACTTCCCAAACCCCTTCCGCGTGGTTTCCATTGAGGAATCAAAGACCTTGATTGTAAAACCATAGTTTCCTGGGAGATCTGGATTAGCCAAGGATATTTGATCATCATCATTATCAGAAAAAACAGCATCATGATCTTCCTCTGTGTTAAGGAGGGCAAAATCCTCAGGAGTATATTTCTCCTTAGATTGTGTTCTCATATGTGTGAAATACCCATATGTAGATAGTTGATCATATCTCTTCTCCAACTTTTCTCTTATTGTACCGAACGAATACTTTTCGTCCTCAGAAAGAGTGATGAAGAATGGAATTCCAAAAGGTTTAGTTGTATTGTACGTGGATCCGTTACCGTTTTTGTAAGTGTTGAAAACAGGTATCACTAGATCTCCTGGCTTATGAGTAATTTGATGAAACCATATTTCATCATTATCACCAATGAGGTCTGAGATTGGAAGGTATCTAATATCAGAATCTGAAGCTTCAAAGTTTTTATACACTTGGGAGCGGAAAACCTCCAAACCTATCAACTCATTCATTGGAACATCAAGTTTGGAAGATATATACGCTTTTAGATCAGCAAATGTAGAGGATTTAGGTAACTCAACTTCGAAGATTTTAGGATATCCTTCTTCGAGTAGAATGTTGATCTTATGGACCCATTTTTTGGTTATTGGAAATGGTAGAGTTAAATCATTATAAGGGTCGAATGTAATACTGACTTTACGGCACTCAGGACAAACCAAAGTTGACTTGTAAAGACCAACGAATAAATCTATTATAAGTGAATCATTTCTCTGTTTGTGTGCCCTCCAGCATTCTTGTGCTAGCTGGGCAATCTCTGATGGGTTGTCAACTTTGTCATCAGATAGCTCTGGCTTCTCAACGTATGGTTTTTCTATAACTCTATTCAAGTCTTCATGTAGGCCATCAAGCAAAAATGCAATTAATTCCTGGGAATCTTGTTGATGGTAATCAGCAAACATCGAATTGAAATGTCCAAGAGTGTATTTGAAATCTCTAGGGGCATAAGAATTGACACCTCCCGTTATCTTTTTATCAAAAAGATGTTTTATCAGTGCTCCAAATGCCATTGCAACTTTGCCTCGGTTACCCAATGGATTCTCTTTATTGATCTCAGCCTCGTAATATCCATGTAAGAAGTAATTGTTGATTTCTGGAATATGAACCAAACATTGTAGAGCGGAATTCATATAACAAGTATTACCCAAGTTGTTTAGTCCCACTAGACCAGACCCATGCTCAATCAATGAAGATAAATCCATCAGATATGAGCCGTCTTTTTGTTGAATTTCAATTAGAAAATTACCAGAGAACAATTTTCTATCTGACAATTTCAAGCCTGATGATCTCTTACCAGAAGGAATCAAAACTTTTTCGGTCAAGGTTTCAAGATATGAAGGGGTGATCACAGTTGGTATCTTGTTACCATTACTCTTTATTTGCCAGACTCTAACAATATTGCCTTTACCAATATCAAACAGCTTCTTAATTCTCTCCTTAAGATCCTTTACTGTGGCTTCGTAAGTGATTAGAAATGGTTTAGAATCCATGGCTTTGTATCTGTTTACCAAATTTGCGCTTGAACACAGAATGTGTGGAATCACATACAAGGGGTAAGACTCAATTCTGTAGTTGGAGCCATCAAATAACACGGTTCTGGTGATGATTTCATTGTTTTCGGCGAGACCATACCACTGACACAATAAGGTGAAGACATCTTCGGGAACAAATTCAGACAGTCTGTTAGTACCTAGGCACAGTCCAGTTTCATCGAGTAATTGGTTTGTATAGATTTCTCCGATTTGTGACTCAATTTCATTTTCTTCGACATCAGCAAAGGAGTCAAAGAGGAATTTGTTTAACCAATCCTTTGGAACTCCGTAATACTTGTCTCCTGGTTGGATATCACTCAATGATTTCTCGACAATGATCTTGTAACTTTCTCGACGAAGATGTAGAGTCTCTAAAGGAGTAGGTGTTTTTTCTTCACTGTTGTCAAGACTATCAGGATCTGAGTGTTCTTCCATGCTGTTTGAGCTGCTTGATTTGAGCATATTGTTGTTCTGATTCTGATTGTGGGTGCTAGGGGATGAGCAGCCTAGTTGACCACTTTCTTCCACCCGTTCCTTCTCCACAAAGTCCTCAGATGGTGAGTTCATGGCGATATTCTTCACTGAGAGAGGAACAATAGAGTAAAAGAGCAACTAGTCAGTCCTGTTGGTGTGCCAAAGTCACTCGGAAGAACCTCTTTCTCTTTCGTTGTCTCCATCGACAAAAATTGCCATTCTGCGAGCTCCAGCCGCACTCCGGAAGGGCTCTTTTGAGACAAGTTGGTTCATGTTTATCGAGTGCCACATCTTTGCAGTGGACCGTTGCCTTCCCCCTTCCTGGAACAGTGCCTCCGAGTCACCACCTAGCTATGACCAGTGTGGATGGAATAATAGCGGACTTGCTCGATTGTGTATTTGCAGGAAATGGCAAAGACGAAGACAATGATCTGTTGGTATTCTTCAACAACTGGAGACTATTGAATTCTGATGACAACCTCATCATAGATTACCTTGAAAATACCGACCCCATTGTCCTATTCAAAGAGAACAGACAGCTAGAATTATATTTCATTATAAAGAATAGTCTCACATTAGAAGATTCCCGTGATTGTGAGCTTTTTCGAAGGTTCATCTTGGAGTTCGTCTATAACATGTCACTTCTATCCCAATTAAACAAGATTAGACTATACTCAAGTGGTCTCGTTGATACACTTCTAGATCAACTATCAAATGATCATAACTACTCAATCATACTCAATAACTTACTTGCATCACTATTCGAACTTGGTTTGTCGAACAATCAGATGTCTTCGCTCTATAATAAGTCCTTGCAAGGCCCCCTTGCGTTTGACGTTCTTTCCTCATCGATATTTGAGTACACAACTGCCACAAATCTTCTCTATCTGTTGAATAAAACATCCATTGAGGATAAAAATTTGGAATTTGAGGATGTAAAGAAAGGGTTCACCATTGATCTGTGGGTCCGCTTTGAAGGAAAATCATTTGATACCCTGAAGTTCCCTCTCATTTCAATGAGCGACGATTCTGGCAATCAGATATTACAATACACATTGGAAGACTCGAAGTTGGTTCTTGAGACCCAAAATTCATCAAGCAAATACTTTCAATCTCAAATTCTGGAGAGTTTCACCTTTGAACCAGCACGCCTTTATAACATCTGTCTTGTTCATCATTGTGATAGTCTCAAATCATCCCGCGTGGATTTCTTTATCAACGGTGATTTTGTCCAAAGTTGCAATACCAGTTATTTGTTCCAAAACATAAACGAGATTTCTTCTTCCCAGGGAAAATTTACCTCTGGATTTCTCAAATACAACAATTCTCCGAAAAAAGTCAAAGTCAAACTAGTGGTTGCAGGATCAGGATCCTGTTCCATATTTGGCCTATCAAATTTAATGATGATAAATAAAACAATGAACTTGGAATGGATCTTACTTTCCTATTACCTAGGACCAAATTATACCGGAGAGTACCAATCACCAGATGTTATGGATTTGCTAACTCAAACAAACCAGGCTGAGATGCGGTTGAAGCTTCAAGAGTATTCCGATGCAGGCTCAAATCTATTGTCCAATAACTTCTCAGATTTGAAAATAACTGACAGTTTGAATTTCAAGGAGATGAAGGCATCGAGTCTTCGTTTTAACAAGAATGAGTTGATGCTTCACATATATGCATCCTCTATCAGTTTTTCCGATGGACTTCATCAACTGAACGCTGTATCAGGGAACCCCACCTTATCTAAAGACTCCTCGATAGTCGTTTTTGCCCCTAGAGTTCTTCTGGATGTGCTATATGCTGTCGGGGGATTTGTAATTCCATTGAGATTCATGGAAAGCTCCAAAACGACCGAATCCTTGGTTTGCGCCCTTAAGATCCTTTTCCATGTATTGAAGAATGATCTCAGGTCATCTCAAGAGTTTGAGTCTCAGTCAGGTTATGACTTGATAGCTACCATACTGAAAACGAAAAAGGGTCTCATCAACTTGTCTGTATTAGACGCTGTTCTAGAGTTTGTCGGATACGATCACAAATCGCCAATTAACTCGGTGATCAAACTACCGTTAGCATACAGATCCCTGATAGCTGATTTCGAGATTTGGAAACCATCAATCTATGATGGAAACTTAGATCAAACAACAAAAGATACTTTCAAGTTTTTACTTTTCCAATTCACGGTATTCGGACAGAACAGTAAATACCAATCATATAATCTAAAGTTACTAGTCAAGATGAAGATTATTAATAGATTCATACAGGCCTTGAAATACGAGTTGTTTGATGAGGATATCCTTCCAATTCTGCGAGATTCCATGTTGATCATCATCAGTTGCAGTCCAACACGTGAGTCTCTAAGGGCAATCTCCATGTATATAGTCTACGCATTGAATGTTACAGATGGCAACAGCGAACCTAATAAGAGCTTGCAAATCAACTGTGGCCTTTCCATACTGGATGTTTTGGTTACCTTAGTCAGTAACATATCCAACAGTTCTCTTCCGAGTCTGCAAAAGATCGTGTTTCAGACCATCAACATCAGGTGGATTATAATCCTCATCAACCACGAGGATCCTCGAGTTTTGAAGCTTGCGCTACAGTTGCTATTGAGAGCTTTGACCTCACTTGGGAAAAAACCTTATAAATATTTCATAGAAGCACATGGCTTAGAGGTGCTTAAGAACTCTTTGCAAACCCACTGGAGAGATTCTGATATTTATATTTTATTGCTAACTGGAGTCTTTGGTATCCCATACTTTTCGGAATTTGGAGATGATTTCCTTGCATTTGTGACAAAGTTAACTTCCAAAGGAACTAGGCTTTCTCTAATCATGCCAGACCTATTATTGATTTTCAACAGTATTGTTATTTATGCTGTCAATGAGGCAACGAAAGTCACCACTATGGAAGATACCGATCTATTGTTTATCGATATTTGTTCGTTGATTGAGTCTTATGAAACATTCTTATGTATCACTTATTCAGGAATCCCAGCTTTAAAGATTCTATATAGCTCGAACGCTAATTATATTAGTGGTTTGATGAGTCTTAGTATGCTGGTCGCTAGACTGTCAGATAAATTTCAAATAGAAAAACTACAGATTCTTTCAAATAACCTGAAAGATCACGTCTCAAATATTTTCATTGAAAAGCTATTTGACATCAACAATAGTGAACGAAAATCAGAAATTGCGTTATTTGACGAAATCAGCGCTCATTATAGTGTCACATTCTCAATTGTTGTTGCTCCAAGACTGATTCAACATATTCAAAGTTTCGAAGAACAACTGCCGGAGTTATTAGAGGATAATTTGTTTGCCATTAGTGTGATCAAAATGTGCTTGATTTCTCTTGAATCTCGAACAATTTATAATTTTGATGACTCTGAATACATCAGCTTTTTGTCTTGCACCTTGTTATGTCTGAAAACTATAAATGAAGGAGTTTATCCTATTAAGACAAGCAATATCTTGAAAGACTGCAGAAAAGAGTTTGCTGAATCATTTCTTCAATTTTTCACTCGTTGTACGCATGAGGAAATCAAAACTCCATCTTCAGAGACCGAAAGCATTAAGTTTTGTTGCTCTTCATTGATGCTGGACCCGGTTATATTTGTCAACATTCTCAGCAATGAAAGCTTGCTTAACTTGATTACCGTCTTGTTCAAAAATCTTCCAGTCAATGAAGAAGATATCTCTGCGCTATCGGTGAACTGCATAAGATTGATTGTGATGAATAAATCAAGTCTCTCTCCAGTGACCAGCTTGCTTCAAACGCAAAACAAAAGTACTAATGTTAGTCTTGAGGGAATATTGAAGGGGTGCTTGAGCTCTAATGACGAAGAGTTCAAATCTCAGCTCTATCTCGATTCTGAAGTGAGAGATGCCTTAAATAAAAGATTCAATTCAAATCTTGAAATCTTGAGCAAATTAGAAAGTAAACTGTCCAAACCGCAAGCTATTCTGAAAATTGCTCAGAGTCATCTATCCGATTCAAAGGACAAATATTCGAAACTGTTGAGAACCGAAATCAATCCTCTTTGCAAATATATCGTCAGTGGAGAGACAAAACGCTTCTACAGACATATTCAAGATGACCAAGATGACTTAGACTATTGTAATACTCTGTATTCTACTATCAAGAATAGATTGCCCGTTGAGAAGTATCCGTGGAAATGGCAATTGGATTCCACTGAGGGGCCTAACAGAATAAGAAGAAGGTTGATCCGAGAATTTGACCCACTCAGCTCCCTTCAAGTGATACGTGGAAGCCAACCCATATCTGACCAGGAAATAAACGACAATAATGATAATGAAAGTTTTGAAATTATCAGTGATAAATCGGAGTTTTCCTTTGAGGAAGATAAAAATAGGAAAATATTGAGAAGTCTCTTTGTTGGAGACAAGATTGTGGCTTTGACTAATGTTACCCAAATCATTGGATTGGAGACTGTCGAATCGATTTTTATCACTGGTATGACACATTTATATATCGTTGAGAACTATTTCCAAACATTATCGAATGATATTGTTGATATTGGTGATGCCTCTGCTAGTGAGAGTGACTCGTTCATCAAAACCATATTGGGTAATGAGCAGTCATCCAACAAAGATTCAACTAAAGAACATAAGATCAAATCATTTGAGGTTAAGAAGCTTGTCTCCATCTCCAAAAGAAAATTCTTATTTAGGGATGTTGCGCTGGAGGTTTTCTTCCAAGATGGTGTTTCGTTTTTGGTGACCTGCAAGAATCAAAGTATGAGAAATAGTCTATACCAGCAGCTTCATTCAAAAGTGGCTATCAGATCGAATGATCCTGAACTAGAAGAGGCATTGAAACTGGCATCCCAACAAAAGTCGACATCGTTCAACCAGTCTAATTTTGCTAAAAAGCTTTATTCACTCTCAAGCAACAATCTATCATTCTCATCTATCACGAAAAAATGGAGGAAGGGTGAAATCTCTAACTTTTATTATCTAATATTAGTGAATACAATTGCAGGAAGAACTTTCAATGATTTGACTCAATATCCAGTTTTTCCATATGTCATTGCAGATTATGAAAGTGAAGAATTAGATTTGAAGGATCCAAAATCGTTCAGAGATTTAAGCAAACCAATGGGTGCCCAAAACGAAAATAGAGCAAATAGATTCAAAGAAAGATATGATGCTTCTATTGAGATGTCCCCTGACACTCCACCATTTCATTATGGTACTCATTATTCATCTGCCATGATTGTCACATCCTATTTAATCAGACTCAAGCCTTTTATTCAATCTTATCTGCTATTACAAGGTGGTAAGCTTGATCATGCGGACCGCTTATTCTACTCGATACCGAAAGCATGGAATAGTTCATCTAGAGATAACACTACCGATGTTCGTGAACTTATACCTGAATTTTACTATCTACCTGACTTTCTAATAAACTCGAATAATTTGGAATTTGGTAAGTTGCAAGATGGAACACCAGTGAACAATGTTGAGTTACCACCGTGGGCAAAAGGTAGTCCTACTATATTTGTTGAAAAAATGAGGCAAGCATTGGAGTCCGATTACGTCACCCAGAATTTACATCATTGGATTGATCTTATATTCGGATACAAGCAAAATGGGGAAAATGCAGTTAAGTCATTGAATGTCTTTCATTATCTAAGTTATCACGGTGCAATTGATTTGGATGAGATCAAAGATGATCATGAAAGAAATGTTGCTATTTCAATAATTCATAATTTTGGTCAGACACCAATTCAGATCTTCACAAAGCCTCATCCAGAAAGGAATATTGAAAGAAAGTTATTCTTCAATATTTGGAAATTATATGACATGCCATTATCAATCATCCCCACACAAACTGAGATTGACAAGATTGAATTTGATAAATCAACAAATCAATGGATCACGTTTGAAAAGTATCACAGATTGAATAACAACCGAGAAGTCGTAAAATTTGGAAGAAATGGATTAATAATCGATAAGAATTTAATATTTGAGCATTTGAGCATCAGTGAAATCACAACAGTTGAATTTCTAGATAACAATGAGTTCATCATTGGGTTTGCGAATGGTACAATGGGAGTATACAAGCTTTCCATTGCCGCTGAGAAAAATTCGAATTTAACACATTCACAAAAGGCATCATCGAATTTAAGCTTCCAAACAAAGAAAGAGTTATCAGGAATTGCATTATCCAACCGTATTTTAGAAAACGTTGGAATATTAAGGTATCATTCCTCAAAGCTCAAAGATATTCGACATTCATCATTTTATAAGACAATAGTTTCACTTGATTTTGAAGGTGAGATTAAAATCTGGAATAGGTTGAATATTACATTAATTAGAGAATTATCCAAAGTGAGGTTTGAAATGGTTACGATATCGAATCAATTTGGTTTCATAGCAGGTGTAGAAAAGTTGAATGAATCTAAGAAGAGTATGCTGACCGTTTATGATATCAATGGAAACTCAATCGAGACGACTGAAATTGAATCGAACGCAACGGTTATAGAATTTGCAGAATTAGGTCAAGGTGATAAATTGAATAATTTAGTATGGGAGAATTTCAACAGTAACAATCAAATAATTGGTGTTGGTTATGAAAATGGATCATTTGATATTTTCCAATTAAAGTTGAAATCAGACTGGAAGATTGAGAAACTTCGAAGTTTCAAATATACTGGTGATTCTTGTAAAATAACGGCATTGAAGATCAGGTTGAACATTGAATTGGATGGTAATGGAGATCAAATTGGGAGGTTGGAGATTGTTGTTGGTGATTCTAGTAAAAGATTAATGATTTGGCATTAGGGTTGATTTACTTGTATGTATCAGTTATATAGTATATGGTTATTTAAAATAGAGGTTAAATATATGGAGATACGTAGACAATGGGATGTTACTTGTTTGAGTGCTGTTTTAAACCAGTTAAAATATGAATGCAAAATAAAAATGAAATAAAAGAAGATAGAGAAAATAAGCGAAGACGAAATAGAAATAGAAATAGAAATAAATAAAAAAGTTTAAGTTGAAATAAACTGCCATCAAGTATGATGCTTCTTTGAACCCCATCTATCATAACTATATAAACCAACAAAGACAAGAAGTAATCCAGTAACATCATAAAAGTTCATACCTTTCCCACCCAAGATCATGCTTACCGTTATAATAACGATTCTTTTCATCATTGCAGCAATTGAATAAGAAACAGTAGGTAACAAGCTCAAGATTTGGAATGCTAATAACGATTGAACAAAATGGCAAAATCCATTTATTGCCAACCATACTAGAGGCAATTGATCCAATTGACCAAAAACTTCATAGATTTCGTGTAAGAATAATGTAGGAATTGATAGTAAGAATCCGAATATTGCACAGTAAATTAGAGTTGTCATTTTTGCTGGTTTGTCATCCATGAAAACGGAACCTTTTTCAATTTGATCTAATGAATTGAGTTCATTGGTATACAACTGATGAATATTGTTGGTGCTGCTGTTGTTGTTGCTATTACTACTGCTACCGCTGCTATTCATATTGCTATTGTTAATGCTATTGTTCTTGTACTCATTGTTTAAATTGTCATTATTGTCATCTGTTGAACTCAATGCGAGATCACCTAAATGGGAACCATTTAAACCACCAAGGGTGACGACGTTCTTAGCATAGATGTTTTGAACAGCAAATATAAGGGTAGCAAGAACTGCCAATCCCATTCCTTTGATACTTGTGTCATCCGGAAACAAAGTTTGGTCGGCTTTTTCCAACTCATTGATTCCGGTGTCATGTGGCAATGATTGTGAATAGACAATTGCAACAACACCGAATAGCAGAGGCAGCAATGAGAAGTAGGTTTGTTTTCCGAAATGAACATGGTAATAAAATCTGTAGCAAGAGACTATAAGCAAGGGGGATAAAGAACGGATTGAAGCCACAGTGGCAACGGAACATAAAGAAGTTGCGGCCAAACTGAATAGTTTTCCAATGAATTGAAAGGTGCCCATTGGTAGGAACAAACGGAATGATCTTTTATTGAGTGTGAAATTAGTTGGGAAAGTGTTTTTAGGAAAATAGTTATCAATTGTTGAAAACTTCTGATGCAATAATATTGACAAGTAACCGTACACCAAATTGCAAAGGAATTGGAATTCACCGATGAAGATTGGATAGGAGAATCTGTTCAATATCAGTTTGGTTGATTGCGAGGTCAATGATGAGACAAGGTACCATGTTAGACATACCGAGAGTATTTTGATATTGAACAGATGATGATCACCATACTGTTGTAGTTTCATTATATATATATGTCTATATATATATGTCTATATATATATTTTTATCTATATATATAAGCTAGTCTTGTGATGGTGATATGACAAGATGAAAAGATGATATGATCTTTTGTATTTTGTGTGATGGTAGAAACGAGAGACGGTGAATAATGTACGGGATGGGATCTTTAGTGTCCATTGGCATTGCATTTTCAATCAGATGGTTCGATAAAGGTGTCTGTCTCTCTCCATATTTAATTCGTCTTCTTTTGTGTGTCACTAACACTCAAATTCAAAAAAATGTGCGCTGTCCAACCAGCCACACCAGCCTCCTCAGCCCCCCTTGGCCACACAAGCCACACAAGCCACACAAGCCACTCTACTGCGTCTTCTTGGTGTCCTGCGCCTCCTGCGCCTCCTGCGCCGCCTCCACCGCTCTTGCTGTGAAGTCCGGGTCGAAGAAGGCAATGGCCTGTGGCAGGATCACAATACCAACCATGATCAACAAGATGTAGCCGATGATGGGGTTCTGACGGATCAGGTGGCCCATTGGGATGTAGTTGAGCAGACTGGTGGACTGGTCCTGCCCATCAACAAAGTCTCTGATGTGTAGCGCATCCTGGTGGAGCTTGAATCCATTTGGCATCTTTACCAACTCGTCAAGCTTGGAGTTTGTGAAACCGGGTCTGAGCATGTAGACAGAGACAACTTCCTCCTCATATTGTTCAACAGCTTGACCATTCTCTTCCGCATCGATAACACTGTCGATGATAACTTCAGTTGAAACAACAACTTTGAACTGGTTGGTGGCCTTGATATCGAAATCTAAACTTTGCACAGTTAAAGTATATTCGTTTTCCTTCAATTGTATTTGAAATTCACCTTTGGAATTGAAATAGTACACTTCACTATTACCCGTTTGGTCGTTCAGGATCAATTGGCATCTTGAAGGATCAAAAAGCCTGTGCGTAAATGGTGAAGAGGTCACGTTAACAGAACCCGTGAAAATTGCACCCTGCGCCTGTAAAGACAAGAATATTATTGATATGACAGCAGCAAGAATATTCATCATATATGTTAGCACCTTTATATTTTAATCAAATTGGTTTGTGGATATGGAAAAAATGGGGACAAGGCAAGTTGAAAGTTGTTGAAAAGGGAAAAAAAGGCACAAAAAATGTTTTTGATTTTCAACGGGGAACAAAAAAACAAAAAACAAAGAAAAATTGGTGTCTTTAACAAGGAGCAAAAGGGGCAACAAGACTTGATGCACCTCAATTCAATTGTTACACTGATGAAGTTGCAATTGATAGTATCTTTGGTTTTATGGTATCCATGAGTTATAATGATGAAAAAATAGTGGGTGAACGGATCAAGTATGAAGGCAATCAAGAGTCTGAAATCACAGCCTTTCCACCGTCAACCGACAACGACACAATCACATCGGCTAATACAACAACCCAATCTAAAACAACCATGTCTGGCAACTCAATGATAACCACTTTCCAGCTATCTAATTCAACTGCAACTTCTAGAAAGGTATGTCTCCAATGGGAAGGAAGCAAAATCTCACATACAAGTAAATGACCCTGTTACTAATATCAAATAATTTCAACTTCACTGATTTAGAGAACATTGATGGCTTGTGATAGATGTCGTAAATCACATAGAAAATGTACACTACCAGAAAATCAACAAGAGGAAACGTGTAAAAGATGCCGGAAAAATTCATTCGAATGTACCTGGTCAACATATCAAACTGAAAAGAAGATTGAAGATTCCAGGAATTCCACTGATGGGATCAATGATACTGAATTGAAACTGTCCTCACAAGCACAAATCAACAGTGACCATCCAACCGGTAAGCCAAACTCAAGTAATCTTGCCAATGAATCTAACAACGAAGATGGAACTCAAATCAAGAAAGCCAAGAGTAACAACTCGATATTTCAAGATGAACAAATGTATGCCAATGCATTGGTATCGAATGATATCAACTCGCAATTCATAACCTCATCGCAACCATTGGCCACCATATTATCTAGGGACTCTTTTCTTTGCTTGGAAGGTGAAGTATTGGGGTTATTTTATCCATGGAGGGATCTTTATAATAACCATAGGGATAGGTATATCAATAACAATATTGATCCCGAGTTGAACCTCTATCTACAAAGAAAAGGTGCTTTTAAAAAACCTCCAGTATCGGAACAAAAGAAACTGATCAACTATTATTTGGACAACTTATATCCTCTATATCCAGTTGTTAATAGGGATATAATATCCAAACTACAGCATATTCCATTGCTATTGCTTAATGCGCTAATGCTAGTTGGAGTCAGATATGACAAATCTCTAAGTGGCACCGAGTTTAGAATAAAAGCTGAAGAATTTTCTTCTCGTTGCAAGCTATTAAAATTGGTTGAAACGAATAAAATAACCTTGATTCAATCTTATATGCTATTATCAACACATGAAGAAGGTCCAGAGGGACCAAATAATGCAAGGGAGAATGTTTCAAAAGCAAGTATACTATGTTGCGAATTGGGACTACACCTTTATGCATCGAGCAATAAATTTGATATTCTGAGAACAGACAGTGAAAGACAAGATTCACCTTTCAAATTGTCATATGATAAAGGATTGTTATCAAGATTATTTTGGACGTCTTGGTGTTCAGACCGGTTCTTAGCAGCCACCAGTTCATCTGCTGTTTTTTATAATGAATCAGATACGATTGTAAGCGAAGCTACAATTGATGATTTTGATAAAGGGAAATTTCAATTGCATGATTTTAATATCTTCCAAAGATGGCTTGAATTGGCCAAACTTTGTGAAAGGATATTATTTCAAAACTATAGACCACCGTTATGTAGAAGTGTTGATGAGTCTTTAGAAAGTTCATTGGTTGAATGGGGTATTGGCATTGAAGATGACAATTATCTACCTACAAAATTCAAAAGTTTCTTCAAGATTATCCATTCATATTGTGTATTGTTACAATTGAGATGCAAGATTGATTTTCTAACATTACTTTCAAACGATATAACAAACTTCAATGAGGATCCAATCAATCCATTATCTTCGAATAAGATATATTATCTAAACAAATTCACCAAAGTGATAATTGAAAATGCCAATCTAAAAGATCAAATCCAACATGTTATGGTTATCCATGCGATCGTTCATTTGATGGTTTTAATTCATTTGGAAATCAAATCGAAATTGTCAGTTACAGGAGATAAAGTGAAATCAGATTTATCCAATGATAAACAGTACAGCTTCAAAGTTTTACAGTTCAATGAATGTTTGAAACTATTGCAGGATTATAAATCGAAATGGTGGTATTCAGCAGCGTCATATTTCCTATTCAAAGCAGTCCTAGATAAGTCCAGCAGTGCAACAACAGCAACAGCAACTACAACAACAACTGCGTATGGCACCGCCACTACATCAGCCGGAAACTCGCCAATCAGTCTAATGCTCAATGAATCGTTACTATCTGGTGGGAGCAATGGCAATGGCTCGATATTTGGAGCATGTCACGATAACAACATTGCGCTTGGTGAATTGTTTGGGTTTGGGTCCTTATCAAATGCTCAAGAGTTGTTGTCTTCCGTCATCGAGGAAGGTAAATCGTTTCTTGACTTGAATCAGTAGTGTATAATAAATGTATATATAATGAATGGACGTGTCTTCTGAAATCAATCAGTACCCAGTAAGTAGTCTTCTTTCCTGAAGTGAATAACCCTTGTTTTCTCCTGACCGCGTGCTCCGGTGCACGGGTTTCGCTGCGGGTATAAAAGAAGGTGAAAAAATTTCGAATTTGTTTCCAGTTGAGTCTTTTTAACAAACACTTTTTGTTTTGCTCCTTTCGGTACTCATTCAGGAAAGGTATATATTGTAGGGTGATTAATGCCAATTATAAGATTGTCTCCCTCTACAACCTTTTCGAGATCAATTGTTAATAGCAGTCAATATTTTTCTCAATTCATTGGGGAAAGAGAGTGAACGATATCTTCCAGTTGTCATTCTTTTTTGATTGTTTGTTAATACAAATGTTGTACCTTCAAATCATGTAGATCTCATTTACTTTGTAATATGGTATACTACTACTATCATACTACTTTTCTGCTTCTTGTTTTTGTTTACCAATGTACAATCTATGTAGGCTAGATATATAATACAAAATACAATGATGCTAATAGGAAACAGCCACTGCTTAGAAACCCATGTTACCCTTTGAGTAATGCATTGGTGGCAAGTTAGGATGAGGAACCTCTTTGAAACTCTGACAATCCAATTCGTATTCATCTGAATCATTCAAAGTGAAATTGATAACGGCACCCTTGTTACCTTGAACATCACAATAATTAGGAGCACTGAAAACAGTGATTAGTCTATCATCATGTTCGAATTCATAACCATTCATTCTAACTTCATGGGATCTGATGACTTTTTTAATTGAGTTTCTTTCACAAAATTGTCTTGTTATATCAGGACCAAATTGCATTCCAATACCTCTCTTGGATTCACTTCTACCTTCACCAACCTGAGGATCTGTCCAAAGCAATTCCATCTGAACACCTTGCTTTGGTGGTTGTCTATTATGGTATCTTTTAATCTTCTTGATATCTTCAATGGTGACTGTATCATCACTGAACAACCCACCGTGCATTACCAAATAATCCTGACCGATCAAAGTAGCATACGGTAATGAATTAAATAACTCTTCAAACAGCTTGAAAATCTTCTCACCGTATTTAAACTTACATTCATCTTCAAAACCATAAACTTTGTTCATATCATTTGTCTCATGGTTACCTCTATTCAAATACAATCTCTTTGGATACAGTATTTTCAAACATAAGAACAACAACGCAACCTCACATGACCATGAACCACGATCGACGAAATCACCATTGAACAAATAAATATGCTCATCATTAACATCACCAAACAACTTGAACAGGTTCAACACATCGAAAAACTGACCATGGGTATCACCACAAACTGTAATCTTTTTAACTTTTTCATCTTGATATTCCAATTTCTCAGTCTTGCTTCTACTTAACCCAATCTCAACCAACGAGTTATCATTGAGCAATAGTTGATTCGCCTGGTAGAGTATAGCCATCACATGTTTCTTAGGCAATGTTGAACCGTTTTCAAACAGCTCAATAATCGAATCTATATACTCTCTAGTAACACAAACATCCAACTCCGAACCACCTGCTGCTGCACTTATCGTACTTGTAACATTGGTAACTGTAGTTGGACTAGCTGGCGCAATCACCAACTCAGGGCCAGCATAAGAAGGATCCACAACCGCCTCCAAGATCTCCTTCACCACAAACCTACTCTTATCACCATCCATCTCAATGGCCTTCTCGAAATTAATCTGGTTCACAATCCGATTCAACTCTTTCTTCAAACTCAAACACCCAATATCATTAGGAACAATCTTCAAAACCAAATTAACATCCCCCAACGACTTCTTATACTCCAAAATCGCACTGTTCGCCACAGCCCTTCTGTAATACGCCTTCAAATAATCCTTGTTCAGCTTGATCGACTCATTTGCATCATGGATCGCCAACCCGTAGTTCTCTAATTTGATGTTGGCCTGTGCTCTGTTTGAGTAGAATATAGGATCAGGATGAAGCTTGATCGCTTCGGTATAGTACTCCACTGCTTTTTCAAAGTTGTTAAGCTTGAGCTCGGCGTTACCTTTGATTTTATAATCGTTTGCAATCTTCTTATCTATTTCAGACATGGTATGGTTGACGAATGTACGAATCTATGATTGTAATTGTGCCAAGTTGGTGTTATTTAATTGAACGTGAACTTTTCACAAAGACACAGAAACTAAAATTCGGTTGTTTTTGCGGAAGAAAAAAAAAGAAAAAAAAAACTGTTGCGAATTTGGCGAGTTTTGACGTGAACAATGGAAATGGATCAACTACGATGCTACGGTGGATTACAACTGATAAATGGTTTAGCTGTTCGAGTATTTTGTTGTTCATTTAAGTGTATCGATTAAGCTACTTCACCCTTATTGAATAGTTATCACCCGAAGTTGTGATGTATCTAACATACGGATAACTTTGGTAGTTCAACTTTGGTTCATTGATCTTGAGGTACTTGACCTGCATTCCACTAGTAACGAATCCTTGCATTTCAAACTTCAACGAGATTGGCTTCTTGGTGAATTGTTCGATATTGTGTGTGTTTTGAACAGAAGGTAACATCAATTCTGCAATCATCACATACTCTTTCCCACCTTCGATTCTCTTAAATTTCCAAAGAATGTCTGATTCATTTGGTAAATATTTCAATGAACCTTTATTGTAATGGAATTTTGGAGAATCTACATCCTGTGGCACTGGAATTCTTAATTCTAGTTTATTTGCCACAATCTTGTTTCTGAAATTCGCTTTTAATTTAATCATAATCTCCAATCTTGTATTTGAATGGTTTTTCATCTTATAATCAATCAAGAACAATGGTTTCAAATTATTTGAATGGACTCTGTAACTTAACAAGTTGAATTCACCATCCGGTGGTATGAATGAAATTGTCTTTTCACTTTCGAATCTTGATAATCTAACACACTGATGAAATTTAACATCTTCAACTTCAATACCATTTGATAATTTTGGTAACTCTTCACCTCTGATTGAAGCTAATCCACTATTGATGAATTTTTCATTTAAACCTAATTGTAATTCTGGCATTCCTGATAAATATGATTTGATCTTGATGATACCATTGATTTCAGAAGTTAACATTTGACCTTTCGCATTGATTAACATATCGATTTTTTCAACAACATCCAAATAAGCTTCATTTTTCTTATACACAATACCTGGGGATCTCCAACTTATTGAATTTGTCAATGATGAAGGTGGTAAATTTGATGATGTTGTCTTTGTATTTAAGACAGATTCCAAAGTGAAACTCTTTTGTGTTATATATTCTTTTAGGATCTTTTGATCTGTTATTTGAGGTATACCAAAATCCATCATCTCATCTAACAATTCATAAATGATTGAGAAATTGTCTCTTATTGATTCTTCTTCCAAAGATTTAACATAACTTTCAATAACTTTAATGAGATTGTTCAGATATGACATTATGTTGAATATATTTGTATCATGCTTAGTTAAAGCCAAAATGTAAAGGTTCTTATGAATAAGATAGATGTAATTGATCCCATTATCGAATATAACAGGCGGAACACTACCGGATTCATCATCATTAAAACTCAATTGTGATATGCTATTTGAATTTTGGTTGTTGCTGGTATTGTTATTATTTGATGAACCAATTCTATTGTCATCATCATTTGAAGATATTGAGTTTTTTAAGAGTAGTAATGGGAACTGTTCAACAGCACTGTGTGGGATATCACCTTTATAATCTCTCGATAGCAAGGGTCTACCTTTGTTATCCAAGAAGTACACTATCGATGCCATTGGATGTGTATATAGTTGAACTGTATGAATTTTATTGATTGTACAAGCTGGTGCAATCTGGTGCAATCGGTGTTCCAACTTGTCTCTTTAAAGTGTTCCCGGTTCCCAAATTGACAACAAACAGATTTGGCTGGAAAGAGTCGTGCGCAGGCTGATTTGCACAGCCGGTTTATTGGTTTTATTCAGTCGACGCGTCGATGTCGATGATAAGACCCACTTTGGGGTCGATTCACTGGTTCACCAAATAGCGTTCGATTCTGCCACCAATTTACCGCAACTGCCATAGTTAATCTGTGTGCCCTATCTCCTTTGAGGAGGGGGTGCGGCAATTTCTATATTTAGCACGGGATGAGGAGACACACTGACCAATAACAGCTCACCAACCACTCTCGATCGTTAACAACATCACACCTACAACCTGTAACACTAGTGGTACAAATCAATACTAAACAAATACTCAAACACACATACACACACACTGTAAGAGAATAAGGTACCATCAGCAATACACCACAAAGAGGCTCGGTGTGGCTTGGCTCTTTGCGCCGCAGCAGCAGAAAAGAAGAAGGAGAAGAGCCCAATTAAACTTTCATGGTGTTTTCGATGCCAGTGGAGTTATTACTAATACTCCAACAGCAACACACAACTAAACTTACTGTAGCCATTGTTGTTCTTATTACTGTTGTAGTTTAGATGCTACTATTAGTATATCCAATTCAATCACCGTGTTGACCACAATGCTTCAATATATCCCAACCTTACTCTATCTCACGCATCAAGCGCTCTCACTACAACTAGACATCACCTCATACGACTCAATCCAAAATGCCACCTCCCTCTTATCATCAGGTCTAATGGATTACTACTGGGGCTACTACGACGGAGGAACAGTAGGCATGTTCACGAACCCATACTACTGGTGGGAAGCAGGCGGAGCATGGGGCTCGATGATCGACCACTGGTACTTTTTACAAAACACAACATACCAAGACATAATCTACGAATCATTAATATACCAAGCTGGTGATGATTATGATTTCATGCCATTGAATCAGACTACAACTGAAGGTAATGACGATCAAGTGTTTTGGGGAATAGCCGTGATTCAAGCCGCTGAACGGAACTTCACCAACCCAAACCAGGATAACCAGCAGTGGTTGTATATGGCACAGGCCGTGTTTAATACAATGGCATGGAGATGGGATACAAGTTCATGCAATGGTGGATTACGTTGGCAAATATTCAAATGGAATACCGGTTACGATTATAAAAATTCAGTGGCTAATGCAGGTCTATTCCATTTGGGTGCAAGGTTGGCAAGATACACAGGAAATGATTCTTATGTGGATTGGTCTGAAAAAGTTTATGATTGGCTGGTTGATGTACAATTCGTATCTGAAGGTGATGAATGGTGGTTTGTATATGATGGTGCCTCAGTGGATGACAACTGCACCTCGCTTTCCAAATATCAATGGACTTATAACGTTGGAATGATGATATCAGGTTGTGCTTACTTGTACAACTACACAGAAGACTCAATCTGGTTAAACAGAACTCAAAATCTCCTACATGGGACCCAAGTGTTTTTCAACAACTCAATAATGTACGAAGCAGCATGCCAACCATCAGGAAACTGCAACAACGATCAAAGATCATTCAAAGCCTACTTCTCAAGATTCCTATCTCTAACCTCAATCCTAGTCCCTCAAACTTACTCAACCATCAGAAATTTACTTGAAAAATCAGCACAAGGTGCAGCTCAATCTTGCACAGGAGGTTATGACGGCCATACATGTGGAACCAACTGGTTTTACAATGGTTGGGATGGCAATTACGGTTTGGGTGAGCAGATGTCAGCTTTGGAAGTGATTCAAAACCTGTTAGCACCACAGAGAGATCCTCCGTATACTTCATTCAATGGTGGCTCGTCGTATGGTAATGGTTCCGCTGGTTCAGCAAGTGCTAGTAAAGGTGACCAGTTGTTGAGTTTGAGTAAAGGTGATACTGCAGGTGCTGCGATCATCACTTGTATAGTTGGTATAAGTATCATTTCACTTGGTTGTTGGTTGGTTATATAATATAATCATAACATCATTTAATAAAAACTCCTTGGTAAATTCGATTTCAATAATATACAACAACCAGAAAAACAAAATCTACAAAAAATATATACACAGAAAAGGCAAAACACAAGAAAGAAAAAAAAAAACACAATTGTATCACTAACTAATATCAAAACTAAAAAGTCAAATCCAAATTAAATATATAAACACAAACAACATCAAGATAAAGAATCACCCTGCTTTATCTATATCGGAGGTTGTTGCATTGAATAACTCAAAAATGGTAACGTGCTCCATTCAAAAGTATCAAAATTCTGCATATTCAAATCATAACCTAGAATATTTGATATCTTAATCTTATCCTGATCAGTCTGATCTAATCCATTACCACTACCTAAACCACCACCAGTATTCGGCGGTTCATCATCATTATTAATTAAATTCTCAATCTGTATCTTTTGTGCACCTCGCATAGGACCTGAAACATTTGCAACATCGAACAACTCACTGTTCATCTTTTCATAAGCAGTCAAACTCTTATCCGATAACTTATTCTTGGAAGCAGCATCAAACATCTTTGTGGTTTGGATCAAACAGGTATAATAATAGTTCCCCAATTCGGTATTCATCTTGAAATATTTCAAATAATCAACACAATAACCATAATAAATCTCCGAATCTGTAAATTCCGGATAATAAAATGGGAAGCTTTTCAAATAGTATAAAACAGAAGCACATGCCATACCAACAAATCCATGAAACGAACTACAACCATATGAATTTCTCTTACCACATTCTTTGAAGATAATAGCAGCGGTCTTGGCACTTTCAAATGCAACTTTGGCAGACTGTTCCCACCATCCAAACGGTGCCCCGTCCAAATTAACACCTTTTGGAGCAGAGACTTTTTTAGATTTTGGTATGAATGGAATATAATCACGATGAAGTAAGATCTTGGAAAGTAACAAGGCCAAATGCATAGAGCAGTAAAGATTCCCCTCACCAATTAAGAAATAAGCATCCAAATTATTCAAACTAAAAGATTGTCTATATCCTAACTGGCCAATGAATTCATCAACCAAATTGTTGAGTTTGAAATATTCACTCTTTGGATCCCAAGGAGGGTTTGAGATTGATGAATGACCACCTTTTGATATCCATTCTGCACAAAATGACCAAATTTCAGTGGTTTTAATTAATAGTGCAATCAAACTGCTACAACTTGAGACATTTAAATCTTGTAATCTGATGAATTCAATTTTATCCAATTGTTTATCAAACAATAAATCTGTATCATCCAGTGGTAAAGGTAATTCATACAATCTTTTCTTATAATATTCCAATGAACTTTCAGTGAAAGATAAAGTTAAAACTTGATATGACCACATTGTTCTAATATACTTGGCAAAATCAATCTGGGAGTTATTAGAATTATATTTTTGATAAAACAACACGCTAAATGCCTTTTCAGACAACCCACCAATTAAATACCCTTTATCCGTCTTACCATTCTGCCAATTTATCAACACCATGATTATTGAAACTTGTAATATTATAACATAGTTGAGATTTTCTTTAGATACGAGTCTCAACACCTCGATTTCAAGATTCAATGCCAACTCTTCACGTTGTTCAGAAGACAACACGAAATTGAAAGGTGCAGACAAGACAAACACCGCCTGTTTCACAAGATGCGGTAAGTCATCATCATTTGAATTTGGTAAATTTTTAAAAGATAGGTAGAATAATTCAGGGTAATGTTGCAATGCTGTCTTAATAGCCAATGGTAAATCTTCAAAGATGGTTGGGTTCCCAGCACCAATTGAACCAATTTGCAGATTATTTCTAATGAATCCTGTTGTATTTGAATGCATTTTCTTCTTTGATTCTAGAAGTTTCTTGTACTGGTAAGTGTTATAAAGCTTACACTCCAGGTCATCACCACGTTGTTGACAAGCTTGACACGGTGCACTTCCATTATGAATACATTTGACTTTCTTAATTCTGCAACTGGGGCACGACACAGCGAGTCTCATTATTAGTGGAATATGAGAATATGTAAGGGAATGGCAAGATGGAGAGGGTATAGTGTGGTTTATGGAAGCAAGAACAGGAGTTAAGGGCAATCGAGATGGATCGTGAATGAAACTCCCTTTTCTGTTTGTTTGAGTGCTGCACTGTTAAGGGAGCGCGCGCCACACTGGATGCGCAACGCGCCACGTGTGCACCACCACTGCCAGACAGGGGACACTTCGGTGCAAGTTGCAAGTGGCAAGATGGCACATGTGTGTATGGAAGCAGGTAGGTACAGTGAAGAAGTTCAGCATGTATATACTGGCTTCACTGGTCACTGGTCACTGGTGAGAGGTCAGAGGTTGTTGTTGTTGTTATTGTTGTTGCTGTTGTTGTAGCCGTGATGGTGCAAGGGTGGCGTCGGCCTGTAAGTTCGGCACAAGTTGTTGGGCCCTTTCCCTTTCCTTCCAGCACAACAACCAGGTCAGGCCAGCCACACAGAGCACACAGAGCACACAGGACACCACGCAACTCCTCCTAAAGTAAAAGCACTGAAAATAATATCCTCCTTGTGTACATGGATCGTCCTGCCCAACCTCTAACTCTCAACTACTTGACCATTTGTCCACTTTCTTCTTTATAACTCTCCATCGGGCTATTTCCTCTTTCGGTAATGATCAACACTGGTGGTGGTGCGCCACAACCTCTTCCCTTCACCACATTCCCATAGTCAGCCACACCAACAATAGAATATATATATGTACTACCCTCTGCCGGAATATAGCCTATAATGAAACAAAAGGTGGAGGGAACTTGAAGCAATATCCCGATGGCACCATACATCTTATCTTATCTCCCAATCTCCGTAGCTAAGACAACTTGAACACACAATGAACATTATACACGATCTCCAGCGAGCATTCCCGCGCATTCCCCCAATACCCCCAGCCACACTCGCCGCACAGATGGCGCAAAAACAACAACCATCTCAGCTGCTCACTGGGTAACTGAAACGCATTGTCCGTCACTTTCTTGGTGCATGCACCAGGGAGCCAGAATTCTTCACTGTTGAACAAAGACACAAAACCACTCAATAATATACCAGGAAGATTAAATAGAAGCTTAAAAGGTTACTATTGCAAGAATCGATATATATATATATATATTCTTTATCTTTATTTTATTTCATTTTGCTCATTCAACTATTTCAACTGGACCAACTCATTTCCCAATAAAGATAAATATATATATATACACCATTGATCATGACTACCGATCAAAAGGAAAAAGTATTGGACTCACACTACGCAGATGAAATCGATCTCTCATCAGCAAATGACAACCACATATCACCATCAACCGATGATGAAATCGAACTGTTGAAATACGCATCGCCATCATTGGTAACCAGACTCTTTTATGCTCAAAGATACATCGAAAAACAAAACCAAGAAGAGTCAACTTCGGCCAACTTCTTAACTCCTCTGATGACCAAAATCGCCCAATTGTTGCATATCAAATCACTCGAACCTAAAACCGATGATTATCCAACTTGGGAAAACGATAACTTGGCATTGAGAACATCACACTGGATCACATGTGCAGGTTTATTAACCTCTGAAATCATGGGTGCTTATTTGGTTCCAAATTGTATGGCATTGGTAGGTTACGTTCCTGCAAACATCTTTCTAGTTGTTTGCTTCTTTTTAACTTTATTATCAGGTATTGTGATCTGGTGGGCTTTCATGCTATTGGACTCACCTGAATATCCAATCAAGACATTTGCTGACATTGCAGGTGCTCTTTGTGGTTCATGGGGTAGACAAACAGTTATTTTCTTGCAAGTTATAGGTTTAATCTTGAGTTGTGCATCCGTCTTGGTCGCCACTGGTGAAGCAGTCATCATCTTAAGAACAGACCGTATGTGCTGGGTTGGATTGTTGATCTTATTGGCAGGTGTCACAATGGTCATCACACATATTAAAACCCTAAGTAATGTTGGTAAAGTTTGCTTGATTGTTTCATTTGTTAACTACATCAACTTGTACACACAACTAGGTTACGTTTCATCAGGTGAGCCAAATTGGGCCAATGCTGAAAGTATCCTAGGTTTGGTACAAGCACCAGTGGAAACTTATAACATCACTCCAAAGCAAACCCTAATTAACAAGGTTGTCTCCATGACAAACCTTGCATTTGTCTTTGCCGGTTCAATGGCATTCCCAGAAGTTATCTCCGAAATGAGAAGACCAATTGAATTTTGGAAGAGTATGATCTCTGCTCAATTCTTAATTTTAGTCACCTACCTAATCTACGGTAACTTCTATTATTCAAAACAAGGTCAATTTGCAAACTCTCCAGCTGTTTTCGGTTTAAGTGATACCAGTGCTTTGAAAGGTTTATCATTCATCACGTTCGTGGTTGGATTTGTTCAAAACATCTTCTTGAGTCATGTTACATGTAAAATAGCATACAAGAACTACATCCCATTAATTTTCAAAAAAATCAAGATCCATTCTAAAAGAGGTTTGATTTTCTGGTCATTAACAGTGATAATCGTTTGGATCTGTGTATTTGTTATCGCTGCTGGTGTTCCTCAAGTTGGTGCCGTTTCATCATTCACATCCGCCTTGGCTTTCATTCCATTAACTTTCATAATCCCATACTCACTTCATCTATGGTCTTTGTATCATGTTGTCTCAGTGGAAGAAAATGGTGTCTATGATCCAAAGTCCCGTATCTATGAAGGCGGATCACCAACATTCTTCCATTTCATCAAAAGAGGTTTCTTAAGTTATAAACTATTATCAACATTCTATATCATTCTAGTCTTGGCCTCGTTTGCATTCTCAGGTCTTGGTCTTTGGGCTTCTGTTGAATACATGAAAGAATTGTTCGCTATAACTAACATCACCTCTTTTTCATGTACTTCGCCAATTTGAGCTTGTGGGCATATGAACATACGAACATACGAACACTTGATCAACTTCTTCTTTTTTAGAGTTTTACATACACTACACCACGCTATTCTTTTTCGTTTTATGCTATTCTTTTCTCCTTTGCTTTTCACTTTTCGTTTTCCTTTTCCTTTTCCTTTTGGCTTTCAACTTTCGCCCCTCAGTTCTTTGGATCTTCCCAAAATATACAATTAATTGATCAATTCCTTGATGTATCCATTATTATTATTATTCTTCTCCTCACAGGACTACATGTAACTATTCAGTCTTTAAAAAATTGGTAGCAAAAGATATAATTATATATTCTAGTTACAAAAATAATGAAGTACACAATTACTTATCATTCATTATCATCGTATTTTTTTTTCTCTATTTTGGTAATCCAGTGTGCAAATCCAACAAACAATCATCAACAACCTTTGGACCTTCACCAACTTCAGTCAGAATAATTCTTGAAACACCAGAACTATAAAATTCCAAATTCTTTTCAACTTCTTCAATAGGGAAACTCGACAAGATCTCAAACTTACTTTCATCATCATGGTTCTTCCAACCGTCCAAACCTCCAAAAACCTTATTGAATAAACCTAAAACATACTTCTCGTTCTCTTCAAGATAATAAACAACGGCATTTGGACCAGCATCGAAAGTATAAGCAGCAATCAGCTTACCAGCTGACTCATTCAACAAATTAACAAGCTTGATGATCTTCTTTGAAGTATCATTCATATAGAATATAGGAGGATATGAATCCAAACAAACAGAATGAAACGAATTGGAATCCTTAATAGTCAACTCTGCAAAAGTCTCAAAATCCCTCTTCAAAATCGAATCTTTCATCTCTTCAAATCTCTTTGGAACAACCTCATTGATTCTATATTGAAACAAATCAGAAGTTGCAACAGTCTGTTGCATACCAGATGTACTACTCACATCCTTCTTAACATCACAAACAACACAAATCAAAGCCTTCATCGAAGGCCAGTGTTCCAAAGGTGCAACTTCAACAGCAATTGAATCCTCACCATTTTCCAACTCACCCATTTCCCAAGCAACATACCCACCAAACAAAGATCTACATGCTGAACCGGAACCCTTTCTTGCAATCTTAGACAAGTCAGAAGCACTTGCAGGCAACTGATACAATTTAGCAATTGCTGAAATCAAAGCAGCAAACCCAGCAGCGGATGAAGCTAAACCTGCAGCAGTTGGGAAATTGTTCTCACTGACGATCCTCAACTTGAACTCACTCAACTTTGGCAAACTTGAATCCTGATCCTCAAGCTTCTTTCTTAATGTTCTCAAATCACCCAAACATGCAATTGTTCTAAGTGTATCTATTGGATGTGGCTCACCGTTCAAATATAATGTATCCTGTTCAAATCTAGAAGAGCAACTTGCAGTGGTCAATGTTCTCAAATCCTTTTGGGATAAAGTAACACTGATTGAAGAGTTGGTTGGTAAGTTCAACTTTGTATCTCTCTTACCCCAATATTTCAAGGTCTAAAATAAAATGAAAGGCATGTTAGAATGTGCTGAACAAAAATAAAAGAAGGTTTAAGGGATACACGATATCGTATTCAATTGGCACATACAGCAATATTAACAGGAGCAGTGCATGAAGCATGGTAAATTTCAGACATCTTCAATTGTATTAAGTCAAACTGAACTTTGTCAAACAGCAAAAAAAACACCAATGTATCCCTCTATCTCCACATACCCAACCATCTTCAAACTGATCGTATTGACATTCTGAAAAAACACGATACGATCGCAACGAACAACTGCCCAGGTCGTGCAACAACCGAGACTGCTTCTCGAGAAACGGGCAACGGTGATTTTGATTTTAATCTCAATGGGACAAAATAGTACATGAATTCAAAATACAGCATCAAAAAAGAAGAAAAAATGAACAGACAAAAACAACATGGAAAACACAGTAAACTAAGTTATAGAATGAATAATAATAAAAACAACAAAAAATAAAAAAAAGAGAATGAAAAAGCATAATTTTCAAGAACAAAAAATGGGAGGGATGGAAAACAACAAAAAAACAACGACAGAAAAAAGCATGTTCAGTAGAACAAGGAAAGTAAGCAATCTCAGCCAATACCTAAAGTTACAGTAACTCACTAAAACAGAAGTAAAAAGAGATAGAGAGCAATAGGAAGAAGAATCCTTTTTCATGTTTTTTTAATCTTTTCCTCCCAACAGGGGAACTTTGTACAAAAAGAGATTCAATGATTATGAACCAGGTGCAACTCTCTCCCATCTCCAAATTCTAGCTTTACAATCACCAGATCCAGTTGCAAAGTAACCACCATTAACACCTCTCTTTGGAGTCATCACAGGTGAAACAGAAACACTAATGACAGAGTTTCTATGGCCTTGTAACATGATATAAGGTTCACAGGTTTCCTTCTCCCACATGATAACACCTCTATCCTTTGATCCACTCAAAATAAACTTGTCATCTGGAGTACAACAAACACTCAAGACGAAATCCTTATGTCCAACATAGGTGACTTCACATTTGGATTTCTCATTTGGTGATACTCCTGTTTGTCCTTTTGTATCTCTTAAAGACCATAATTTAACTGTTCTATCTAATGAACCAGAAGCAATTTCTTTACCATCGTTAGTGAACGTCACCGAATAAACAGAATCCATATGGCCATTACCTGATTCATTTGCAGAATCTAATCTCTCAACAAGGAAACCCTTGTGGGCATCCCAAACTCTAACTGTTCTATCCAATGAACCAGCAGCAATCAAACTACCATCTGGAGAAACAGCAACTGTGGTAACACCATCTTCAATGGTTAAAGTTAAATAACATTGACCAGTGAAAACATCCCAAATCTTAACTGTTCTATCACCTGAACCAGAAACCAATTTGGAACCATCATTAAAGAAATCCAATGAATAAATATCTTGTTCATGACCTTTCAAATATTTAACAATTGTTCTGGTGGCCAGATCCCAAATTCTAATGATCTTATCTTCGGCACCAGTAGCCAAAAATTTACCATCTGGAGAGAAACAAACGGATCTAATATATAAATCACCTGTATCTGTATCATAAGAACCATTGGATGAAGCAGATGATTCATCGGATAATCTGGCAACCAAATCACCAGTTTCAACGCTGAAAACGTGTGTTAGTTTATTACAACCAGTTGCTAAAAACTTACCATCTTTAGAAAAACGCACACAACAGACAACAGAAGTATGGTCAAATGAATGAACCAATGAAATATCAACCTTCTTTGGAACCTTTGGATTATAAACTGTGTAGTATTCAGAATGTTGTTTCTTGTAAGGTAATGAATTGTAAGAATCGAAATCTTTCAAGAAAGCAGGAATTGGCTTATTGTGTTGAGCTCTCTTCAAATGAGTCTCTTCATCAACTTTGACTGATTGAGGAGATGTAGAATCTGCAGCGGATTCGGATTGTTGAGCAGTGGATGTTTCTGGAACAGGGACAGCAGCAGTTGTAACAGGGGTTGAGTTTTGAGAATTGGCAGCGGCAGCACCATGGGTTGCAACCGATGGTGTTGAGTTAGCTGAAGGTTCGGTTAAAATAGGAGGAGGAGGTAGTTGAGATTGAGGTTGTGGTAATTCAGTCTTTGGACCAACACCACCACCAAGTTGAGACAAGTTATTTCCAAAACCTCCTGGTGTTCTAGAGTCAGTTTGTGGAGCAGAACTTAAGTTTGGAGGAGGTAACTGTTGAGGAGTTTGGGGAAATTGATGGCTTGAGTTAGCTTGAGCATGGGCTTGAGCTTGTGCCTGAGCTTGGGCTTGAGCCTGTGCTTGAGCCTGTATAGCTTGTGCTTGAGCTTGAGCTTGAATAGCTTGTGCTTGTGCTTGTGCCTGGGCCTGTGCTTGAGCTTGTGCCTGTGCTTGTGCTTGTGCTTGAGCCTGGGCCTGTGCTTGAGCCTGTGCTTGTGCTTGGTGTTGTTGTTGTTGTTGTTGCAAGGACTGTTGTTCTATCAGTCTATCTCTGTTTTCCAGGTCTTGCTTTAATCTCATTATTTCTTTCTCATACGCCTCTTTCATTGTTCTATGAGCTTGTTCTAGCTCATAAACTGTGTTTCTAATATTGGTGAGTTCTTGATGTTGTTGGTTAATTTTCAACTCGTACTCATGGTGATGGTCTTTGTATATTGTTGTTTCTCTAGTTAAATTTTCGAATTCTTTTTTGATAGCTTCGAATAATTCATCTAGATGACTTCTTTCTTGAATAGCATGGCTACTATTAGCTGGAATTGATCTTTGGTAAGACATTTTGAGTTTGATATTTGATGTTGGGTCTTGGGTGCTGTGTTATATGTTTATTGAATGATTTTTTTAAAGTACAACTGACAAGTGGAAAAAAAAGGAAGATTGTAATGGCAAGTATTGTACAAGTGGACTATTGATATAAATTTGGATGAATTGACAAAAAATTGATATTTCTGGATAGGTATGTATATACAGAAGTATGAACAATAGATGATGGTCTCAACAAGGACTGGAACTTTGATGTCTTGAGTTGGTGAAAAAAGAAGTGGACAGGAAAACCAGAAATTGCAGATTTCAGTTCAATCTCGAGTTATATAAGAATACACAAGAGAGAAAGTGGAGGTGGATGAGTAGAAGTCGGACGAAAAACCCGTTAGTGTGCGTTGTTGATAGTTGTTGTTGTTTTTGTGGTGCTCTCTCTGTTTCTCTGAGTGAACTTTTCGCATTTGCATTTTGCGTTTTGCGTTTTGCCCTGAGAAGTGTCTTTCAGAATCCGACCCAGCGCCCAGGGCTGCTAACCGGAGCCACGCGGCCGGGAGATCTTCCAGCGGCCGACGTGGCCGTGGCGGTGGAGTCGCCCGCTGCCCGCTGCCCGATAAGCAGGTCCCCTGAGCAGCCCACCAGCGCTCCTCTTCCTCTTCAGCCACACCGTGCCACGTCGCAGCCAGCGCGCATGTGCCAATCCTCCTCTTGTCTGATGGGCCGGTGCTATCTCCTCTAAGACAGATCTCCCAACGCTTACCCTCACACACTCTCCCACTCAATCTGGGCTCCGCATGAAGTCGGAATCTACATAAACACTTACTGAGTATACGTTGTTAATGTGTACACGCATGAAATTACACTCCGGGAGTAGCTGAGAGGGTATCTGTCTGTCTCTCCGCCTGTCTATCTGTTGAGACTGCTGCCATCTCTCGATATCTGCCTCTATTACCCTATTAAGCTCAAAATGGCTTCGCTTCTTTAGGCGCGCGCGCGGCAATTTCGAACGGTTATGCACCACTGGTCATGCTGGTGAGTGCCCCCCAAAACACCCGTGCACAGTGAGAGAGGAGGGAGATTGATTGATAACATCTAATCAAAGGAACAGTGGCAACCAATGAATGGATAAGATTGAAATTTATAAAACCCAAACTACCAAAAAAAACGAAAAATACAAAGCTAGACAATTAAATTTTATATATACATACATGTCCAGTGCAAGTGAATTTCTAGACAAAGGAGTGGACCTTGTGAAAAAGGCAATTGAAGCAGATTCAGAATCCAAATACACAGAAGCATATCAGTTATACTACAATGGTTTGGATTACTTGATGCTAGCTTTAAAATACGAGAAAAACCCAAAATCAAAAGAAACAATAAGGTCCAAATTCACGGAATACTTATCAAGAGCAGAACAATTAAAAGAACACTTGGATAAAAAACAACAATCCGATCAAACTGGTGAATCAAATGCTTCAACAGGTTCAACAAAGACTAGAAAATCAAATCCAAACGGTGAAGGTGATAACAACAACGATGAAGACAACGATAATAAAAAACTTAGAGGTGCATTGGCCAACTCAATCCTTTCGGAAAAACCAAACATCAAATGGTCCGATATCGCAGGTTTGGAATTGGCCAAGGATGCTTTAAAAGAAGCCGTTATCTTGCCTGTTAAATTCCCTCATTTGTTCAAAGGTAAGAGAAAACCAGTGAGTGGTATCCTGTTGTATGGTCCACCAGGTACTGGTAAATCCTACTTGGCCAAAGCAGTTGCCACTGAAGCAAACTCAACTTTCTTCTCAGTCTCTTCTTCAGATTTGGTTTCTAAATGGATGGGTGAATCGGAAAGATTGGTTAAACAATTATTTGCAATGGCAAGAGAATCTAAACCATCCATCATTTTCATCGATGAAGTTGATGCACTTTGTGGTCCAAGAGGTGAAGGTGAATCTGAAGCTTCAAGAAGAATCAAGACTGAATTATTAGTTCAAATGAATGGTGTTGGTCATGATGCAGATGGTGTCTTGGTCTTGGGTGCAACAAACATACCATGGCAATTGGATTCAGCTATCAGAAGAAGATTCGAAAGAAGAATATACATCGCATTGCCTGATAAAGAAGCCAGAGTTGACATGTTTAAATTGAATGTTGGCGACACACCATGTGAATTATCCAATGAAGACTACAACACGTTGGGAAGTATAACAGATGGTTATTCCGGTCATGATGTGGCAGTGGTAGTCAAAGATGCATTGATGCAACCAATCAGAAAAATTCAAAGTGCAACGCATTTCAAAAGAGTCTCTGGCTTCAATGAGCTTGGTGAACCAATGGACCAATATACACCATGTTCTCCAGGAGATCCAGATGCCGTTGAAATGAATTGGTTGGATCTGGATGGTGAAGAACTTAGAGAACCAGCATTGACTGTTAAAGATTTCATCAAAGCTGTCAAGACTAACAAACCTACTGTCAATCAAAATGACTTGGATAAGTTTGTTGAATTTACCAATGACTTTGGTTCAGAAGGTAATTAAAAATCGTTCATCAAAGTCTTTCATGTTTACTTTCTTACTTATTTTGTAAAATGTCGCCTAGATTATATATCATCTTCACCATTATTTCACTTCTTCGATTTTTGTCCTTTTTTGCCATAGAAATATCAATGTTATATAAATCCTAACTTCTGGCTCGTGTACATTTATTCTATTACCTTACAACGTACAATCATAACTCACAATATTATTATTATTCCTTTCGTAAGACTATTGATATACAGAATTGCAAAAAACTAAAAGAACAGGTGATATCTTAGTTCGTTCTGACATGATTTTGAGAATCAACAACCTTGGTATCATCAACAACAATAACCAAAAACACAACATCATTTTCCAAGAAACATCCAACTTTCGGATTTCTTTTCAAATGCAACTCTTTCAACTCTTCAAACTCATCATCCTTTGGCTCAACAAACTTGACAACGTGACCAGACAAAGTACAACTTATATCACCAATCTCACTCTGATTCAAATTCTGTAACACTTGTAAGAAATGATCCTGTTGGTTTAAAGACTTGGTAGGCGTGATCCAATCATGAACTAAAATGGAACATTGGTTGTTATCCACCAGATTCTCATATTTAGTTGAGTTCTTAGAAGTTGCCACAAGGATCTCAGGCTTGTTCGACTTGCTTTCGGTACTGGTTTTTAAAGTATAGTTCATCAAGCTGACATTTGGTTTTAGTGTCTTTGAAGCTGTTCCTAAGTGTAAGAAGTTTGAGTTTTCAAGTAGATTCAAAACAGATTGAGGTAGTTGAGTTTCCGACATTATAGTGATGTATTTTCTTTCGCGTGTGAAGATAGTGTAGTGGCTTCAAGTGATAGTGGTTCTTCAAAATGTGGGTCATCATTATCAGTGGTGACAAATCTGATTCCTTTGAACTTTATTTGTAATATAGTCTATCAGGATGGCGCGCGCCACTATTGGAAAACTAGCCATGCCTAACACCGCCACGTGCTAGTATAGACGTTTGACTCCCACTTGCAAACCACTTGATTCAAGTATTATACACTTTGGATATAAGCTAGATTGAAGTAGGTTGGATCATTGAAGAATTGAGCATGGTAATTACTGGGTAAAAATGGAACAGAAAAAACATCTTAAAATAATACAGGAATTTTGGTCAAATAGAGAAACTATTTTTGAGTGTATAATGCCAAAAATCAGAATATCATCATTATGAAATTATGGTGAATATGTTTTTTTGCTACAAAACTTATAACAAAAGGCCAATTCAAAGTTTCTCATATTATAATTGGGAATTCCATAGTAATTATGTTGGTTTGGGTTACTGAAATACAAAGGCAACAGTATTCCGTGTGCTAGAGTGAACTGGGGTTAGGCGGCTAAAATATACAGTATAATGATTTTGAGCTATACAGTCTTAGAATAAAAATTCGAAGGGTGCGAAGATAAATAAAGATGACTATCACATTGATATCTCTTTTGTTGCACCCAAAGGCAAGACAACTAACAAGTGTACACTACAGATTACTTGAAAGAGAGAACACAAAAATTACTCCTCTTCTGATCGAGAGCTCCAAGAACTTTTCAACTTCTGGCGCCAATCACAAAGCCGCTCAGCCCGTACAACCACCTCAATTATAAGAATTTTTTCAGCTTCACGCCTTGTTTCAGTTTATATCATAGCAAGATGAGTTTATACACTGCTTCCTGCAACAACAGAGTATATACGACGAACCCCTATACTGCATACGTTGCCGATCTCCAATAAAAGAAACCCATCATAGCAAAAAACAAAAAAAGACACCCGCCATGACCGAAATGAAACCTCACACGTACTCATTCACTGGTACTGATCTGACCACTAATGAATTGGACTGGATCTCTGATTCAATAAAATATGACGAAGAAATTCAAGGCAACGCTTTATCTGTTCCAAGATTCAGGGATTATATATCCATTATCTTAGGCGCCACTGACATTGAAAATGTTGAAGATTTAGTCAAAGCTACCTCATTCCAAAACCGCTGTCCACCGAGACTAGAACGTATGCTACGGATGGCGTTGAAAAAGCTTTTCAGGGCTCGTATGAAGCAAGAGTGGAGCTCAATCAAGTATGCTCATGAGATGTTAGCAGCAGCCAATGCTGAACTGGAAAATATGAACATGGTACAACTCTCAAGGCTCCAAATGGACTGGCTCAGTAGGTCAATGAATGGTACTATTTCAGACCGTGAAATTATGAGAACTGCCAAAGAATTGTGTGAATTCAAACCATCCCTTAGGCCATTTATCATTCTTGTATTGGTCTCAGTATTGAAAGTTAACACTGATTATTCGATGACGGATCTCATTGAAAGGAAGCTGGGTGAGGACTTCCACGAGTGGTCTGTCCCAGACTTCTGCAGCGCCTACAGGGAAGCCAAAAAAAGTATCAATATGGGGTCATGGAGTTGAAAAGATGATGATCTCTACCTCAAGTGCTCAAGACATATTGGTGATTCATAAGAAGTTTGGACATGCACCGGTGGAGCAAAGAGAAAGGTTCCTTGAAAAAAAGACTAAGAAAGGCCTTAGCTGAAAGAGAATCTTGTGCTAAAACTTTGAAATTATCACGTAATTAGAAGTCTACTTCTGAGGTTGAATCTGGCGAGATGATTGTCACCGATGTGATGAGTCCTTACTATGCCCTATGTACATATTCGGTATAATTTTAAAGTCAAAGTCCGAGTCTTTTTCAAACACAATATTCATATTGAAATTCCTAAGGGTTTACTAACGTTCTCACAAAAGTAATGTCCACTTTGAGATTAGACTGGAGTTTCAGACAAGTTTGTTGTCACAGGAAAGCTGTAAAAACTGATTTTTGTTGTAGTTCGCCGAAGATCTCATGGAGCTACTGACCAATTCAGTCTTCTCACATGGTGCGCTAACTCGCAACGAATCGGACGTGTGTCCATACCACGCTTTAAAGGTAGGGCATCAGGATATTGCTGGTAGTTAATTCTAATGAATCTATGTTTCATTGTAGCATAATGCTAAGAAAAAACATATCAGCATAGTGAAGCAATAATTGTACCTGCAAAGTGGTAACAACTTTGGTAGTGTTTGACGTACTCGGAAGTTGGTGATCGATCTGAAGATGCTCGAAGGAAAAGTCATACCAGCAGTTTTTACTACTCTTATCTCTAACGTAATAGACAGCGTTCTGTCACACTTTGATGAACCTGTTAATATCGTGGACCATTTACCCAAGGAATTTACTTTCTATATTAAGTATATAATTCAAGAATATATGTGCCAATCAACGCCACAATTGAGCCAAGAAATGTTTCCTTCAGCATGTATTCCCATGCTCTGTAGCGATACATGAGTGAATTTCTTATAAATTTTCAACAGTTGATTATCAAAAGCGTGAAAAATCATCTCTCCTCGCACAGAAGTTGGTTCTAATTCTAGCATTCCGTCAACCGCGTTTATTGGTACAGCAATATCTCCATTAACCAACAACTTTCCTGTTACCTGTTGTTAACAATATGGTCACACACATTAAGTTTCCCTTGGTATTAGAACCAACGACAACGTCCTTCAATTCTAATGATCCAGACTCTAAATCACCTTTCCAATCGGCCTTAGCACCACCATTAAAACCATTCAAATAGGTTGTTGATCTTCTGATATTATTTGAAAGATTCTTGTTGTTGACTAAATGAATAGTAACACTTTTGTCGAGAATAAAATCAATTTCACTTCTTTTCTTCTTAGATGCTGCTTGGACCACTATATAAGCTTCCTTTTTAATTACGTTTCTTCGGAAGAGCTCTGCACTTCTTGGCAATGTGGCCGTACTTACCACAATTGTAGCACCCGACACTTTTTGGGTCTGGTTTCTCAGATGATTGTTTGGAATGATAAACAACTTTTCTTTCGGTGCTAGACTCTTTTATCTCTAGCTCATCAATAGCTTCCTTGTATGCAAAACAAAATTCTTCAACTGTCCATTCTCTCGGAGTCTTCTTTAATCTGTTCTGCATGTTCTCCTTGATCTTAACATTGTCATTCTTTTTTAAAAATGACGACAAGTTGAGTATAATTGCCCAGCTCAAGGAAGGATCTAACTCACTTATAGAAACAGCAGACCTCATCATTTCAGCTTCGGACAAACTACCGTTTGTGCATGAAATAACCCAATCAATGTGAATTTTTCCCATGTCTTCCGCTTTGATGTTAGCAGCTTTAATATTTAACTGGGCTAACTTGGAGTAACTGAATATGATATCCTCCCACTTGTTTTCCATTTCGGCTCCGAAGAATTTAGATAGAGCAAGATCAATTAAAGCTTCGATCTTAGGTGGACAAGTGTTCTGAAATTCAGTAGCATGAACTAAAACATTAACATCTTCAATACCACTGGAGCATAGCATATTCTTCAACCACTTTCTAAAGACAGGAACCATGGATATGTCTCCTTTAATTTCTGGTTTCCTGTTGATCTTTTCAGAAATTAGATCAAAGTTTTCTCTAGTGACATCAATGCCGCTAAAGGTATAAATCTTTGAGGACATTTTGGATTTTTGTTCAATATTTTGAGCAGTTTTCAAGATAACCTCTTCTTGCTTTATAGTGTTGATTGGCATTTCGTACCCTTCAGACATCATAGCAGATGCTTTGTTTAGAGAGATTTTATGAATTTCTTCATTAATTGTTCTCAGCATCTCCTGGTCATTCATAACTTCAGGCCATTGTTTTTCCAGCAATGAATTCAAATAACTCTTAACAGCTATTTCCAAACTGTAGTTAGGCTTCTTTGGACATTCATCTGCAATTTTTTTTGCTCTAGCAAGTCTATCGACATCTTCGATGCCGGTGGTAGCTAACAAGTTTTCCAACCAACTATTGAAGTCCGGAAGTGATGAGAAAGCACCTTTGACTGTTGGTGCATCTGAAATCTCCCTTTTGATTTCACACCAATCTTCTATGGTAATGTCAGTGCCAGAGAAACTGTCACTAGTTTGATGTGCTATCATAGTGATGATGTTGTTGATTACTTTTAAATTCTTAAGTATCTATATAACTACGGATATATGGTAAACTTGAATTTACGCCCAACGCTGTACTTCAAAACATTTTTCAAGATACAACAACACAGTTGAGCATAGCCACAATGCTGAGCCTCAGCTACAATTGCGATCCGTCCAATATTTTCTTACTGACACATGCCTGCCAACGCACTCTGAATAGAATAAATGCCAGCGTGGACAAAAAATTCTCTTGAAGTAGACGTTCATATTTGTTTACGCTAATCTGGAGGTTAACTTTACACACCACTCTCAAACGTACATTCAGCTTAGCTGTATCACCGTCGATTTGTCATATATAGAATATGAGTCCAAGACCAAAGTGGCTCCACTTATATCAAGAGCAGTTCGACTGATGGGTGCTGGCAGACTCACAATCTGAAACTCTCGACTGCCAAAAAAATTGACAGGGGCAAAAAAAGGAAACTGGACAGAAGTCGCCCGAAAACGAAAACAAAACTGGCCAATCACAGCGCGCACAAACAGGTGTTTCAGAAGAAGCGGGGGAAAATCTTCAGGTATAAAAGGAGGACACTTTCCCACATAATTCTGTCGCTGTTCTTTGCTTTTATGCACTAAGTGGCGGACACTGCAGTGTCTGGGAGGGAGAAAAAACCACCAGATTCTACAATATTTATCTGCTTCCATCTGGAATTTCATACTGTTGTATTTCTCCTACTCTTAAGTAATATAACCATTGGAACAATCCTTGTTCTTCTCCTTGTTGTCTGGATTGGAAAAGGGGCATGTCACAGTCTGCCGAAATAACAAAAGGTGAATGTGCAAATATAGGCCTCATGAACAACCTTTCTTACAACGATTCAGTTAAGGTGCAAAGATTGACTTCTCTTTCTGACACGAAACAAAAAGGTTTCGAATCTGCTCTCAAGAATGGGATTGGAAAGTGGAACACTTCCACTAAGTCTCCTCGGGTTCAATATATCAAGAAGGAGGACGTTGACCTCACTTCTGGCGATGGAAAGAAGATTTCCGCTGTATCCGCTGTCTCTACCATACGAAAGATCAAAAAGCTTAGAAAGAATGAAGTAAGCGATGTTGAAGAAAACGGACCAGACGATAAAATCGCTCATAAATCAAATAATAATGAAGTTGCAGCGGCAAATAAAAGTTTGTCGCTTCCGATTTCACCCAAGAACGCTAAGCTGTCTTCCTTAAAAAAGCCTAACAATTCTCCAAAATCAGACACACTAAAACCAGAAAAAGAACTTCTTGGTACTAGTGATTTTATGAATAGTTCCAATCTCTTTGGGGATACTGGAGGAGATAAATACGATTATTTGTTTTCTGAAAAATTGGGCTCAAAAGAGTCACTGTTTGATGATGATGAGGATCAAAACAAGTCTGCCAATGACTCGAATCCTGACGCTTTTTCTGAGGCTGCTGGAAGCAGTAGTAACACTGGAACTTCAGCTGCATCTCTGACTGATTATGTTAACGATGATGGTGATGAGATTTCTATCTTGAAAAATATCCATAAATCACCAGCACAGCTGAAAAAAAGGAACGTGGACGATCTGCAACTTGAAAATTTTGCTCCTAGGCATCTTAAAAGAGCTAGAAGAAGCAAACAAAATGATAGTGAAAATGTTGTTATTGTTTTGGACAGCGATGAAGATATAGTGGAGGAAATCCGAGATATGGAACAATTCAAAGCAAAATTTGAAAAAAAAGATGGTAATGATAATGAAAGCAATGGAGAAGTGATAAAAACCACTTCTCCGAGATCTAGATCAAAAATTCAAGCTCCAATCAAAGAAGTGAAGAAAAGAAAGAGAACTCCAAAAGTTCCGAAGGCTCCTGAAATTCCTGTTAGTTTTGGTGAGTATTCATTTTCAGTTACTGCCAATATTACAGTTTCAGCAATGGCAAAAGAATACCAACCGACAATAACTTTAACTTCAAAACATGCATTTGCACAAAATATGCTCCCTTCACCAGCTATGGAAAGAAAACGTTTGGTTGAAAAATATAAAAAGACAACCGTTGAAAGAGGACAAACAGGGAAGACATATTTCGTTTCACAAGCGGGTAAAAAAGTTACTGCCTCGAAAAATGTGTATCCAAAAGCGGCGAACGAAGGTGTTAAGATTGAGTTCAAAATTTCGACTCCAGAAATTTACGCTCAACCTTTATTGAAGAAAGAAGTGGAGTTTGAAAAAGAGCTAAAAAACGTGCCTACAAAAAGTGTTGTCCCATCTGCGTTGGAAAAGAGTGTTGAGATTGATCAAAAACCAAAAATTTCACCTCCGAAAACTGTTATCGCGCCTGCACTGAAGAAAATTGCCGATACCGATAAAAATTTGAAAAAATCGGCACCATCTGTTCTTCCGAAATCTAATTTCGTGCCCAAGAATAGGCTTGATACTTTTGTCAATGAAAATAAATCTACTCTTTTCAAAGCGAATTTATCTCCAACATTGGAGAAGAAGGTGATTCCTCAAGCTGAGTCAGCGAAGAAAATTGAGCAAACCAAGCCTCAACAGCGTCATTCAGATTCGCTAAAGGTGCATTTAGAATCAAAGCTTTCCAATGCCACAATCAAACCAAAATTTACACAGCTCAATAATAATAATAATAACACCAACCCGATCAAACAAGTCAATGAAAAGATTCTCGTTGTTAACAAGGAAACCAAACCATTAGAAGTTCCAAAAACCAGACCTCGGCCAATATACTCAAGTGCTTGTGAAGCATGTTTGAGAGAGCGCAGAGGACCATTTTGTGATTGTCAGCATCCATGCAATCGTTGCAACTTGAAGAAAAAGAGAAAAACCATGACGAATGTTGTTGCTTGCACTTACCCTAACAATGCATACGTTGTCAATCAGGAATTGATTGATCTTTACGATAGTGCACAATTGAAAAAAAGCAATGGCGGTACTGCTCGTCGTAGTGTGACTCCTGATATCACACCAATGTTATCTGTTCCGATACTGAAGAAACCAACTAGAAATTCAAAGTTAAACTCTGATGCGGGAAAGAAAACCGGTTCAAGATCTCCAGAAAAACCTGCGAGAAGAGTTGCTTCTAAAGATCATATTCCATCATCGCCGCTTACCCAAACCAAAACCAGTACCAGTACCAGAACCAGAAGTGACATCAGACAAGATGGAAAGAAAACCAACTTTAATGGGAATTTCTACAAGTCTGATTCGGAATCTGATGCAGAGGAGGAGAACGTGGCCCGTCCAGCAAGAAGAGGTGCCACTGTCAAATCTTCGAGTCCGGACCGTGCGAAAAAAATCAATTTGCGCGACTCGAAAAATTTCTATTCCGACTCTGAAGTTGAAATTGAGGACGAGAACTACTCCTCTGACGACTCTTCTGAAGAAGACGATACAGTCAAAAATACGGGACAGGACGATGAAGAAGATGAGGATGATTCATATTACGAAGAGTCTAATGGTACTGGAATGAACAGTATCCCATTTGGAAGCGGTCGGGATGTGTCTCCTGATGTCGTTGACCATAAAGTGAGCAGAGTATTGAAAGAGTTGGATTTCGAGAGCAAAGACACATTGGCCATTTATGTGAACCGAAGAGCACCTCGTAAAGCTGCGCAGGAGGCGAATTACAGAGAGGAGGCATCGAATGTGAACGAAAACGAGGAATCTGGTTACAACGAAGCAGCAGAGAGAAACGAGATGTTGATCTTGAGTTCTGATGAAGAGAGCAAGAGAGCATTGCAAGGTACTTTACCTGCTGAGTACTGGGATCAGAAAAGAGAAGCCATGGCGGCAAAGAGCAAGTTTGCGTACTACTCCTCCACCTCTTCTTCCGACGACGAGGACAACTTTGACGACATTCAGGTTGTGGCGGGGTTCTGAGTTTTGAACAGCGCGAAAATGAAAATCAAATTTTCTCGATAAGAATCCAGTTGATCTGGTTGAAATTTCACGATTTTGCTATTCCATTAATCTTTTTAATTTTAGTCATGTATGTATATCTATATATAGTACCTAATTTTGCATATAAATAATATTCACAAATTCTCATATTAATTAATACTCCTTCATAATAGTACATACAAACAATGACCCAAGATATGTTTGAAGAAGTGTACAAGCCAAAGATCCTTGCTCAACTTTCGGGAAGAACCTCATCGGGGATAAACAGAGTACCATTATACGGTCTAGAATCCGAACACGAGCAATTGTTCAAGATGATTGAAAACAGCATCAAATTCAAAGAATCCAAATCAAGTTTAATAATTGGACCAAGAGGCACTGGAAAGACAACATTATTGAACAATGTGATATTGGAAATTGATGAGAAATACAAGGACAAGTTTATTATCATTCGACTCAATGGGAATTTCCAAAATGATGATTCAATTGCAATTAAAGAGATAGCTAGACAGTTGGATTGGTTTATATTGAGGAAATTTGGGGTTGGTGATTCAGTTGGTATTGAATCTGGTTCAACTGCCAACATCATGTCCAAGATAATGAAGATCATTGATCCATCAATGATACTTGAAGATGAAGATGAGGATCAAGATGAAGAGATGATTAAAGATGATAATCATGATATGATCAAAGAGTTGAGTCGACATTCATTGATTTTCATCATTGATGAATTTGATATATTTACAAACAATTCAAAGCAAACTTTATTATACAACCTGTTCGATGTTGCCCAAGCATCAAATACTGTGAATGAGCGAGAGTTGGTGAATAAGAAATCATCCATTTGTGTGATTGGGTTGACATCAAAGACAACTGTTAGAGAGCAATTGGAAAAGAGAGTTAAGAGTAGGTTCAGTCAAAGAATCATACAGATTAACAAGGTTAAGACACTTGATGAGTTTACAAATTTGATTTATCAAGTTTTAAAATTACAACAGGATGGAAAGGTGGATAGTGCTGTTCAAGATTACAACTCAACTATTAAGGGACTAATTGAGGATAAAGAGTCAAATGTTAGAAAGCTTCTGGTTGATAATTTCTACACCATCAAAGATATCAGAAGTTTGAAAACCAGTTTGAAACCAATTATAATGAATCTCAAATTAAAGGGTGGTGATCAGACCACCAAAATGAACGAACCAAACTATAATAACAATAGTTTTGAGATATTGAAAAGTTTAAGTGAATTGGAATTGAAGATGTTAATCTGCTGTGCAAGGGTTGTGACCAAGATCTCCATTGACAAGTTAACATTTGATATGGCATTTCAAGAGTACATCATACAGGATAAGAGATTTCAAAACGATACAAATGCAAAATTGAGTACCGTTGCCAAAGTTCAAGTGCAAAGTTTCCAAAACAGAGATTTGATGAGAGTTAGTTGGGAGAAGTTGGTTTGTAATGGGTTGTTGATTGAATCAAGAACAAGAAAAGGTATGGGATCGATGTACTGTGATATCAGTTTGGATGAGTTGATGAACTACAACTACAACGTCTCCAGCCAGAACTTCAACTGGGTCAAGTCCTGGTGCAGAATATAATGCGCCACCCGGCACTTGTGGCACCTGTGGCAGGTGGGAGGTGGGAGGGGTGGGGCGCAGAGGACCGAGCGGAGACCCGGTGTGCAGCCGGGCGAGGATGACCTTCTGGGTCTGCCGTGCGAGAGGGCCGCCCCTCCAGCTGGGGGCGGCACCCCCTGAGGGGCCCACTCCGGAGGGGCCGGAGACCGGATATGGAAAGGAATCCATCACTCGAGCGCCCCGAAAGCGGAAAGCGGTCCTGGGTGTGGCTGGTGCTGTCCGGTTCCGTTGGCAGAAAAGTTTTGTTCAAATTGCAACTGTGTTCCGTTTTCTTGAGTCCTCCCTTTGGGTGTCACTAAGCTGCTAAGCACACCAACTGTGTTATATAACTATATATATATCTCGAATTAAGTACATCTAGTGTCCTTAAAACGCTAAATAATTGCAAACATAACAGAACACCACTTTTAAATATTCAAAAAACCTGTCACCTTCAAAGATGGACCCAACACATGATCCAAATTTCCAACCCCCATCAACAAATCCTCACTATGAACCCCCAATGTCCAAGAATCTGATACCCAACCGTTTGCCTATACAACCATACGTGTTGGCAGATTACTTGGCTCCCATTGACCAGCCAATCACTCATGAAACTTTGAATCCGCATAGTCACACCCACAGCCATGGCCATCACCATCATCATCACTCAAATACCAGCAAGCATCATGGCAACCAAACCGCCAACTCATCAACTTGCTCCTTGAATGATCTGTCAATATCCACACTTACTCAAGGAACAGGAACCAAGGGAAATTACAGAAAACCAAATTTCACAGTTGAAACTCCACCAAGAGCAAAATCCCCAAGTTCAAACTCCATTCCAAAACACAAGATCCCCAAGATTCCAACTGAACTACAACCTTTCAGTTCAAGTGATGAGGATAGTGGTAGTGGCAGTGGTGGCTTGAATTCTCCTCCTGATACATCCGATCAGACCGAGTATCTATCTATCTCAGCCGTTGACGGTTCAACTAATGGGGATTTGCATGATAAACCATCTTACTCTTCCAACTCCAATTCAGGTCCTGCTAAGAAAAATAGATCCGAGTCTTTCAATTCAGGTGCAGCTACAGATTTACCTAGAATCCACTCGTATCAAATTGCAGACTTGGAAGAGGTCCCACATGGTATCCAACGTCAGTCTAAAACTTTAAAAGACTATGTGTTTCCAACATACAGACTCAAGACAAGATTAAGCGATCCGAGTAAATTCCCATTGGTTATAGTTGCATGTGGTTCCTTTTCACCAATCACTTACTTGCACTTAAGAATGTTTGAGATGGCATTGGATGCAATTAGAGAATCAACTAGATTCGAAGTTGTTGGTGGTTTTTATTCACCGGTTTCAGATAACTATCAAAAGCAAGGTCTGGCACCTTCTTACAATAGAGTTCGTATGTGTGAATTGGCATGTGAAAGAACTTCATCTTGGTTGATGGTTGATGCTTGGGAATCAGTTCAACCAAAATATACCAGAACAGCATTGGTCTTGGATCATTTCAATGAAGAGATCAACATCAAAAGAGGAGGTGTTTTCAAATCTGCTGATTCCGATGAAAAAGTCGGAGTTAAGATCATGCTATTGGCAGGTGGTGATTTGATTGAATCAATGGGTGAACCAAATGTCTGGGCTGAAGATGATCTGAACCATATCTTGGGTAATTATGGTTGTTTGATAGTTGAAAGAACCGGTTCGGATGTTAGATCGTTCTTGTTGAGTCATGATATAATGTATGAACATCGGAAAAATATTTTGGTTATTAAACAGCTGATTTACAATGATATTTCAAGTACAAAAGTTAGATTGTTTATCAGAAGAGGAATGAGTGTCCAGTACTTGTTGCCTAATTCTGTGATTAGATATATTCAGGAACATAAGTTGTATATCAATACCAGAGAACCTGTTAAACAGGTTATGAAGGAGAAGGATTGAATCAATTGAGAAAATGATAATTTTGATACTACCTTTTTTTGCGATTCTGTGTTTTGATATACTTTGCTTATTGTTGATTATGCTTTGTGTTTTTCCTTGTTGAACCTCTTTTTTTGCTTTTTTAATACTTTTCTTTTTTAATTTTTTTTTTTTTTTGGACATTGATTGTTCTTTGTAAATCGCCATTATATAGATTGCTTTTTACTTGTATATTAATTAATAATGATATTACTTCTCTTCAGTTTAAAATCTAGTATACAATAAAGAAAAATAAACAGAAAATAGAAAGAGGGTTCTAGTAATAAGGTACAAAATAAAATCTCATATATAAATCAAACCATTGTAACCAATTCTTCAGCTGAAGTTGGATGAATGGCAACACAACTATCGAAATCAGCCTTGGTTGCACCCATCTTGATGGCAACACCAAAACCTTGTAAGATCTCAGCTGATGAATCACCAACAATATGTAAACCAATAACCTTTTCATTTTCTGATTTCAAACAGACTAATTTATAAGCAGTTGGTGATTTGTGTTCGGTCATAGCATAGTACATTGAAGTAAACTTTGATGTGTAAACCTTGATATCATCTTTACCGTATTTTTCAACAGCCTCTTGTTCAGATAATCCAATACTACCAGCTTCAGGATGTGAAAAAATAGCAGATGGAACATTTTCGTAATCTTGCTTTTGAGTGGTATAAATTTCAGGTCCAAATAATCTGTTTGAAAGCTTTCTACCAGCAGCAATGGCAACAGGGGTCAATTCAACCTTACCAACAACATCACCCAATGAAAAAACATTAGGAACATTGGATCTTTGATATTCGTCAACAATAACTCTATTGTGGCTATCCAATTCCAGATTGATGTTTTCAACACCAATACCAATCAATGACTTTCTACCAATTGTCCAGATAACTTCTTCAACTTCAATAACTGTACCTGTTGTTAAGGTGACTTTTTTCAAATTTGAACCTTCGATTTTTTCAATCTTGGCAACGTTGGCTTGCTTATGAATGTTAACACCTTCCTTTTCATAGTGGTTTGTGATTGTATCTTGAACCAATGTATCAAACTTTCTTAAAACGGTATCACCTCTGATGATCAAATGGGTTTCGGAACCTAAACCATTGAAAACACCTGCCAGTTCAACACCAATGTATCCTGCACCAACAATGGCAACTTTCTTAGGTTGGTAATCCAATTCGAAAAAACCATCTGATGAAATACCCAATTCAGTTCCTGGAACATTAGGGAAGATTGGTGTACCACCGGTGGCAATTAAGATCTTATCAGCGGTAAAAGTTGAAATCTTGGAAGTGTCATCCTTGTGAATAACTTCAACATTTCCATCCTTGTTGAATCTTGCAAAACCAAAGATGTAATCAACACCTTCTTTAGTTAAGTTTCTTTCATAGATACCATTCAATCTTTGAATGTAAGCATCTCTCTTACCTTTAAACTTTGGCCAGTTGAATTCATCAGCCAAGCTTGGATCAACGTTATCGAAACCGTAATCTCTTGCGATTTTCAAATGTGATTTCATATCAGATGCATACCACATCACTTTCTTTGGAACACATCCAACATTGACACAGGTACCACCCATGGCCTTTGATTCGATTAGTAAGGTTGAAGCACCGTACTTGGCAGCCCTTCTGGCAGAGGCAACACCTCCTGAGCCACCTCCAATGACTAGATATTGATAGTGAGATTTCATGTTTCTTAGCATAACAATTGCAAGTGTTTATAATTTCTTCAGGGAGATGATGATGGGGATAGCACAAAGTTGGGGGTAACTGATGGTATTTATACCGGTCTTTGGAAGATCCAAATTAACGAGTGCACTTTGGCCGAGGATGAAAGCTTATTTTTTCTTTTTTGGCCATTCGCCATTTCTAATCAGGCTGTCACTTGAAATTAGTAATAATAGACCCCAGTCTTTCTGCAGCTGGTACGACAGAACCCAAATATAGAAGATCTACACTAATCCGATGAGTCCAGATCCTAAAGAATTACAAGAGACAGTTGGTGATGGAGAAGATGTTGATCTCGTCGCAACTACAACCACAACTACGGTGTCTGACGATGCCCCAAGAGTTGAAACCACTGAGGAAACAGAAGAGTACATACAACCAGCAGACGCAGTAGATGCCACAGAACAAACAGAAGCAGTGGAACTTGTAGAGGAAGAAGAGTCCAAGGAAATTGAAGAGACCACAACAAACACAGATACAATTGCTAGTTCCAACGAACCTGCTGCAGTTGAACTGCCTGAATCACAACCACAACCAGAGCCCGAATCACAAACCATAACACAACCCGAGACACAAACCGAAACAAAACCACAAGAAAATGTGTTTTCATATGATGATGTGGATCAATTGATGGAAGATGATGATGAGGATAATGAAGATCAGCCTTCTGAAAAAGAAGACGTTGAAGAGGAATCAAAAGAAAGTCAACAACCACAAATAGAGTCAGAAGAGTCAAAGAAGAGAAAACATGATGAAACAGTTGATGATTCAACAGAAGCTGACCAGTCTAACAAATCCGCAAAACTGGACGAAACTACTTCTGCTAATACCAACGGCAATGGCAATAAAGCCATCGACGATGATGATGACATACCACCAAGCTTGAACGCTCAGCTACCTAACTTGCCTGAGATAACACGTCAAGATAAAACCTTATCCGAGATACTAGACCTCATGTCAGACTCCGATTTCACACCGGTTATCCCACCTGCAGTAGCAGCTTACTATCTTTCCAAAAACGGTCTAAACATCAAAGGTTCCAAAAACGGCGACAAGCTAGTCAAATTGTTCAGTTTGGCAACACAAAAATTCATCTCTGATATATCCACCAATGCATACGAGTTCAGTAGAATCAGATCGAGTGCATCGGTGTACAGTGCATCTAACCCAACTGGTAGATCAAAAGCTTTGTTATTAGCCACTGTTTCAAACAACCAAGGCAAGGCTGCTGATCATGAAGATGACGAGGCAAATGGTGGTGAAAATGCAGCTGGAACAACTGAAGGTACTTCCACTGGTACGTCTGGTTTAGGAAGTGGTTCCAGTCAAAGCAATCAAAAGGTTGTTTTAACCATTGAAGATTTGAGTAGTTCTTTGGATGAGTATGGAATAAATGTTAATAGACCTCAGTTCTACAGATAATCGATTGATTCGATTTGTAATTCTGTGTTGTTTTATTATTAGTTTTCTTTTTGTTTAGTTTTTTTTACTCAGTTGTATATTATTAATGATATTGAAAAATCATTGTTATTCTTATTATTTTTTGCGAATGTCATTATTACACCATTAAACTAGAATGGTTAAAAAAACAAACAGTAAACATAACTTTCAACCAAGTATCTGAAACCTTGATGAAATAACTTTCAATGGACCAACCTGAAAAAAAAACCCACAGAACTATCACCCAACCAACCGAAAGAATATCAAAATCCAAAACCGTAAAACCGTAAAATGAAAACAAACAAGAAGGGAAATCTGAACAAAGTGCAAAAAAAGGGTGGATATTCAAAAATGCAGTTCATATTATCCACAAGTTGCATCACCAATAAAATTCAAGCTAGTTCATAAGAAGGAAAACATCTTCGTTTCCAACTATCAATACCCCATCGAATAATCCCATCTTCATATCCAATAGCCAACGAGCTATTACTAGACTCAACAGAATTCAAAACCTCCAACCCACAAATCTGAATCTCTGAATCAAGATAAAAATAAGGATCATTAAGATCATGCAAGTTTGAAGTATCTCCCATCTCTAATCTATCCCTATATCTGCTCATGAAACTTTCCGATCTTGATTGAAAACTAGGAACGCCCATATCGTTTGAACTGTTCGTTATATCCATCACTTCTTCATACTCTTTCACAATTGGCTGATAGTACGTGCTTGAACCATAATCGTATAGTGCTCTCGGGAGCAATATCACCTTATGTGTCAGAAAATCTCTGGTATCCACAATATGCACCCTTCCTTCGTGTTCGGAAATGCATAGCAAGTCATCTGTATTTTTAGTGAATTTACAAACTCTGAAAGCACCAGCCTGGGATGATTTTCGGGTTGAGTGGATTTCATGCACTGGCCTGAGTGTGTTTCTAACGTCGTAAATTTGATTAAGGCCTTCTTGAAAACAAACTGAAAATAGTAATCCTGAAGCATTGAAATCTGTTGAAAAACCCGAGTCTGAAGTTGTTTGAATCACTTCTCTTGTATGTTTTTCTTCTGGGTGAACAATGAATATTTTAGATGTGTCTCCCACAACAACCAATGATTTTTGATCAGGTGATAACGAAGAATGGTTCAAAGCACAGTCCATATCCAAGATTGTATTCGGCTCAACTCCATGGTTAGTTATATCCATTAGATACAGATGATGATCATTGTTGCAGATATACGAAGAGTACAATGAATTTGAAGATTTGTAAATGGAAACGGAATTATTGATCAAGGATCCAACATTTGAATTCTCCACATGGTTTCTATCTTTGATATACACTCCAAAGAATCCATTTGATTTACTTCCATATCTATGCGTTCCTGATGATCGGGATATTGAAGTCTGCTTCGATGAACTTGATATGCCTCCTGCAACCACAATATCATCCAATTCTTTCAATGATCGTGGGTCGGCATCAAATTTGGCTATTGATCTGGCACTCTTGTTCAAGGGGCTGTAACTACTGTTATCTAGTTCAGAAATATTGTTTGACGTATCCTTTTGGTTCTTTGATGAATTTGCTGTGTTTGAGTTGCTGTTGCTGCTGTTGTTGTTGAATGACAGGTTTATGAGATTGTTGTAGGTTGGAAGATATATTGAATTTGAGGTTGACGATTTACAAACCAAATCTTTGAGTTGCCAGTGGCTGTTAAAGAGGGGAAATCAAAGGTAAACTGTTAGTTTTTATTCTAGTAAAAGGGAAGGAAGTAGCGGAAGCTGTCACACCATCAAAGCGGCAATGTGTATGGGGCACATGCCAATGAAGTGATCCAACTTGCTTCAACTACATAAAACTAAGATATCACATACCTCATGGTTATCTTTACCGGATAATGGAAAGAATTCGTGAGAAGGAAATTAGACTGATAAACAGAGTTCTGGAACCTTAGACGGGAATCGCTGATATAAAACAGGAGTGAGATATCGGGGTAAGGTTAGTACATGAAATGGATATAAAAGAATGGATTTGGGTATTGTGAAAAGCTGAAGTACATACTCTGGATGTGATATCAACGTATCGATCGTCATGGTGTTGATCGGTAGGTGTATCTCTGAAGTTATGTGATATACCAGACAAATAAAGCATAGAAACAGGGTACTGGTTGATCATGCCATCTTATCTTGCCGTTCATTTCAGAATTTAATGAGGGGCTCGAGATTGCTCTATGGTGTGGCGCGTGTGTGGCGCGTGGGAAATGGCGGGTGTTTCTGTTAACGGAGATTCACTCGGTGTGTACACATGCTACTGGCTCAATGACTACTCGAAAGCGTACTTGTAATCATCAGCATCATATTCCTCTTCCTCTTCCTGTTCTTCATCATCCTCTTCATCATAAGATTCCTCCCCTTCCTCTTCTTCATCATTATCCTCGTCATCCAGCACCAGTAGATCTCCCAAACCACACGATATCAGATTCTCAGTAATCGTTGGAACTTTAACAACAACATTAAACGACGACACAATCTCAAACTCAGTCAAAGTACATGGAACATCATCCAAAACAATACACGTCTCATCAGCGGAACTTGTAAAGATAATCTTCTCAACATATTCTAAATCAAACTGGTTCAAATCAACAATCACATCATCCAACTCTTTAACAAACACAGAAATGATATTGTCTTCTCTATCATCATCCGCCAACTCTCTTCTTTCTTCAGAGTACAAGAATTTGATGAGGATGATATCATGAAGTTGTTCAGTATAGTATTTACTATAACTAACATGAAACTCCAACTCTTTCAAACCAAGTGGAAGCTGTGATAAGTTATAATAAGCCGCTTCCCACATCGGAAGTTCGTAGTCAAAATCCATGGGACCAAATTCAGATTGAACTGTTTCCTTTGGAAGGTAAAGTTTCACAGTTGCAACTATCTTCTCCAATGAAATAGATGGTAAGTTTCTCAAGAATTCGGTTTGTGTTGTAGCTTCTGAGATTTGTTCAACTTGTTTCAAAAATTGTAAATCTCCAAGGTTTGTAAATTGAGGAAAGTCTGAAAAATCAGAGATGATGAAGTTCGTTAGATTGAAAGGTAGAATGTTATTGTAGTCATTGTATGAGCAGTTGGTTAATGATAAGTGTTTGATTTTCTTGGACAGTTGTGAGAAGAAAAAACATGAACATTGAACATCGTTTAAGATAAGTGTTTCAAGGTTTGGTAAGTCTTTCAATATGATTTCTGATTGATTACTCTTGGTAATCGTTAACGACTGTAATGTTTTGTTTTGTAGTGTTAAACCGACATCATTATATCTAGTTTCAAATAAGAGATCTAATGATCTTAACTTTGTACATTTTTCCAAGAATTTGAAATCCATCTGTTCAATAAATTCATCATCAACGCTGGTTATACAATGGGTTATACACTGATAAAAGGGTTGAAAGGTAATCGGCCATATTTCAAAATCTTTCAATTGCATGCCCTTTTGAGATATGTGAATATCAACATCACAATTATCACGATTGACAAATGTGAAAAGTAAGAGTATCAATGAATCAGGAATCAATTCAACAAAATGAGAATAGTCAATATGAATCCTCAAATTTCTAAAACAATCAAATATTGAAATCAATTGCAATTGGTCTATATTATCTTCAAATGCATAAAATTCAACGGTTTTCAATTTCAATTGAGATGACTGTAATATACCAAACAAATTCATAAAATGCTCAGATTGAAAAGCAATATCACCATGTATCAAATCAACAGAGTATGATCTTCCCCAGTTGGTAAGCTTTTCTTCTGAGAATAAAGTGGGCAACAACAAGGAATCCCATTCTTTATAAAATTTCACTTCTGTTGAAGATAACAATGTATCCAATTCAAAAGAACAAAGAACAAATGAATAGATGATTCCGACTATGTCTTTCGGCAATTCGGAGATGATTTGAGTTGCTTGTTTAAATTTTGAACTTGATTTAGCCATCTAATGTTTTCCGAAATACTAGATCTCACTGCATTAAACCGACTTTTACAACCAGTTGAACTAATGTGTCTTATTCCAGAGGTTTATATAGTGTGGTGTGCCAATCACTGTGGTCAGAGTGGTATCCCCTGACTCACCCGACTGCACAGCCTTGCGTGGAGCGAGAAAGTGGGAAAGGGGATAGGAATTAGGAATTAGGAAATAGGGGAATTGGGGAATTGGGGATATGGAGTTTCAACACTTCAAAAGCAACCTAAAAACCGGGAGTGATTCAATGGAGATAGTGTAGTAACAGTAATGAATGCAATGTAACCTCAGAACTGCAACTATCAAAAGAAAGAGATAAAGAGAGAATATGAGATTGTGAAGTGATGTTTATCTGTGCATGAATAGTAAGCATAAAAAGGATGTTCATGGATCGCAACTCAAGGCTGAACCAATGCATTTGAACTGAATTCAATTGAAACCCTTCATATCCCATATCCCATATCACATATCGTCATCTATGATAAGCAATATACATATGATATACATATGATATAGCAAGTTTGAAAATGATGAAAATCCATTTCAAAGATAAAATCTTACAAAGTTACTCCTGAGAATGTATGTTTTAGTGGCATATTAGCTATGTTTGCTTTAGTAAAAATTCAACCAAGAGTGTAATCATCATCACAACAGCTCACCAACACATACAACAACATATCCAACAACATATACAACAACGTCTCCAGTAACAAATCCATTAACACTATCGATTAACAAATCCATTAACAAATCTTTGTAAATCGTTTTCCAAACCCGATACTCTGGCTGTGCTGGGGCAGTTACCCTGCCTCGGTGGCGGGGACGGAGTGCGATCCGAGAGCCGATTGTAGATTGTAGATATAGATATAGATATAGATGTAGATGTATTTGCCATAAGATGATTATTTTTACTTTAGTTCATCGAAACAGGGGAAAATCGTATCTGCAAAGAGTAGATTTTACAATTGAGACCTGGCTCTGGTCATCTGGTCATCTGGTCAGATTGTATGTTGTTGGTTGTCGATGCCGTTGTCTTCGATGTCGATGTCGGAGTCGCCAACAAGCCATTCTGTCGAATGCATGATTACTTACACCGCTCAGCAAGAATCCAGAAGATGTATTCAAATTGGAAATGAAAGTGGGCATTTCGCAATTTGAAATCTTGATAAGATGTATGTATCCATACACATCTGACACTATACACTTCATCATGAGATCCAAATCATCCTGTGTTTTGTACATCTTCCGTATCTTGAGGAGTTGGAAATTCCGAGCTTGCTTTCCTACGTTGATCTGTATCCATACTTTTCGACACTACATCACAAGCATCATCCTATCATTTTGTACTGTATATTGAATAGGGTTAGCAGAGTCAATACAATTAGCAAGGCCAAGTTATACACCCGTAAGTGTGGTGTGTTTCTCTACTATATATATATATCCAGCAACCCATATTATTCGGCTCATAATTAGACCGTAAAAACACCGTAAACACTACAATCTGAAACACTTTGAAAAAGTAAAAATTATTTTTCCAACAACCAAAATACCAAAATACTGTAATTTTTCCATTTCAATTTCCAATTACCAATTTAAAATTCATAAATAGAGATCATCGCAATTAACAAAAGTTTCAAGCCTACGAGCCTACAAATATGTTTTATTTTTTGAATTAATGGTTAAAGCCTTTTACATTAAGTTTCAATATCCAAAGCCGCAATTATCTCTTTTGATCTAATTCAAACACAGACACAATCATGAGCCACTCTGATGAGCATTATATTGGTGTCTGAGTAGTGTGATGATCCGATACGTTTACCACGGTGAGCACAGTGAGCACAGTACAACCACACAACACAACATATCAAACACCATAAATACCCAGCCAAACAGTCGTCTCTCTGTCCTCCATCAGTCTCCATTTCGGGGACGAAGGAGTTAAGGTTTTCTTCTTCTCCAATTTTCTTCCCAAAACTGGATAATTCACTCAACCAACGGCTATCCACCACGTCCACCGTCAATTTTCACCCAGTATAAAATAGAAACTCATGCTGGTGGCTTCACACACAGACACACGACAAAACTCGAGTAATTTAAATCTCAATTGCACACTCTCCTTCTTTTGTGTGTTGTTGTCTGCTGTCTCGTTTTGGCAAATTTTGGAAAAAGTTCATTTTATTCACAAACATTTAAAAAATCCATTGTTGAACACGTACGAAAAAGAAAAACCTATTGTTTGCAAAGAACAAGCCAAATCATTCTCAAGATTTCATCAATTTATTATAAACTTTGTACGTGGTGAGTATCGTATCTTATTACTCTACCTCCTACCACCTACCCCTACCACAGAATACCCAATTAAACCAATTAAACCAATTGAGTAACGTAGCGTAGTGTGTTGTACATCTACCATACATACACTATACACTTATAAGATTCTCCAGCACGAAATATGCTAATATACGAACGAATTGGGCGTGCTACACTACACCATGATTGATAGATGACTCAGTACTGAATCTTGATTACACCTATCTATCTAGTTTCACACACCGAGTGTGTTACACCCAATTGTGCAACTGTTCCAAATTGTTCCAAATTGTTCCAATTGTGTGTTCCTGTGTATAGCGTATATAGTGTTTATTGAGTGTATCTGTGTAGTGTGATGTCCAATTCAGTGTACCTCTCAACTCATCCACTATCTTAAACCGGTTGTGTGTTTATCAATTTGGGTTTGTGGTTCGGTAACCGAAACAGCAGTGAAGATCAGATGATCAGATGATATATAAGGCTGATAAAGGTTAATTCACTCGGGTATCTGTCTTACACTACCCCGACACCAACCTTACCCAACCAAACAGCATTCACATGGCACACACACACCAAAAACGCAATGATCTACAGTCTGAGTTTGGCTCTGTGTTTCTTTTTGTGGTTACGAGTTTAATGTTTGATATAACTTTGAAATCGAGTTGGATTATAAACTGTGCTGTGCTGTGCTACGCTGAGCTAAGCTGATCAGACACATGGGAGGGACAGTCAATTAAGACTTGACAAAAAAGACGGAAGTTGAGAATGGGGGAAAGAGAATGTAAAACTGTGGAAAAATATAACGTAAATCAGAAACCAAATACGTAAACGAGAACAAAACAGACAAAAAGCAAAATCAAAAGCCAAAATAGAGGCACGAAAAACACCACCAATCACCAACCTAATTATTCAAACCAGACAACTTTCTTAAAATAGCAGGTGGTTTATAGAAAGGATTAGTAGGTGATGAAGGAGACCCATTCCCTGAAACCGATGAGAGTGACAATAACGAACCAGCATTATTAACATTGTTAGGGATGGTAACCGTTGCCATATTCAAATTTGTAACTGACTTGGATCTGTATCTTGTCTTATACGGTAACAATGGCAACTTCTTATTAACCACAACAGGCACTCCTCCTAGTCCCTGACCTTGTTGACCTAGTTGTGCAATTGGTTATATATTTGAGATTGTGTTTCTTCTTCTTTCTCTTTTTTCAATGAGACATTTTTTCTTGTTGTACATTGATTCTTGAGTTGCAATCTTTTTGAACTTGATCCCCATTGGTTTCAAACTTAAGTTCTTCTCGTTTTCTACATCTTCTGTCTCTTCTTCATAGTCTTCGTTTGTTTGATGATAGTCGTTTATAAATTCACAGAAGTCCAGCTCTTGTGAATCTTGATTTTGGCCCATTGAGTCAAATTGTATACTTGTTTGTAATGGGAACGCATCAACACCAGTCCCAGCCCCAGCAGCTGAATATAATTCGTTCGAAGATGCGGATGGTGCAAACACATCGTTGTTGAATGAAGGTTGCACTGAGTATATGGATGAAGTGGCACTGGTTGGGGTCGATGACGAAGATGAGGATAATTCTTCATCATCATCGGTATATTGCAGATTCGATTGAATCAAACCTGAATCCAAGAACAGCTCATATGGATACGGAATTGGAAACGAGGTGATCTTCTCAGCGGTGAGATCGATTTGAGTCTGTTGAATTGGCGATGGTAACAATCCCTGAGTCTGTTGGTGTAATTTATCCTTCGACGACGACGATGATGGTGCTGATGCTGATGTGAATGATGAGAATGATAGGTAGTCGATCAATTGATCATCTTCGAATTGTTCATGCTGTTCATATTGTATAAGGTAAGAATCGTTAGTTTGAGAAAAGTTCATGATGGAATGATAATCGTTAGGCATGTAATGAAGTTTGGAGGTTGTAATTTTTGCAGGGTTGGTATGTGGTTTTTTTTAATGTGATTTTCAATAGTATGTTGAAGTAAATAGAAAAGAATTGGTTTTAATCTTAAGGTAAGATTAATAAAGCAATGAGTATATGAGTAAATGAGTTATGCAATGACAAGTTATAAATGCATTCAAGCAATGAAGTATGAAAGTTTTTTTTTATGTATAATTTTTGTATAAAAGAATAAAAGAAGCAATGAATAATCGATGATTGACCGACTTTATGTATAGGGATATATATATTCAAAACAGGAAAGAAAATAAGAGTGAAGGGTATGAATTCAAGAGTTGGAAAAAGAGGGAAACATGGTTGAATATATATACAAAGTTGATGTAGCAAATTGAGTTTCAAAAAATTACCAGGGAATATACAGAGTACACTACAGTACTGCACAGTACAATTGTAGTGGGGTTCAAATCAAAAATGAGAATAATTAACAGAAGACAAGAGACTGTATCCACACACACATCAATTCATCATCAATTAGCACCAATCTCTGGAAAGATGCTAATAATAAATTCCACCGATAATAGAGGATTGTGTCTCTGTCTGCAAAGACAATGAGAAATCTGGCTTGAAGGGATGGCCACAGCCACACGCGCCACCACGCCGTCACACCCTCCACACCGCGCAGCCGCACTATAAGCCGCGGCCGCCGCGCAGATCGCAAACAGGCTCCGCTCCCGGTGAAGCAGCCAGACTTTCCCCTCTTTCTCGCCCAGTCTCGCCCAGTTTTGCCCGGCCCGCTGTTTACGCGTGCCACGGAGCACGTTTTCGCTTTGTTGTGGAGAGCAGCAAGGAGGTCGAGAAGAGTGCAGGGGAACCACTCCTCTCTTCCCCTTTGAAGAGGGAATTGGCCCAATCCACCATACTTAACCTGTCAAACACACTGCAACGACAACTACCACCACCATTACCACCACCATCACCATTAGTGCACTTAATGCCATTGTATTGATAGAACTGATATCCGATAGCTAGTTGGTAACTGATAATGGCAATCTAATCACACACTAATATAGAATTTCATCGTTATACATCTTAACAAACCACACCACAATCCTGAAACTTGGTAGTCAGTTGGATTTACACCAGACACATTTCAAAGGGTCAAGATTGAATGTGTCTGTGTCTGGTGCCCTCACGTCATGCTGATCCAGGAGAGTGCTTAGACATGTGTATTTGGGTGTTTGTTAAAGTCCATATGTACGGCGCAAATCTTTGAATGTGTGTATCCACTTGGATCACTTGAATCCATGTTTGAGTGTACTGTAAATCATATCACGCAACACAACACTAAGCTACACCAAACTACAACATACTGTATCACACGGAATCACAAGTCAGTAAAACTCGGTTAGGCTTTGTGGTATGGTTTATCTATATAAGCATTATTACCAGGGCCAGTTTTTTGTGTGGTCGCTTAGAACCATATCAAGATCTGCAAATGAACAACTTAACAACCTCAAAACTTAACCTGGCCCATCTTGAGCTGTGGTGCTGAGGTACTTTGGTACATTACATTACATGGGATTTCTTTTTGTACGTGTGTACATGAATAAACATCAAACCAATTAGTCTACTTTCTTCACTTATGATAAGTTTGATTGCCGATGAAATTCTCAACAGTCACCAATGAAGACCATGAAGGAGTCGTTGTAATTGTTCTAATTGTTGTAATGGATAACTCATCGTACTTGAGTAGTGTGAGACAATACAGGTTGTGCAATCTAATATACAACGGGGCTCCCCCTTTAGTTTGATCGCATCACATTCACACCAAGTGTAAGTTCTAAGTATAGAGATCAGGATATGATTAAAGATAGAGAGAGATATAGAGATCTGAATTTCATTCATTGTCGGTACACACCAGACAATACAAGATTCGTGCTTGTAGAAAGGAGACAGGGACTGAGAAAGGAGACATTGTTTGCAAAAAGAAAGAAAAAGCTCTAGACAACTCGCCAGATTTGCGGCTTGTGCTGCTTCTGCTAACGAAATGTATGGACAAAATTTACGTGCCACTAACCCTTGCGCGCACCAGCCACACTTCTGGTGTATCGGTCAAACTGGGCAATTCCACTGGTCAACAACTGCACTCCCAGATCAGATCATAACATAACTTGATCCATTGTCGAGTGGAATAGTGGAGTAAATTTAAAAACTACTTATCATTCAATTGACAGGGAATTTCGTGTGTATTATATTAGAATTAGAGTGTACATTTTTCATTATAAAATTGTTCTGTGCAATAAAGACGCTTTTGTTCGGAATAAACCACCACTCGTATTTCTTCTACTCACGCTGCGCAACCATTGCTGTCTGTTACCACTGTGGGTGATATGGTATTCTATGATATGGATACACCATACCATAGTATCGTAGTATCATAACTCACAGCTCACTAATCACTAATCACTGACCACTTCAACTGTCTTGTCTCTCGTTTGTCGTTTAACTTGACCAGTCAATGGTTGTGGATGTGGATGTAGTTGTAGTTGTTCATCAATTTAGCCGCGTTCATTGTTCGCAAAATGGCATTATCACCAAATACAGAAATAACGAAAAGAATTGGAACTAATACAACGCGTTTGATTGTCCTATATCCAATTTCTTTCCTAAACCAGTAAGATATATATCATGTGTATTGGCTATAATATGCTCTTATTATACTAATTACCGATGGAACAAATAAAATCCACCTCAATCCTAACAAATGGTCTCTCGCTTCTTCTTTGTATTGATGGATTTGTATGTATTTGATGTATTTTTATGTGTGTGCTCAACGCATTGATTCCTATTATCACGATTCCTCGGAGCTGGAGTTCTGGAGTTCTAGACTAGTGGCCTACCGTATTTCTTATCATATCGTATCGTATCATGTAATCTATGTAATCTATGTATTCCAATTCTACAATGAGGATTGACGATTCTAAAGTACACCCACCACCAGTACGTACTGCAGTCTGAGCTTCCGAGTTCCGTGCAATCTGAGGTGTCTGGTGCAAGGATTACAATCGAACACCAAATGCGCTCCTGTCGACAACAAACCTCCAAACGAGCCATTTCTGGTTTCTCTTCAAGTTTGCAGGTTTGGTGATATGGAAAGGTACCCCTTTCCAAAGTTTATCAGTGGTAGGTACCCATCAATATACTCAAGCTTGTCCTCGGTATGAACAAACCCAGGCCCGAATTGAATTAAATTGAATTACACATGCAAAAAACTTTAATCGTCTATTCTCCACTCAGCTTTGTCCAGTTTGTTCAGTTTGTTCAGGTTGTCTATCGAGTTTGGATGTTGGCGATGCGGTTGTTGTGCGTCAACCCAATTTCGATCTTCCCTCTTTGTGCAATGTTCAATATGCACTCTCTATTTATATGGGATATTTTGTCTTGTTCGTGTGGATTATTGTTTCAGCTTTGGTATACTGCCATGTCTGAGTGATAATGAATCTTAAAATTCACATTTACCTTCTACGAACAATATTCAACTGACTTTTGGGCTTTGGCTTTGGCTTTTTTTTAATGTGGTTTACAATGAAACGAATTTATCATTGGGAGTCAGGAGAGGAGACTCAGTGAGTCGTATATGTTGAATTTTAAACTACCCGAAAGGGACAGCTCCTAGGTGGAGAATTGCGTAAAAAAACCTGCATTTTTTCACGGGTTCTATTACTCTTGATTGCTACCAATGCCGAATCTACAGACCACACTAATACTAAAGCCTGTAAATAGCATCCATCATCACATCATTCGGATATATTAATCCCCGCAATACATTAAAAGCACACATCAATTGTCAAAGCAATGATCAAAAATACACCTCTGATGATCATTTGTTTCCTTCAATGCAATTTTCGGCATGTTATGTAGGGGATGTGTAATATTTAGCAGTTGCTAATGGCAACATCTCGTATCTCCTTCAAGCAGAGCAACTTTAATCTCAATTGGTCATTTATTCAATTTACGTTTGCAATTTTCAATGGGATGTTTCCTAAACCTGGGCTTTCTGTTTCATGTTTTATGTTTTGTAGTTTTTTATATTGCATGCTGTAAGCATCTCATATTCTGTGATCATAAAGAAATACGAGGGCAGATCAAAATCAAATGTACCGTGTGAAAGATCTTGGTATTGCCAATCCAAGTAAGATTACTTATTGCAACATCACAACAAGCCATCTTGCTGTACTACAAACTCTACATCAAGTTATAACAGTGTAACTATATAAACTCAACTATGCGAAAAACTAAAATACAAATTTAAATATATATACATACAACTAACTAAACCAAATCCATTACCAAAAAACACCAACCATGTACCATACATCACCTTACCTTACCTTGTCCTATCTTATCTTGATCATTCCACCTGCAGATACAGTCATCAAACTAACAATCTTTCGGGAATCCAGAAACCATATCAACAACCATCCATCACCATGCCCCATTTCAAACAACGATCTCAACCATGACCCCTTTTACTCCTGCTTTCACATTGCTTAACATTCGTCAAACTTCAATTTTCTTGGCTTGATTTTCAATTGGTCATCATCCATTTTCTTCAAAATTTTCATCCCTTTGCTATCAACATATTCAATTTCATCACCTTCAACATCATGCAAATGCAACTGCACATGCGATGGCATGTTGCTTTTGCTTTTGTTGTTGTTGTTGTTTCTGGAGTTGGTTGTTAGGAAAAATGGATTGGCTGGTTTAGAATGCTTGATCAATTCCGAATCCAATATATCATCATCATGGTGATTGCTTATCTCGTTCATTGGATCCAGCTTGATTTCGTTCTTTGGAGTCTGTGGTGATTCAAGTAGTATATCATCATCTTGTTCAAATTTAAGGACCTTTGGCCTTATTGATTTTTGATAGTCGTCAAGTTGCACAACCATCCTCTTTCCAGTTTTGAAATTTATCAATTCCATTTCATTTTCAAATCTTGAATAGTCGAGCTCGGTAATTGGTTGTTTTGCGCTCTTCGCCTTGCCAATGAATGGATTACTCAATTCTTTTTTTGTAACATTCACTTCCTCTTCCTCTTCCTCCTCTTGTATCTTGGTAATTGGGTTCTCCATGATCCCCAACTCATAAACCTTTTTCTGTGTAAGGATCTGATCACCAGGCGTACCGGGCACCTGAATCATCTCACCGCCAAACTGAAGTCTCTTGGTAACTTTATTCAACTTCAAAGAATCATCATCCTCAGAAGATGACCCACCACTGGTCATAAACTCCTCATCCAACTCAATCAGCTTTGATCTTTCAAGATCCAGCTTAAACAACTGTGGATTCATCTTGAGTGATCCAATACTGGCACCAGCACCATTACCAACCCTTCTCCCTGAACCAACAGTCGAATGGGCCAATGGAAATAGAATGGATCCAGCCATTCCTTGGTTCGTGGACTTGAACGATATAGCATCGGATAAATCCTTACGGCGAGTTGCACGAGGTGTTGCTTCAGGTGTATAAAGATGATTCTTTTCAAGCTCTTGTTCACGGTCATGCTCATGCTGTAGTATCGACAACGAAGGAGTCATCAGCATAGACTTCTTCTTGTTGTGTTGTTGATGGCGTGGTGTCTTTGGGGTTGTGAAATGGTGTGTGTTTCTAGAGGAGACTGATTTTGGGGTCTTGATGCCACCATGATTATGAGAATGATGTTTTGAGTGTGTTGATGGGGGTGGTGAAAACATTGGGTTGGAGGGTAATGGTGGAGTAGATGGTTTTCTATCCTGTTCTGGAGAATTTGGAAACATCTTGTGTGTGTGTGTAATTAAGGAATGTAGTGTATCGAGATGTAATTAGCGGTTATCAGATTGTACAAAAGCGTGTCTGTTTTTTATCGTTGTATTCTGAAACTTCAGTTTCAAGAAGAAAAGTCGGTAGTGTCTTTGGAATTGTATTTTGTATATTTGATCTAGCTGGATCAACAGGATATCAGTGAAAGAAAAAAATACACATGAATAATATGGTGAATCACGATGCATCACATCAACCTGATTAACGTGTTTCAAATAGAGAATTCCACTTTTGGTGATTTGAGAAATGGCTGGAAAAAGTGGCTGGTTTTGCGAGCGTGCGGCTTGCTCGGTCTCCTAGATATCTTCTACAACATGCTCAAGATTGACATACTTTGGAGCTGAATACTGAATTATGTGGAGAAACTAGAAAGTAATCAGTATTGTATATATGTCATTGTCTACTCTATATATAATCTATGTATTTGATATGGGTATGAGGTATGTACTATGAGGAATGCTAGCTAAAAGTCATGTGCGTTACCAAGTTGGATGGAGAACATAACAGTAAACTCTTTTTCTAATTTCTTCAGTCTCAGCAGGATCTTCAGGAAACATTGGATGATCCCAATGAACCATTTCAACAAACTCAACATCAAATCCAAATAGCTTTTCAGCATCTTCAAAAAACTTGAAATCATTTTCAACCATTTGTGGTTTTGGTCTGTGTGGTGACCAAACAACAAGACATTTACCACCAGATCTCTTCTCATTAGGATTTTGTAATGGTTTTATTAGTTCTTTACATGATCTTAATAGTTTATGATGCTCACTATGGTTGAATACCAAATCACTCATAATTAAGAAATCTGCAAATCCATCACCTTGTAATATTTTTTTTAGGTCTATACTATCATTACCCCATATGAAACCTTCAACTTTAATAATCTCTTTTGCCTGTTCATAACCCAAATGGTCAACATTGTATTGAATGTTCTCCAGTAGATCGTTATCTGGATAATCGGTACATAAGACATTCGAAGCACCGATTAAAGAACAAAGTAAAGAAGGTAGTGCAGAAGCAGCACCAAACTCAACAATCTTCTTGCCTTCAATCAACTCAGGATGCGATTCAACGTATCTAGCAGTGTATATTCCTGCATTCCAAAGTAAATGGCCCCATAATGGCGATTTACCAACTAATCTAAGTGAGATATCTTTGATTTCAGAGTGTTTAACGATTGGAGAAGTTCTTGAATAGCTTGCGAAATGCGCTTCTGGTGGAGGTGGTCTGAAGTCTTCTGGCTCTTCAAACATTCCACCGTCTATGAACTCTTCATCCGATGATGACATGATGTATCTATATTGTATTGTCTTGCTATAAGTTGGACCAACTTTACAGTACTAGTTTGAATGTTTCTATTCCCCATTTTCTGTTTCTATTTCAAAGAAAAACGAAAAAAGGCTCAAATTTTTGTCTAAGGTGTGTTTTCCAGGCGGTGCAGGTGATCATCTCCGACTTCAAATTACAGGAGCCTTTGGTGATGATGATCTGGCACTACGATACTTAAATGGGATGATATACTTCAAGTAATTGGAAATTTTCAATAAAGTTCGTTAAGAACAGAGTATCGGGACATAGTCAAACGTAAATAAAATAAAATAAACCAGTTTTTTGTTTTGTTTTGTTTTCAAGTCAATATCTTCAAGTCATTTGTTCCATCAAGGACAAGTGGTAACTTCCCAATCAGAAGGATCATGGACATTAGGATGGTCCAACTGTTTAATTTCAGAATCACTTAATTCGAAACCCAAGACGTCCAAATTCTCAGACAATCTGCTAATTGTCTTTGTCTTTGGAATTGGAATATAACCTTTTTGCAAACTCCATCTGATCAAGACCTGTGCATTTGAGACATTTTTAGATTTAGCAATTGCACTGGCATCTGGGTCACTCAATTTGAAGGCGTGTGATAGTGGAGCAAATGCTATAACATCAATATCTTTCGACTTGCAAAAATCACACAACTCTTGTCTCATACACCATGGAGAAACCTCAATTTCGTTGACAACCGGTTTGTACTTCAACTCTGACCAAGCTAATAACTCTTCAATGTGGGCAATACCATAGTTGGAAACACCAATTGATTTGACAATCCCTTCGTCAACAGCCTCTTGCATAGCTTTCCAAGTCTCCAATCTCATTTTTGGACCTTCACAAGGTGAATGGATCAATAACAAGTCGATATAGCCTAAACCTTTGACTCTGTCAATACACTTTTTAATGGCGTCTTTGGCAGTTGAATAACCGTTTTCATCGTTCCATAACTTGGTAATATAATAAACATCCTCTCTTTTATTTTTTAAAGGGTCGGAATTGATCCAATTCATGATACCTTCACCACATTCAACTTCATTTCCATACATTGATGCAGTATCAATACATCTGTAACCTTTTTCCAAACCTGCTTGGACGATGTTTGCTGTGTTTGACAACACTTCCCAAGTTCCCAATCCCATGAATGGGATCTTAAGACCGTTGTTTAGCTTGATTGAATCTCCAAGTGCCATTGCTATCTCAATTGATTAGTCAATTACTACTATGTGTGTGTGTTCTTGTATTATATACTTGAGAGAAAGAAGTTACATCACATAGGCTATACCAATTGCAAAACATGGTACAATCAAACGACACCCATCTACTTATATCCCATATCTCTTCCTGGGCCAATGGAATTTCGATCCGTTTTGGGACTCTTACTCGCGGCTCACTCAGCTTGGGGAAAGAGACGAGTTGCAAGTGTTAACGAGTGCAACTGCAACAACCGTGGAGGTGGAACGAAACGAATCGATAGAGATAGAAGATTACTCATTAACGGAATCAAGGTACGCTGTGATATATATATATCATGTTGTAGCTGGTATCGTTACTCTTGCTGATCCCGAATGTTTTATAGAGCCTGTATGGATGAATTATGTTAGCCCCGTTCAACACACCCATTGGATCTCAAATGGGGAAATACCCTGCACCGTCTCAACATCTTTCAACCCCTTTGCATCTCTTCAAATCGCAACCAGATCAGTGGCTCCATATAGCATTCACCTATATACACAGTATGTAGCATACTAAGGACACATTGTACAAGTAATATAGAGTTGTAAAGGCCACACAGACACACGAGACAGAAGCCAAAAGGGGAAAGTCAAGTCGTTGATCTCGGCCGCCACTCTATGGAGTCTCCTATATACACAATGGAACTGGGAAAATTTTATACTGTTGTGATGGGATGGGATGGATCTGGTGTGTTGCAGAGCTTTTTGAGTTATATAAGCATGGTGTGTTATAATATGGAGAATATATTATATATATAGCTGCAACACCACTCCTGGATAACCCACCCAGCTGTGGTCGGAAAGAAACCCCAAAACAGCCCAAATAGGTCGTGTCCGTGTCCCAATTCCTTATCAAAAGACCCAGGCATTAAGAGAGAGCAGAGCATCCCTTGTTATCGTTCCTTGCACTTTCTCTTCAGAGATCAAAAACAAACAACCAGTGCCACTTTCCCCCTTCTCTGCTGTCTCACTCAAGTGTTCTTCTGTTTATCATACACAGCAGTACCACCAGTAGCAACGTACATCTTGGTACACACTCACAAAACACACAACCATGAGCTCGGTGGCATCCTCAAATCAATCAAAGGTTTCGGCAACTTCGCCCAGACCTCTCATAAGGTCTCCTGTGATCCTACTGAAGTCCCCAATAATACCAGCTGGTTCACCTCATATTCTACATCACCATCAACATAATCATCACCTGAATCATGCCCTTCTCTCCAAAACGCTGACCAAGAATAACCTATCACCTTTCACCAAGCCAGCAGGCTCAAAGACCCCCCTGCATGGTGCGCTGGATACTCATTCTATACATAATACAGATCAACAAGTTATAGGTGAGGTTGTGAGCATCATCAAATCTGAAGAGGATAAGAATTATATGAAAGGTTTGATGTATCTTTTTGTTGTTGTTGCAACTTGGGTGGTTGCAGTTCAACTTACCAATAACGTGATGAAGGATAGTGATTATGAACATCCTTTGTTTTGTGCATATGTCAATGGTTCTTTCTTTATGCTCTTTGGAATTGGATCATTCATCAAATTTTTAAAGAAGAATCTACTAAGTTTATTCATCACTCCGAACCATGATATCTCAATTTCGAAATCACCTTTAGGCTACGGCTCAATTGAAACCGATTCTGAATCAACAGGTGGAGATGAATACGATGATGACGGAAATGAATTAATCGTCGATACTCCATCTGTCCACTTGACTCTCAAGCAGATGTTTATCTTGGGATTCCAAGCTGCTTTGATCTATTTCTTAAGTTGCTCATTGGGAACAGCTGCTTTGAAATTCACCTCTGCTTCAAACCAATGTATACTGGCAACCACCTCCTCACTTTTCAGTTTGATAATTGGTGCTATTTTCAAAGTTGAAAAATTCTCACTGATGAAACTGATGTCTATTGTGGTTAGTATTACCGGTATCATCTTTGTCACCTTTAGTACTGCCGAAACTAATATCTCACCTTCAATGATAACCGAAGCCATAAATAATACCGAGATAGGTGATATAATGGCAATAATTGGAGCTTGTGCTTACTCTGGTTACTTGATCATCCTTCGGATTAAACTGGGAGAGGTTACAACTCCAGACAATGATAGCATCGTGTATGGGTTCATTGGATTCAGTACATTGACACTAATCTTCCCACTGTTAGTACTAGCTCAAATCCTTGGTATGGAACCATTAACATTACCAGACTCAAAAACCATTCTGATGATGATCTTAATCAGTGGTGTTTTGAATGCCATCTCCGATTACTGTGCCGCTGTTGCGTGTCTACTTACATCACCTTTGATCACATCTCTATCCTTATCGACTGCGATTCCAGTGAGCATGCTTTGCGATTCGATTTTTTACAAGACTATAAACACATCAATGGGTTATTACTTCGGGATCATCCTAATCTTCTCCTCATTTATATTCACATCAATGGAAAATCACGACGAAACGATTCAAGATGCAGTGAAAGACGCAATTGACGAAGCAATCGAACACGATGAATTGCTCTCTCCAATACTATCTCCATATCTCAGTGGATCAGCAGGACGCGGAAACTCAATTGATGATGTTCCAGGATTCAGTATTGACGGTTCAGTTGAATCGCCATCGTTAACGGCCTCTGATTATCTACATCCTCAATACTCTGCCGCTTCGCAAGTTGTTGTTGCTGGTGGTAAGAATCATAAGTATTTCATCAGAGAGTTACACTCTCATACTAATCATGCTAACAATAATAGCGTTACTGATCAAAGTTTATAGAAACTTCAATATAATTGGTTTACTGATTATCATAACCATCTTAATTGTTTGCTTTTTTTGTCTTCGTGTGTTTTTACTATTCTTTTGCATTACGATTTATCGTATCCCCGCTTCTCGTTTTGTTTTGCTTCTTGTTTTTCTTTGTCACTGCTTGTTTTCTTTGGTTTCTTTTTTCTTTAGTTTTGTGCATACTTTATTCAATATTAAAATCGTTATAAATCCTATCAAAATTTTAGAAATATAAAGATCAATATACTTTAAAAGTTATGAAATGGAATGTCCTAGGATGTGATCATCGTACTGAAACACTCAGTCACCACAACTTGATCAAATCATCCCAGTTACCATCTTTTCTTCTACCCCAGTATCCCAATTCACCTTCGATAAACTCCCAATCAAAATCACTTTCTCCGGTTTTCTTGAAAAAAGATGGCGTATGAACAGCAGGCTTACCATTCTCATCGGTTCTTCTATCTCTTTGCTCCTGTTCTAATTTAACCTTCATATCATCAGCTGGATCAACTATTCCGTTCTCGTACATTCTTTGATCTGGTCTACGTCTCGAATCAGTAGGAGCACAACCTTCGTCTATCTCGTTCATATCGTTCAAACTTGCTGCAAACTCGGTGAATCCATACTTCTTTTCACAGTCTGACACAAGTTTATCAACTTTCCAAATAATTTTATTGTTGTCTTTGAATTTCAAAGATTCTGTCCATTTACCAACAACTGTTTTTGGGAGTTGTTTGCCTTTAGGATCAAATGCATTGATTATAACCTCTTCAGATCTAGCAGCTCCAGAGAATCTCCCAGTTAATGCAGGGACAAAATTCACAACGGCTTTGAATCCGCTGTTACATTTGATCGTAACCGATGATCCTGGCTCTGAGTATCTTTCTCCAGTAAATGAGATTACATTCTTAACCATCTGAGTAGGCTGTTCCCATTCGTACTCTTCTCCATTTACAAATCTCAGTTTCAACTTACCTTGTAATGAAATTTCAACAGTCTTACCAAAGAACTTGTTCTGTGGAGAAAGCTTATGGTCAACTACCCATTTTTCGGATTCGGCTCTTGCTGCAAAGATAATTGGTCGATGGACAACTTTTTCAGTAATCAGTCTCATTCCCAAGTCTGGACGAACCAATTCAAAAGTCTCACCAAGTAATGGATTGAATGCCTTACGTGCACATCTCATCTTCACACGGTATGGAGCCAAGGTACTAACCGCAAAACATGCAATCGTTAATATTCTCTCACCTGTCGCTTCAGATGAATCAAAAGCATCGTTCAGCAATTTGGAATATTCGAAAGCCTCTGAGTATTTTTGCAAGAAAGATAATGGTTCATTCGAGGCAACAGGCATAGGAATACTGGACATATCCTTACCGACTGCCTTTCTGAGGATCCCCACTATTGAAGGTGGCTCACACACACTAGGTTTGACATCTTTACGATATTTAATAGGTTTGCTCCATGGTAGAGGGTAGAGATCTTGTTTTCTCGAAATCGAAGTGATCGAAGATGCGGATGATTTCAAATCATCATTTTCATGACCCTTTTCTTCACTATCCGACTCGTCATCTGAGGAGGTACCACTTAGCATGGTAGTGTTCAATTGTCTTTCAAACATCTCGGTATCTTGTTGTTCGTACATATTCGTACGTTGCTTTTCAATAGCGGATCTGTCATGATTCGTTCCTTCTCCTTGAGGCAATGACTCTGGTAAAGGCACGTACGCAGCAATTGTTCCCTCCTCGTCATTATCCAGCATTATGACACCCTGTCTGGACTCTTCGATATATTCAGAAGCGTCAAAGAACTCTTGAGAAAGAACAGTTCCCACTGTATCGCTCCTGCTCAAGTCTCTTCTTGAAGTTGATCTGGCAGACGTAATACTAAAGCCTCTGTTTGTAGCACTGTTTCTTAGCAACTGATACTGATACTCAAGTTCTCTCACTTGAATCACCAGATTTTCAAGTAGTAAGACAGGTTGATTGGCAATTTGGACGTCAGATCCGTTACTGGACAAATCGAGTGGATTGATTCTGGAGTCTGATTCTGCAGATGATAATGGGTCAGTTTGTTGAGGAGATTGTCCTTTCTCCTTTTTGCTTTTCTTCCAGAATAAGGAAGGTTTTCTCTCCAGTGAAGCTGATTTTCTTGAAGTTGTTGCATTAGATGTTGGATTTGATGATTGTTGGAGCTTCACTGCATCAAGAGCGCTATCAGCCAACATCTTGATAGAGTTGATCTTGTTTTCAACAAGATTGAAGCTAGTATTTGAGAATCTACCCACTCTGTCATCTTCAGTCAAAGAAGATTTTCTAGGGATTTCAGAAACCAGAGGAATTTGCGAAGAGTCAACGATGCCCTCTGAAACCTCAGGAAGCTCATCTAGATTTTGGAAAAATCCATCGGTGGTCAGCTCTGGAGGTGCCAATTTATTTTGCTTTTTGATGAAATTAAATGCTTGGATCCAAACATCAAAATCATCAGTGGTTTGACATTTCAAAACCCACTGCTCCATACCTGAATCCAGATAAAACATCAGTTGTTTAGGATCGGCAAAGATGATTGCTTGTTTGATAGGCATATTACCACGAATATTGTTTCTTTTATCATTAAGGAAGTAATCCAAAGCACCATATTTGACATTCAAAAGGAAGAAACGTCTAACAAATGTCTTACCTCCAGATTTTCTTCTCTTCTTCTTCAATAAAAACCCTTGTAAATATTGACCACCTTTAACACTGATAATAGTGGCTGTTTTTATAGCATCATTATCCTCTGGCAGTTGGAATTGGACATGAGATGGAGCAGAGCGATCCGACGTGTTGTTTCTAGGCTGTTGAGTCTTGCCATTCAATTGAGAATTTGAATCCTCAATGATGGTATGTAGTGAATCAGAACGTGTGAAATTACCAGGTTTAGGAAGTTCGGAACTGTTTATTGGGCTTGGATGTGTAGACGTGGTTGATTGAGGTTCCTGGATGTACTGCTTGAACATGATTGTCTTGGCCTTGTGTCTACTGAATGTGTTGTCAAAAACAAAGGCATATAATCCTTCGCTTTTAGCTTCAAACGTACCATTAACCAATTCGTCACCTTCACATTTACCAATCCATTGTTCTCTAACAAGAAACTTGTCCATATTCTGCTCTAGTAAAGCACTACCAGATAAAGATCCAGAGCTCTTGATCGAGGCGAAACTTTCAGATCTTTTTCTATTGAGATTTTGGGATTTAGCTGAAGATGATAATCCACTCTTTGCCTCTGAAGACCCATTACCAGGCATGGAGTTTAACGAGTCTGTGGAGTTTCTTGCACCTGGTTGTTTATAAGCACCAAATAGCTTTTGAGGAACATGAATCACTTCATCAGAGCTATAGTTTTCGAGAGATTTGGAGGTCGAAGTATGAGTTGGAGGGGTTACACTTATCTTTGACAAATGATTTGATGAGTCCGATTTTGGGATGGGGATCGTTTCAAATGAAGAGCCAGTCAAGGGTGGTGAACTTGAGGATGATGTTGGTGTGTCAGTTTTATTGTATCTATATATACCCAAATTGATAGATCTCTTCAGTGGTTTCATCTCCCACTTTATCAAACATTGAGAAGAAGCTTCAACCCATTTGATGGTGAATGATTTTGGCCTGACTTCTAAATTTTCCATTTCTGTGTTTATCTATGTGTGTTTCGGTCTCTATGCTTATCGATAAAGAACAGAAAATGGCGTTGCAAGGGTGAAACAGAAATTCTTACAAAAGAACAAGTTGGAATTGATGTTGATTTGCAAAGATATGACTCTGGAAAGTTAAATTCTGGCTAGTAAACGCTGGTTTCAGTTGGCAATTGGGTGTACCGGTGTTGCAATTGACCCTAGATGCATGTCTGGAAGTGATGTGTTCTCTGCAGTGAAACAAGGCCCCTCCCAGCGCACGTTGAGGCAAAGTCGTGCGCCCGGCTCAATCTGCGCACCAGCCACGAATCGGGCTATCGTCACGTGACCCCTCCAGCTAGATAAAAATCAAAGTGGACTTGAATTACAATACAGAGAATACAGAGAATACAGACAAAATGTAGCTGTTATTGAACTGAACGAATGAATGCAATTTGTATATGACCATGATTTTACTCCACTTTTGCCTTCTCTGTACTGGCTCTTTCTTGTGCCCTGACGTCAGCAACAAGCTGTCCAATAATGAACACATTACAAACATAAAATAACAAGCTAGAAGTCCAAATGCCAATTGTAAATATACCAGATTCAGCAAGAAATTCTAATCTATAACCGTACGATAACCATAAACCTTGTGTGGCTATCCAACCAACCAATAACATCATACCCTTAGTTCCACTGATAGTGGTAGTTGATAGGTAGTTAGGAAGCAGGCATAAGAACCAAATAAAATACTGAGATGTGATGACTTTGTTGAATGTTATGAATGTGAATGTTTGAATCAATAAAGACGAAAGTAGACGCTCTTTCAGGTTGGATGACCTTTGTGGTAACAATCTCAAAGGAATCAGCACCATACTCAATAGTAACTGTGGTAAAAACGCCAACTGTTCGATTTTAAGGTCATAACTATTTAAAATTGAAAGTGCTGAATGCTTAGTAAATGATGTGAGGTACAATGAAACATTGTACACCGAGAAATTATGACGATGATCAAGCCTAACTAGGTGATAAAAGTATGCTTCATCAAGGAACTCCTGACCATATGTCTTATACATCATGAAAGTCAATGCTAAAACAACCATCAAAGTTGAGAAGATGAACTTTAATCTATTGAAAGTTATAGGGCACTTATACCATTTTGCACTAGGATCAATTGATAACAAAATAGCTGGGACGTAGATGAAGGGGTATATCTTCAAATGAATAGCTAAACCCATAAGTATTCCACTTGAGACATAACAGTCATTGATTATCAAATAGACAAACCCTAACACAACACTTGTAATCAAACTTTCAGATGAGCCTCTAGTACTAATCGTAACAACCATTGGATTCCAAAACCACAATAACGATAGGCTTTTATTCCTGTTGAACTTATTGAGCAGTTTCAAGATCAAAAACCCAGTAATCAAATCACATCCAACAAAGATCAACTTACCAAACTCAAACCACCATTCATTCAAACAAGTTGGAATCAATATCCAACTTAACAATGGTGTATATCTGTATGTATCTCTTTTAAAAGGTGATTCTCCATTGCTCACAAACCTTGAAGCATCTGTGAAAACAAAGTAGTCGATGTCTGTGTAGGGTAGTTCCATGTACTTATCCTGATATAGGCCAAATAATAAGAATCCGAGCCTCAATAAAAAGGAAGATGAGAGGATCGTAAATGTGGAGAGCTTGGGTATTATAGATGTTAATGAATTGAGCGATGGCATTGTTATATTTTAATGACTCTGTGTAGAATGAACTTGTGTTGTGACACAGTTGAAATATGATGGATATTACCGTTATATTTTTCTCAGCCTTGACGGAGGTTTAGAATGGCATGCTGGTGTTGATGCCCAACGCGTTTTCCTTAACAAATAAGCAAATTGGCCTAGTTTATGTTCCGACGATTTTCACGCCAGTGAGTTTTACATATACAATGATTGATTTTACAAAATGTTAAACTTTTTTTGGAAGATTCACATGGATAGTAATTAAATGAGTTTGATTTTTCAATTTATATAAAGATGTACATAAAGTGAGAGTTTTGTAAGGTTAGCAGATTGTAAGTAATAATGCCAAAAAGCGATATAGAAATACAAGCTTATAATCTTCTACCTCTTCTACCACCCTTCTTTCTAGTAGAATCAGATGGAATTGGAGTAACATCTTCAATTCTACCAATCTTCAAACCAGATCTGGCTAAAGCTCTTAAAGCGGATTGACCACCTGGACCTGGGGTCTTTGACTTAGTACCACCAGTAGCTCTCAACTTGATGTGAACGGCAGTAATACCAACTTCTCTACATTTGACGGCAACGTCTTGAGCAGCCAACATAGCAGCGTAAGGAGATGATTCATCTCTATCAGCCTTAACCTTCATACCACCGGTGGCTCTGGCAATGGTTTCTCTACCAGATAAATCGGTAACGTGAACGAAAGTATCGTTGGAAGAGGCGTAGATGTGAGCAACACCGAAGACTTCGGATGAGCCCTTACCTTGTGGACCTAAAGTAACGTTTTCTGAATAAAATTAATGAAGTTTAGTTAGTATATTGAGTTTTGATTTGAACATGAAAGGGATTTTGGAGTCTCTTTTTAATGCATAGATATACCATGATTTTGAAGATCTAAGAAATGTGGTGAAATTGGGACAATAGTATGACTTCTAATTGAATGATAATTTGAATGGTTCAATTATAATGTATATATAATCAAGATCTCTAGTACTGATTGGGAGTTATAGTGCAGATATAAATATCATAATTGAATTTCCTGAAGTTTTTCAAATAACATGATGTCTTAATGCTAATATAAATAATGAACTCATGGATAAAATTTTCATGCGTATAACTCTTCATACATGGTGAAATTGGTGGTTTCCAGGTATGTACTAAACCCATGTATTGAAATAGGTATAACATTCGAAGAGATATTACAACTTGTGTGATTCTAGCATTATTATGATATTGTGCATAGTGATATGTTGAATGTGATGTGGTGATTTTGTTGTATCTGTTATTCTTCTTCAGATTATTGATCTGACTATAACTATGTCTGTGTCTATTGAAGGATTCAACATTGTGGCCTAATTTCAACTTCATTTCTCATATCTTGGATCATGGGCTTCTGATGCTGTCTTTCAGACTGTCATTTAGACATACCAGTAGCCATTTTGTGTATTGATTGAATCTGAAAAGTAATATAGTGAAGGGAATATACAGGTTGTTGTATCAGAACACTTCTTTAATATGGGTTTCTTGACTAGGTGAATTTTTTTACTCACTGAGTCTCCCTCGCTGTCTCTCGCACTCGCTCGCAGAGTCGCTACTGTCTCCAATGCCCAGCGCGCCCGGGTAAACTGCTCGCGCTCCTTCTGATCCGCTTACGTGATCCAGAAACGTGCTCTCTAGAGGTGCGCGGGTACTCTCCCTCTCTCGCTGCCAAAAAGCAAAAAAACAGTCACAGAACAAGCGTAAGACTAATCTTTGCACCATGTCTCTGCGGAGAGAAGCCGCATGGGACATCAACATCAAATAATCAATTTACCCCTAATCAGTCAACTACAACTGCAACTACCACATCTAATCATAACGATATTTCTTTATTTATATTGTGACATTAGATTATATTTATATTGCGTAGGGCTATTATATACATTGATTAGTAAACAAATCCTAAAATCTTACCGGAAACGTGCTTTCTCTTGGCTTCTTCATGATCCATGATACCAGCAGAGGTAGTCAAGATAACATAACCAAATTGTCTTGCAGGCAACAAGTTATCGGTCCATCTTTCAATATCGTTGATCTTGACATTGAATCTAGGTTGGATGACACCACACTTGTTCAATCTACCGTTTAATTGAACAACGATCTTTCCTGATCTGTGATCATCGATGTATTCGAATTCACCAATGTAACCATGCTTTTGCATAACGGTTAAGAATTTGACAATGACTTTTGATGATGGTCTCAATAAGACTTGTCTCTTACCTGTCTTTTCTGCGTTATTGATGGAATTCAAAGCATCTGCTAAAACTGAAGTTCTGGTCATTTTTGATATTGGTGGATTAGATTTCACTGTAACTGATAAGATAAACCAGGACCAGTTTGACACTTATCTATTGTTACTGTAAATATATTTCACTGTTTATTTTTCAGATTCAAAACATCCCTCAACACTGCCCGGAATCGGCAAGTATCCCGTGCAAAGATGTATATCGGAGAGGTTGATGATAGCGGTGTGAAGCTGAACATTGTGACTGCGAACTGGAAGAGAGGGAAAATTTCTTCTGGCTCCTCTGCCAAATCCAGGACGCGGGCGCGCGGTGGGCAGGTGCGGGCTGCAGTGGGAGTCTCACTGGTGGGACACGCAGTGGGAGAGAGCGAGAGAGTGCGAGCGAGAGTGCGAGAGAGTGAAAGTAGTTGAATTTGATAAAAACTGTTCAGTACTTACCGGTTACTATTGAACACTAGAGAGACTATCAAAGCACTAACTAATACATATCAAAAATGCCAGTATGTAACTGAATCACATCAGATAGAACCATTATCAGTTCAATTAAGGATATAGAAGAATGTACAAACAGGCTATGGAACTACAACACTGAAAATTCAATGGGTACACCAATCAAGATGAAAAAATAGATCATGTCAGAGTTTTCATTTGCAACAGAAAGAGACACTACAACACCATTTGAACCTGAAGATGTCATACATATGTATCATATGTCATGAATCTGATACAACTTACGACAGAAGTAGTAGAAAACAAAAACAACATATATGCACACACATCATCTCAACAGTTTGTAACTCGATCCTCAGGTTCATGAATTCACAGGCATCCAACACTGTATAATCAGGTGTATTACAATTACCACATAAACCTACATGTTTATCCGTTTGCTGATGACTTTCACCGACCAGTCTACCCAATATTAGCATAATATGGAAAAGATATTCCTCAAGATACATAGACCCACACTGGTTACTGTTCCAGTGGCAACACGATTACATTCTTCTACACATATTCCTCCTAGTTGATTCGATTTCCATTCAAAACTCAACACTCAAAAACAAGTATACTAACATATTTTGAAATTATACTCATTAATTTTCTAATTATTATAGTCCCAAAAGTCATTCAAGACCAAGCAAAAGTTAGCTAAGGCTCAAAACCAAAACAGACCATTACCTCAATGGATCAGATTGAGAACCAACAACAAGATCAGATACAATGCTAAGAGAAGACATTGGAAGAGAACCAAGTTAGGTATCTAAATAATGAGATTGGTGAACTATTATGACGTTCTTAATAATATAATATATATCATTTAAAATCAATTTTGTATTGCGTGCTTAACTTTAGCTACTGTTTTATCTTTTAATATAAACCTTGTTTCTAAGCTACTATTTTTTGTTGCGATTATCATCATCCAGATTTGAATATGTAATCGAGTTGTAGTTTACCCAAGATCAATGAGATTGTAGACCGGTCCAATTTATTGCAATAATGGCTTGATGCTACGATTTTGTGGCATTGGTTTAGTTAATTGCATTGTCTTTAGTTGCTACAACGTGAATCATTGTTGTATTATCTGTGGGCGTGACATTAGATTTGATCGTAGTGTACGCTCACACTGTCTTGAAGCTGCGCATATAGCGCTTTAAATGTTTACTTACTTTAGAAGAGACTCTTTGATGGCAATGAGTCTACATAATTCACATCTAAGTAGGATTATGAGTTGACATAGTGAACGGGTGACTAGTAGTTGTCTTATAATTGATATCACTCATTAAATTACCTCTATAATTTCAAAGTCCACTTAATTTTTATCAAATTTCAGGAAAACTTAATAATTAAACACGAATAAGAATTATCCCAAAAGTGATCAAATGGCACATTATATCAAAATTGTACTAAACATTACACTATAATAAAGTAGACTTCAGTCTGAATCCAGATATCCAACTCAAAACTTGGTCATTTCCACCATCCGTGATCTAAGAAAAGAGTTAGAATCTGGAATTAAGCGTATCCCTTATTTGAATGACGGGAAGGAGGATCTAAACGTGCCCGCTGTACAATAGTTAAGCACATGTTTATGGTTTATTTGCCAACGATCAAGGAGGAGAAGGAGAAGTAATGTAATAACTTCAATTGAGTTTCATCTATCTTGAATCACACAATAACTTGCCTGTATGACCCAAGTGATCCCTCTTCCAGATGATCCCTTCTTTGAGAGCCGGGAAACCCTTGGAGCGAGTGTTTCGCAAACACACGACCACTGAGCTCTCTTTAAAAATATTTTTTGTTTTTCTCTTTTTAAGCAGCTGCAGATTTCCTTTTCAATTTCCACTTCCAACTCTCCTTCTTCTTTCCTTTGGTTCGATCTCTTCAGAGATATTGGGATTCTCAACTGACACTAAATTGAAATAATGGTTTATTTCAACTTATTGTTTGTTGCTAACCTCTAATCTGTCTTTCATTTGGGATTTCACTGCTGGTTTTTCAAAAATGAATTTGATTGAATGATATGCATACACATTATGATATCTGCAGTTATTATCAACTTGCACTTCCAAACTTGAAATAAATATATACGCACACAGTTGTTTCTTTATCAATTTTAGGAGAATGATGATCTTATAGTCTATCACCGGTGATGATGAAGTTTATTCCTTCCGCATAAGTCAAGCTAGATAGTAAATGACTTAAAATATGATTATAAACTTTGGGTCTTCTTTCGACTGAACCAACTATACAATAGACTAAAATCATTACTCTCCTCTAATTCTTGAAGAAACTTGTGGGCCACCCTGCAATGCGTTATGCTTTGCGGTGTATATTTATTTCAACTTTGGATTCATTGTGTTGTTGATCTTACTGCTACATATTGTTTCTAAGGTTAGAAACCTTATCATTCAGTTAACTTTCTATTTTTACTTTTACTCTTTTTTTGTAGCGTTCTTCGTGATGTATCTTATATTTAGTAAATTGATTAACTCTATTGAAATGATACAAAAGAATAACCTGACACCTTTTGAAATAGGCTGATAAAGAGTGTTCAGTAATAAAAATTTAAGACGAAAACCAATGAATAAACAACAAATAAACAAACACGATAAAGTATATTGGAGAAAGAGCAAAAGAAGTAAAGAGGGATCATGAACGTTCCCGTTCTTTAAGGTCATGAACGACCAATGTGATTTTTTTTATATATAAGCATCCTCTTTTATTTTATTTTCCCGTTTTTTTGATAGTCCAAGGAAATCCCAATCAAAATTCAAAGAAGTCTGGAACAAGCAAAGTAGAATAACATGCATAACATGCAGGGATATTTTCCCCCTCTCATTAAACTTGTTCTTCAAAAACAGTTTCAATTGGCTTTTCCAAGAATGATGCATGTGATAGAACGGTGACGACAGAGGAACCAATCAACCACATCATGGTTGATATTGGTGATGCAATGAAACCTAATGGTAAAGAAATGACCATTAAACCTGTGTATAATTGAGAGCTTGTAACCGTACCCATTGGCAAAACCAAATCTTCACCGTTTAACTTGGAGATACCATAGACACCACCAGCGGAAAACAACAAGACAAACAACAACAAAAAGTTGGTTAACAATGCATACACCGATAATAACAGAACTATAGCAATATAATTGGCTTGGTAGTAGCCCAAGTTGTACATGACTCTTTGTTGAACATCACCAAAGTTTTGTGGCTTTGATAATCTTCTAACATCAAAGAAATCTTGTGGTGGTCTAATGTTTGCAAACTTGGTCTGCAAAGTTGAGTATGATTGTTTGATGTTATCCAAACTGAATGATTCAGACAGATTTGACTATATTGATCGTAAGGGTTTACAGATGTTAGTAAGTCATGTAACACGAAATGCAAAAATGGGTTACCCTTTGTTATGATTCAGAGCCAAGAAAGACACAAAACAAACGGGTAAAACATGCAGAGCTTCGACATACCTGAACGCTTTGAAGGGTGGCTAGCACATTAACGTTTGACATATTTGGTATAGTATATTGGATGGTAAAGTATATAGAGATCGTTGATAAGTTTGATCAGACAAGTGGTGTTGTGCTTAGGGTTTAACACGAATCTTTTTGCATCGCAACACGAATTAGCAATTTTGACTTTCTGCTGTCATTTTAAGCGTCTGGAACTGGACAGAAAAGCAACGATGCGCAGCATTTCAGGTGCACCGCCACTATATTTATCGAGTAACGCGCGTTTAGTGAACACCTCTCTTTGGGGTAAATTCACCGAGTATCACTGTATCACTAGATGTGCTTCTATTACTATGGATTATGGAAAATTCTGGTTATATATATACAAACTAAAAGCTATCTTGATGCCAGGCCTACGTCATGGTATTGACTCATTGTTGTTCTCACCTCATCAACGGAGCACACATTGCAATTCCACGATTTCATTTGGCGCCCTATGATAAACGCCGTCAATTTGAAACCCCTTTTCAGACCCAACCCCAGCAACACCATCCAACTCGATCTCTTGCGTGGTGGCATCAACATCAATACCATATACCTCGTCATCTTCAGTACATTCAGCAACAAACGTTAAACCACCTTTTTTTTGGTTTGACTGTATACGATGCAAGTCAATTTCATTCCTATTCGTATTTGACAACTTGTACAATTCAACAGCTTTATAACCAACGTCATCCACAATTGGATCAATACCTATCATTGCCTTTTTATCTTCATCCCATCCTGAACCTCCCACTAACACTTTATAAAACTGCTGCCTGTGAAGTTCATTCTCCGCATTTGCGCCAACTTTAAGATCCTCTAATTTTAAAAATAAAGATTGTTCTTTAGATTCGTTAAGTTTCGGGTTGTTTATGAGGTAGGATGAAGCTGGCGTATTGTTTATTGATTTTATCAAGTTTCGTTCAAATGATGTAACGATATACTCATCATCTTCAACTTCCTCCCATTTTAATTTTTCAAGTTGATTGGAGTAATTTGTAGCAATTTTATCATCTTTCAAATTCAACTTGATATCTAAATTCAAACTTTGTAGATTCATGAATGAATAATCAATCAGACTCTGATTCAACACCGAGTTGAAGAAACACGTTGATTCTAGCCCATTCACGAATAATGATCTGCCTAATCTGAAACTCATCTTGGATTTTAAAGGCAGTGAGGATGACGACGATGATGATGATGACGACGATGAACTACCATTACTCAAGATATTAACATTCAAACTGGTACCATCCAATCCATCTTTCCATTTCCTATCGAGTCTTCTAGGTGAACCATTCGCATAATCTGTATCAGGTGATGATGATCTACTCTCACCACCTCCACTTTCATCAGCCTTTTTAACTTGGAATCCAGTTATCTGCAACTGATCAACCTCCTCAAACCACAGTTCAGATACAGCGTTTTTAGACTGAAGGATAGAATCTACACATACAACTATACCTGTAAGAATAGAACATTTTTGATTTTCACCAAGGTTGCTCATCTTTGCAATGAAAGAATCCATTACGTTGTTAAGTTGATGCGGGGTAGTTAGTATCATCAGTGCTTTGTAGTTATGATTCTTGTTGATGATATCCTCTTTGATGCCATACTTGTTTGGATTTATTATTGTTTTAAAAGACACTGATCTTTTAAATATATGTGATAGTCGGATCATTTTTGTAAGTTGTGCTCTGTAAATTAACTCTTTCAGGCTCTCATAGTGACACTAGCTAAACATTGTGAGGGTTCTGAAATTTCAGCCTAGTTTTGGTAGGAAAGAGTTTTCGGTTGTGTAATATCTACAGTTACTAATTGCACATCATTTTTTGAATATTAAATATAATGATAAGCTATATAGATTAGGACTTTTTAAATGAAGAGACTATATATAGATATATAACGAAAAATAATCAAACCAAAAATTAGTAAGCATATATGAATATATAATTCCCAGCGAGTCAACTACTTTAACTTCTTCTTTGGTCTCAATTGGTTGGTGTGACCACACTTTCTCTTTCTACAGTTGGTGGCTCTTGGTGGTAATCTAGCGTAACACTTTCTGCAAATGGACTTGTCACAGTTGTATTTGGAAGCTAAAACCTTTAAGGATGGTTCAATAACACCACCTCTTAATCTCAAAACCAAATGTAAAGTGGATTCCTTTTGGATGTTGTAGTCGGATAAAGTTCTACCGTCTTCCAATTGCTTACCGGCAAAGATTAATCTTTGTTGATCAGGTGGAATACCTTCCTTATCTTGGATCTTGGACTTGACATTGTCAATGGTATCAGAAGATTCAACTTCTAAGGTAATGGTCTTACCAGTTAAAGTCTTAACAAAAATTTGCATTCTATATTAGATAAAAATAAGGGGGATGTTAGAATTGGGTTGGGTTTTGAAGAGTCTAAAAGACTGATGAAACTATCTAGTGATATCCAAACGATTGAAAAAATTGAATTGCAATATTGTAACTGTGAAAGTAAGACTTGATGAGGACTGATGTATATGGAACTACTGAAAACTTGAACTCGTGGAAAATCATACAATTATCAGGAGGGTCAATTTGTGCGTCTCTGTGGGAAGCAAGTTACTCATTGCATTATCTATTGTGTAACAGTTGGGAGTTTGTAGTGTCTGTCTTATGTTTGTTTCGATGTGCTTGCTTTTCATATATAAGATGAGCTGGTAGATGTTGCTGTTGAGAATCAGCTACTTGTAACAAATGCTGAATGTTTCAGCTTGTATGGATATGGTGTTTGCAGTCTTATGCCATATGGGTTCCCAAAGGTCTTATGCTCGATGTCCAGTCCAGTCCAGTTTATTGCTTTTGACACAGGTATCAATGAATGCCTCAAATCTTCTAGTGCGTTGTGGATAAGACTATTAAGTGTAACAGTTGGATATAACAGTATGTACATACGTATTGCTGTTTAATGATAATACCTATGGGTTTGGTAAGAGGTTCTTGTTATTGAAGTATACAGTGTATTAAATGGTTTGATTTTGACCAAAGTAGAAAATTCATAGTGTCATTCTCTCGCTCGCTCTCTCTCACCAACTCTCTCTCACCTGCTCCATCGCACCACCAGCGTCTCTCTCTCTCCCCAGTGCGCACCGGTGCCAGACTCGCGAGGGCTTTGGGTGCTCGCCCCTCGCGCGCCAAAAAAGCTTTTTTCCTCTCTCCCAGCACAAGAGCGAGGGCTGGAGCCCTCGCCAAGAGCACGTGACGTGTCGGAAAAGTCATGCTCCGACATCCAACCTCAACGGTGCACGGATGCGTGGAGTGTCCCTTCCCTTCTCCGGTTGCAGGGCTAAATCCGAATCTGATGCGCCGGCGATCGGATCATGGCGCATCAAACGCCACTTTGAAACGGGACGAAGAGGCAGGTGAATTTGGTCCTCTTGATAAAACGGCACACGCTAAGACAATAGAATAGGCATTTACTCATATTTACACTCTAATTTTTGCAATCCATCTGTTCAACTTTCTAGCAATAGAGAGAACTGCATTCGTTTGACGTATCATCCAATTACCTTCTTTTATGGCTGCTTTGTTCTTAAATCCTATATATGTTTAAACCACTCACTAAACTCAACTTTAAGCAGCCCTACAATCATTTCATCAAACAGAAAATGACAACCATGACACACTCATCATACCCAAATCTTTCTTCCAAGATCTTAGAAGTTGTTGGTCCTCATTTACCAAAATCCTCACCAGAATTAGATCCTTCAACTTTGTCAAATTACTGGAATTTCAAAGTTCATCAATCAACTCTGAATTTGAAAGTGTTGTTCGAGGAAAAGAAATTAAAGGGTTCAATTTTATATGATATAGAGGCCATCTCCGAGAGTTCAAGCTTAATTTTGGACTCTTCATTCTTAAACATAACCAATGTTTCCATTGACGATAAAGACGTGAAATTTGAGCTACAACCAAGAAAGGAACCTTTAGGATCTCCATTTTGCATCACTCATAAATCCTTATCAAACGATAGATTCAAGCTTAAAATCGAATATGAAACAACAGATAACTGTACCGCTTTACAATGGTTGGATCCACCTCAAACCAATGGAGGAAAACTTCCTTATTTATTCTCTCAATGTGAACCTATTCATGCCAGATCCTTTTTCCCATGCTTTGATACCCCATCCATCAAATCCCCATTCGTCTACAACATTGAATCCTCATTGAACGTGCTGGTTTCTGGATTATTGGTGTCCAAAACTAAACTCGATAACGATTCAACCTTATACCACTACAACCAACCCGTTCCAATTCCATCATACTTGGTGTCAATTGCCTCTGGTGATGTTGTCGGTGCGTCAATTGGTCCAAGATCAACAGTTTATTCAGAACCAAGTTTCATTGATGCATGTCAGCATGAATTTGAAAAAGATACCGAGAATTTCATAAAGATTGCAGAAAGTTTGGTGTTTGAATATGAATGGAAAGATTACGATGTCTTGATCTTACCTCAATCAATGCCTTTTGGTGGTATGGAACATCCAAACTGTACGTTTGCTACACCAACTTTAATCTCTGGTGATAGAGAAAATGTGGATGTTATAGCCCATGAATTGAGTCATTCTTGGTCTGGTAATTTGGTTACAAATTGTTCATTTGAGCATTTCTGGTTAAACGAAGGTTGGACAGTTTATTTGGAAAGAAGAATTATTGGGAAACTTCATGGAGAAAAGGAAAGACATTTCAGTGCTATTGTGGGGTGGACCGATTTAGATAATTCTATCAAATCAATGGGAAGTTCCGCTGTTAGATTTTCAACATTGGTTCAAGATCTTAAAGATGGATGCGATCCAGATGATTCTTTTTCAACTGTCCCATATGAAAAAGGTTTCAACATGCTATTTGCCCTGGAACAAAAATTAGGTGGTAAGGAGCATTTCGATCCTTTCATCAAATATTACTTCAATGAATACAAATATAAATCTTTGGATACTTATCAATTTCTTGATACCCTCTATGGTTTCTACTCAGACAAGAAGGACTTGTTGGATGAAATAAACTGGAAAACATGGTTGTATGAACCAGGTTTACCACCAAAACCAGTCTTTGACACCACTTTGGTTGATGAATGTTATTCTTTGGCTGAGAAATGGGTTACAATCGCAACTACAACTCCTGAATTACTATCATCCTCGTTCAAAGAATCAGATATTGCTGACTTTGGTTCTACTCAAAATGGTGTGTTTTTGGATACTCTATTAACTTACGAAGGTCAAGATGGATTTTCATGGAGCTCTAAAAATGGACAATTGGCAATTCAAGTGATGTCAGAAAAATACTCAAAATATGCTAACTCCAACAATGCAGAAGTTGTTTTCAGATGGTTTAGACTAGAATTGACTGGTAAGATCTCCTCTGCTTATACAAAGTTGGCAGACTGGTTAGGTACCGTTGGTAGAATGAAGTTTGTTAGACCATCTTTTGTTTTGTTGAATGAAGCGGATAGACCTTTAGCATTGGCAACTTTCAAGAAGTACGAGTTTAGCTACCACCCAATTTGTAGAGCCATGGTTAAAAAAGATCTAGGTTTATAAATTTTTATGTCTCTTCCGTAATTTTTTTTTTGTTAAAACTATTCAATGTCATAATCATCTTACGTTTTCTGATCTGAGCAGTATTAAAATGGAGTTAATTAAAATTCACTCAAACAGTAAGTCAAAATAATAACAAATAGAAATAGAAAAGAAAAGAGATTATACAATACGATATAAATGATACAGATGCTAAAAGATGGAAACAAAAAGTGGAAAAAATGGAAGAAAACAGACACTTAGACCAGACATTCAATCCATTTCCATGTCATCATCATCACCAAAATTTCCAATAACAGCCAACCCTTCACGATCATCAGTGAGCTGCCACAAATTCAATGCTTGATACTTGTATATACAATCGGTGAACAAATCTTCAGTGAATCCTTTTCCAAGTGCTGCGTTTTTCAAAATATCAATCTTGACAATTCTAGTATGCTGATCTTGCATCGTTTCTCTGATCTTTTCTCTTATCAAGTCATATATCTTCGATGAAGGTGTTTCATCATTAGCCATGAAATCATCATCCTGTCTCAATGACTGTTTAGCAACGCTGACTAATCTCAAAGCCTCTTCAACATCGGCCAAGACAACCTCGTTACTGAATCTGATTCTAGCCAATGCCTGTGACAGTCTCAAGACACCAAGTAATGTTCTTGGCGTCGCATGACCGAAGAACTTGTTTGATGATTCATTTGCTTTACTTTCTTTTCTTAATTTGATGTATTGTTGAACAACGTAATCACTGATGGCTGGAGTGATTGTTGGTCTGTATCTTCTGGCCATTGAGATGAATTGTCTTATCGTGGCTGAATCTAATGGATCGAATTTTGTTGGAGGTTGCTTGTTGAATCTATGAACAAAGGTAACGTGCTCAGCTAATTTCTCATCATCTAATTCCGAAGGCTTATCCAGAATCAAAAATAAGATATCAAATCTTGAAAGCAATGCAGCTGGTAAATTTATATTTTCATTTGGAGATAATCTCGTGTTGTATCTACCATAAAGAGGATTTGCAGCTGCCAAAATTGAAGCTCTTGCATTCAAGGTGGTTGTAATACCAGCTTTGGAGATAGAAATTGTTTGTTGTTCCATAACTTCATGAATTGCAGTTCTATCACCTTCTTCCATCTTATCAAATTCATCAATACAACAAACACCATTATCAGCAAGAACCAAAGCACCACCTTCCAAGACCATCTCATCAGTGATTGGATCTCTCATCACAGCAGCAGTCAAGCCAACTCCAGAAGAACCCTTACCTGTGGTGTAAACACCTCTTGGAGCAATTTTAGTGATGGATTTCAAAAGTTGGGATTTAGCCACACCGGGATCACCCATCAATAAAACATTGATATCACCTCTGATTCTCATACCATCACCAATGCTCTTAGTAACACCACCAACTAATAATAACAATAGTGCTTTCTTGATGTCTAAATGGCCAAAAATTTCAGGTGCAATTGAAGATGCCAATCTATCATAGAAAGGAGTAGCATTTGGAAGTGAACTCTCTTCGATCAATAGTTGGATCTTTTCTTCAACTTCAGGAGTCAAGCCTAAAGTTTCATACTTTCTTTTGTGTTGTTTGATAAATTGTGCATCCAGGTATGTTTCCGTCAACAAACCTGCTCTTAATGCTCTAAATCCTGTATACGGAGCAGGTAAAAAGATTCCAGCAACATCAACAATATCACCAGGATTCATGGATCTCACTAAGTCACCATTGACATGTATAGTTAACGATCTTGGAATATGACCAACTGGAACTTGGTCTGCCAATTCTTGAATCTTGACATCTTGAAAGGCAGAGAATTTGGAGGCTCTAGTGGAAGCGAACAGTTTACCTCTATGTTGATTGGCAACACATCTCTGAGAGGTACATTCGGTCAATGGCTGGAATGTTCTTGTTTTAACTTCTTGGAAGATTTCATAACCACAAGTGTCACATGTGTATGCATTAACCTGAATGGATGGTCTAACGTCCGAGACTCTTGTAACGATACCTCTAACTGTAATCAATTGACCAAGATGGGTACCTTTCACGTCTCTAACAGCAAGAGCTTTGACAGGGCCTTTGGTAGTGGCACCAGTTAAAGGTTTGAAGTATATGCAATAACGTCTTGTTAGTTGTGGAGGGAATAAGTTACTGTTGGCAAATTCATCATTTTGAGAATCGTCACCACCGGCTAAACCAGCATTTGCGTTTTCTTCACGTTGCTCATTCACCAATCTTGCATTTCTTAGTTTTCTTTGATGAATGATAACATCTAAGACATCATCTTTATGTGAAATGTTGATCGTTGGTTCCGGTGAGATCTCATCAATAACTTGAGAAAATAAATCAACGAAATGATGAGTGTTTTTAGCGATATGATCAGCCAAGTTTCTTGAAGAGAATTGTGTGGTTGAATCTAAAGCTCTCATTTCTTCGTATAATTTGATATCATCTAAACTAATATATAAAGTTGTGAGTTCTCTGTTTGCAATTTTTTGTAGAAGGTCCATATATTTAGGACCTTTTCCAACACCATCGAGTTCAGCATCAACTGCCAACTCATCAATTTGATGATCATAAATGTCATCATCATCAAGAGAGCTAGTACTGCTTGACTTGAAATGGATTAGAAAATCTTGTATCTTTTCTTTTAGTTCATGATAGTTGATGTTCATCTGTATGGCTGGTAAGATCGATGCACCTAGACCAGGTGCTGTTGGGGCGAAGGTTGCCATGATTGAGGAATTTTATTGTTTAGTATAAAAACTATAGCTGGTATTGGAACAGGAAATAGGAATGAAATGGAGGTATAGCAAGAATATAGGTGTGACAGTGACATATTAGTTTCTTAAAGGAGCTACTATTGAATTTGATACTCAAGATCGAGGTGCTGGTTCAAACTCACACGAAACACGAAACGCATCTCAATTTTCCCAATACGGCAATATTCCTAATTGGGAAATGGGAATGTGAGTTTTTCTGAGATACGTAAGCAGTGAGGTAATCAGATAACTGGCTCTCGATTACCCGGAAACAGTCAAAAAAGGAGCGGCGGTGCAGAGGTGTGAAGCAATGCAGACACGGTTCCCACCACCTGATCGGATAGTATGCCGAAACACTCAGGTGATCCGTCACCAACAAGACCCAATTGGATCACACAAGAAAGATATACTCTTCAGCTCATACCAAAGTGCCAAACCACAAGTAAATTGATAATTTGAGCTCACAACCTCCATCAATCCCCTCTCTCTCATGAGCACCAGAAGACACGTCCCGGAGAGTCGCAGCAAGAAATCTCTGCCAGATTCCATTCCAGAAACACGCAGAAGCGCAAAGGAAAAAACAACAAAGCGGCCGCGGCCAATGCGCCGAGCCAATCAGAGCGCTGTGTTGGCCGCGCTGCTTCGGCCAAAATCCCGAGTGGGTGGTTTGCAGAGTCAGTTATAAATACTTTGTCTTTCCCCATTTCTGGTGTCCCTTTTTGGAGACGTATACTTTCTTTTGGTTTTGCTTTTAGTCTCTATTAGTAACAGTCTATAAAATTTAACACTACCGAGCAAAATAACACTAGAACATCACAATGTCTGCTGGTACTGATGCTGATCAAAAGAAGCAAATACTAATCGCTCAAGAGACCTCCTTAACCACCGACTCTGATTCAATAAACAACAACAACAATGAGGGAATGATTAGCAAGTTGAGCCCAATTAATGATGAAGATAGCACCTCAGTCTTAATGAACATTGATGATGGCAATCCGTCTCCATTGGTGATTTTTCTTACAGTCATGGCTTCTATCTCTGGTTTCATGTTTGGTTACGATACCGGTTATATATCTTCAGCCTTGGTTGCTATTGGTGACTCTTTCGGTTCAGAATTAACGTACGGTCAACAACAATTGATCACTGCTGCAACTTCCCTTGGTGCATTGGTTACTTCAATTACTGCTGGTCCATTTACTGATATCGTTGGAAGAAAACCAGTGTTGATGTTTTCAAACATCTTATTCGTGGTGGGGGCTATTATTCAATGTGCCGCTCATACCGTGTGGACTATGATTGTTGGTAGATTCGTCATGGGTTTCGGTGTTGGTATTGGTTCTTTGATTGCTCCATTATATATTTCTGAATTGGCTCCTACCAAATTTAGAGGAAGATTGGTTGTTTTGAACTGTTTGGGTATCACAGGTGGTCAATTGGTTGCCTATGGAATTGGTGCTGGTTTGGATGGCGTCCACAATGGATGGAGAATTGTTGTTGGAATATCAATGATCCCACCTGTTGTTCAATTGGTTGCTTTCATCTTCTTGCCTGACACCCCAAGATTCTTGATCTCAAAGAACAAGTTGGAACAAGCAGCTAAAGTTCTATCTAAAACCCACGCTAATGCTTCCCAGGAATTGATTCAGTTAAAGATCAAAGAAATACAAGCTTTGAACAGCGAAATTCCAGGTGATACAGTGTTTGCTAAACTTTTCAACGCCGTTAAAGAAATCCATCAAGTTCCTTCTAACTTCAGAGCTCTAATTATCTGTTGTGCTTTGCAAGGTATCCAACAATTCACAGGTTTCAACTCATTGATGTACTTCTCATCAACTATCTTCAAAGCTATTGGTTTCGATAACTCTACCGCTGTTTCTTTGATTGTCTCAGGTACCAATTTCGTCATGACTTTGGTTGCCTTTATGATCATCGATAAAGTTGGTCGTAGAAGAATCCTATTGTGGGCTTTACCTACTATGATGCTTTTCTTGGTCTTATGTGCCATTGGTTTCCACTTCATTGACATTACTTTCACAACAAGCAGCTCCACTGTCCTCGGTAGTACCGATGTCTGGGGACCAGTCATTATCGTTGGTATGATTGGATTTGTTGCTTCATATTCCGTTGGTATTGGTAATGTTCCATGGCAACAATCTGAAATGTTCCCACAATCAGTTAGAGGTCTTGGTGCTTCATATGCAACTGCAACCAACTGGAGTGGTTCGTTGGTTATTGCATCCACTTTCTTGACCATGTTGGAAAATATCACACCAACTGGTACTTTCGCATTTTTTGCTGGATTAACTCTTATTTCACTTGTGTTTGTTTTCTTCTGCTATCCTGAATTGTCCAATTTGGAATTAGAAGAGACCCAGAAGCTGTTAACCGGTGGTTTCAATGTCAAAGATTCTATGATCTTGGCTAAGAGAAGAAAGAGAAACAACCGTCTTAGTGTTTCCGAAAAGACTGATATGGAACATGAACATATCGACAAAGTCTAGATATTTTCCAATTGTACTATTATGACGACTCATGTTAAAACCAATATTATTCCCGCTACATTCACACTTGTTTTTAATTTCAATTCTTTACTACTGTTTACCTTTGCTATATTTCATCTTTCCCTTTCTTTTCAAACTCCTCTAAAATTAAATCGCATGTTTACTCTATATTGATCGACTGTAGCTATGTACATATATAACGCTTCAAACACCTGCATGGTGGTAGACAGATAGCCTATGTGCCAAAGACCCGAGATATCAACTAGACTCGCGCAGCAAGCGGATATGAGCGCTCTAACACACATAACACAGAATTCTGTTCCGTTCAAACATAATAACATTGTAGGCAAACAGCTGGAACCAGACATCCAACAACTTGCCATCAATCATGTCAAATCAACCAGAACTACATCCAATTACCCGTCCATTGGAACAACCAGGAATAGACCTAGTCTCATCGGGAACAACTCCATCAACAGCACTGGACTTGATAATCGATTTACGATCACTTGAATACATAACAACCCCAGAACATTTGAATTGTCCCATATGCCAATCTCCTTTCATAAACCCATTCACGACGATATGCGGCCATACGTTTTGTAAGTCTTGCATTTTGGAAACACTGAAATCACCAATGGGCTCAAGATGCCCATTGGATAGAACCCCATTGAAGTATGTGGGGAATGATGAGGATGGGTTTGGTAGTGGTGCTAGAAGCGGGAATAGTAATGACAATAATGACGAAACTAATGATCCAGAAACGAATTTGGATGGGAATAATGAAGATGATGGAAATATTAATGATCATCGTGGACAGCGGAACACAAAAGAAGATAATGATGTGTTTCCGTCACCTATAATAATATCCAACATTGCAGACGATTTAAAAGTTGCATGTGCTAACCATCCAAGAGGATGCGAATGGGTTGGACCAAGATGGCAGATACGATCTCATATACTTGAAGACTGTCAGTTTACTAGATTTGAATGTGGTAAATTAAAGGACGATGGAAGTGTATGCGATGTTCTTACAGAGAGACGATTTATCGATGGTGTTGATAGCAATCTTTCTGAGGTTGGAAACGCATGTCCTCATTATTTATTTCCATGTGAGAAGTGTACCATGATAGTTGATACGGTTGACTTGAGTTGGCATCTGAATAATCAATGCGAAGAGAATAAAATCAAGTGTAATGGTTGTCAATCAGAATTCCCAAAAAAAACATTCGACAAACATGAGAGTTATTGTGAAAATGTTCATGTGAAGTGCCCTGGATCGGAATTCGGGTGTGATTGGAGAGGTAGAAGAGACTTGATGAATGAGGTTCACTCAAAAGAGTGTATTTTTGTGAAACTTAGTGGTTATTTCAAACAACAAGAACAAAAAATGGAAGGATTGGTGAATGAAAACTCCGATCTGAAAAATCAACTCTCAACTGTATTGGATTCTGTTATACAAGGTAGATTGACTAACTTGGGATACTCGTTGAATTTGGAAGAAGTCGATAGTCATAGTATTATAACCTCGAAGTTATCCAATATGAATTTACAAGACGATGATTATGTTCATTTGGTGCTGGAGTTTGAAAGATTGAGATCTGATATCGAAAGAATACGGCCAACATTGAGTGAATTCCAAGTGAATAAGCAGATAGTGAGCACATTGATAACAGAGAATGTTCAGCTCAAAGAAGAATTGAAGAATCATCGTATGGCTTTGAACTCGATCAGACAACAAATCCAATTCATGCTTCTTGAAAGAAGAAGAACCGTCAAACCTACTGGAGGAAATAAAGTTACTAGCAGCTTGATGGCACTCACAGGAGCAGGCCTGAATCCAAATCAAGATCAAGGTGAAGAACGCCCAAACAGCAACTCCCGAGTGAAATTATAGTTCAGACAATGCCCTCACATAATGCCCATTGAGCGATGAACTCCATTTATGGTAGACGGATTGAGATATAAAATGTATATTAAGACGAACACTTTTGTTGATTCAATACCTGTACTTGTAGTCAATAAAATCAACATAAAAAAGAAGTAATAGTAACCCCAGCAGCCGACAGTATCCTGTAAAGCTTTATCCTCATGATGATTCCACTATGTGGTTTCAACTAGCACTGCCTGCGCGCTGAGCCCAACTGATATCAAACCATCAAAGCACATGGTTTGTATCCTAGACTGATGCCCTGGCCTGTATTCAATTGTCTAACATTCCTACCCAGCTCAGATCATCAAATACCATGTCCTCTAAGATATTGGAAAAGCAGAAACACATAGATTATATCAAGTCATTGGATGATCACAAGAAGTTCATAGAGTACTGGATGTCCGAGCACCTCAGAATGAACGGATTGTACTGGGGTGTTTGTGCGCTGTTCTTACTCTCCTCTCAAGATGAATTCAACAAAGAAGACATAGTGAAATTCATCAAGTCGTGTTATGATGAAAATTATGGCGGATTCGGAAGTTTTCCAAGACACGATTCACATTTACTATCCACTTTGTCGGCATTACAAATCTTGAAAATGTACGATTGTCTGGATCAATTGACTGACCATGAAAGAGCAGGCACCATAAAATTCATCAAGGGTTTACAGCTACCTAATGGTGCATTTCAGGGAGACAGATTTGGTGAGGTTGATACGAGATTTGTGTATACTGCCATTCAATCATTGGCAATACTTGAGGAATTGAGTCCTGAAATCGTGGACCCAGCTGTTGAGTTTACATTGCTATGTCAGAACTTCGATGGTGCCTTTGGAATGGTTCCTGGTTCTGAATCACACGCTGCACAGGCTTTCACCTGCCTTGGAACGTTGGCAATTGCAGGAGCACTTGATAAACTACCCAATGTGGATTTATTGGTTTGGTGGCTAAGTGACAGACAGGTGGCCAATGGTGGTTTGAACGGAAGACCTGAAAAGCTGCCCGACGTTTGTTATAGTTGGTGGGTGCTATCCTGTTTATCTATATTGAACAAGCTCGAATATATCAATGGTCAGAGCTTAAAAGGGTTTATTTTGGATTGTCAGGATCTCGAAAGTGGTGGTATTGGTGATAGACCTGATAACCAAGTTGATGTGTACCATACTCTATTTGGTATTGCTGGACTAAGCTTGTTGGGCTATGAAGGGTTGGTTGGAGTTGATCCTATCTATTGCATGCCATGCCATATTACGAAAACAATCAAAAAGTATCCTTATACTGAATGATGATGATGATGATGATGATAAAAGCGGCAACGCCGATATAGCAAATACGTCCTACAATTATATAGAGGGGTGTTCATATTTTTCTATATTAAGTTTAATAAATTAATAAAGTTCTCTCTGTTTAGCCTTCCTCTTAGATGGATAATACTCTAGAAAAGAGATCTTTCCGTTCTTATAAAACATGCATGGATTTAATACATGACAGTTTTCATACACCAAATCAAAACTTGGCGAAGTAGGATCAACGAAGACGAGTACCGTAGGAAGAGGTATTAAACTGAGAGAATGGGCATAATTAGCATACACAGGTCTCACCTGCGAAGTAAATGGGGATATCGAGCCTTGATCAAGTATAGTCTTGACTACTTTTCTTGACTGCTTTAGTTCTGGAGATATTTTAAGTTGTTGTTTAGCTAGTTTATCAATCTCCAACTCCTCTTCAAGTTTTCCTTCGTCAAGTTCTTCTTCCGTGACTTTTGATAAATAACTGATATCATTTCTCTTGAATCTCTCACATAAATTATCTCTCACAATTAGGATTTCCTGTGACGCATAATTCAATCTGCAAGGATTTGATGCCCATTCAATATCTACCACAAGTCTTGTGAGCCTATTGCCAAAAACCCGTGGAATCTTGAATTTTGGGAAAAAAGAGTTCGAGTCTTTAGTAATCATAGAAGACCAGGGATCTTTATCACCTGGAACAAATATAAACTTGCAGTTTTTACAAAGCAGCGGGAATTTCTCCAGAATGGAAGCTAGTGAGTCAAAATATGATTTATATATTCCCGACGAGGTGATATGGGTTGAAGATGACCCTTCAGTTGCATCAAACGTTGCTTCAGAAAATGGTCCATTGAAAATCAAAGACACTACCGAGTCTGGCACTGTCTCTAACTCTTCCGTCAACTTTGCAAATAGCTTTTTCAATGCATCCAACACCTTCATATCGTTCAAATAAATACCGGCACCCAATATGACTATCTTATGATCTGGGTGTTTCTTTTCAAGTTGCACCAACTTCTTTTTCAGTTGACTATCCACTCTACCGTTTTTCGAATATATAGAAGCAAAATCAATGTTTCCAAATGCTTCTAAAGATTGCTCTCTTCTCTCTGGTGGTGGATGTGCAACTGAGCTGGCATAAAATTTACCACTATTTGAATAAATTCCATCGCATATGAGATAGTTTCCGGGAGTGAAGAAAGAAGTCTCGGGGATAATTGCTTGTGATAAATCTATCTCAATTGCCTCGGTATCATCTTGTATTTGCCATAAACCTTTAGAACTTTTTGTCAATAAACCAAACAAAATGAAACGTTGACCATGACGACCCAACAGATTCTTGATTGATGTGATTTGGTGATTACCAGAAGCCCCATTTGCTGATGAGAACGAAGAACTGAACGATGTTGGTTGGAAGTTCTCATTCCGAAGTAGTCGATCTTTTAGTATATGTAGACGGTCAGTGTGATAGCTTATGGAGTCTTGAGGAGTTGGAAATTCTATCAACTTACTAGGCTCTGATGAGTCTTGTTTGCTTATATCAAACTGCTTTCTTTTCTCGTTATACTTGAATCTCTTGTAGTTTGATATATCAACCACTTTGAAGAAGTCAGACCATTTTAAACTATCATCATCCTCAGAGGTGAGTGTCTTCTCTCTTTGGGATTGATCTTTGTGGATCTCAAATGAGGATTGACTTGAGTTGCCGATTTGTGTTCCATCCACGATTGTATCCAACTTAGTTGCTGACTGCTGACGACTTGCTTGCTTTCTTCTTTCTTGCTCATCTTTGGTGGCTATCTCCTTGATAATGAGAGATATACTTTCTCCGTCAACAAATAATCCTCTATCCTGATCTTTCCATAAACGTGCAATCGTCTCCAAAAATATGAGAGTTTTAGGGCCTCTCCATTCGTTACCGAACTTACGGCCAATATACTCACTTAGAATCTCCAGAGCACTGGATTGGATGTTTAGACCATGCTTCTTGGAGAGAACTCTGTAAGCTAGAGGTCTCAAGTTTGAAGGTTTCAGAGCAATAGGAAGAACCAAAGGAGAATCCATTATCATAGTTTCGATACTCTTTCCGATATGAGCAACTGTATACTGCAATCACCCAAAGGCAACGTGATCGTTTTATCCAAGTTCAAAATCCATCTGACACCAAAACACGAAAAACACCAAACGTGGAGCGCGTTCCAAATTCTGAATTTGTTTTTGTTTAGAAAACCTGTTTGCTTGTAACCACCACTACTTCCAAGCCAATCCAGGGAGATCAACAAAGATCATGCAGTCAAGGGAACCATACTCCAAAGAAGTGAAGTTTTCAAGGGACACTAAACCTTATAGCACGCTGTCGGATGCAGAGAAGAGAAAGAGATCTGCCAGCGCTATGGAGTTCTTGAAATCAAAAGACAAGACATCATCCTACAGTTCCTCATATTCAATGCCATCTGCTAGAACTAGAAGCCAGTACGAACCCACTTCCAATATGGGCCGTTCCAGTGCTAGGGAAAACAGAAGTACACAATACAGTACAAAGCGGTCTCTTAATGATGACACCAAGAGCTTTTCATCTAGCTATCTAAACTCCACAGAACACCCAAAACCAATACTCAAAACCAAGTTTGAACCAAAGAAAACGTACGAGCTAATGGGAGAATCACCAATTCGTGAACTTCCTGATGCTTCAAAAATTCCGACTGGTAGAATACTCCGAAAACTTCATTCAAAGAGATACGACTATAAAACTCCGGTAGGTTCTTATACATCTCGATCTCAACCGAGTTTTTTGCAGAAAGGACCGGGTTTCTGGAGTTCCTTATCCAGTGTGGGTTCTAAGATTCTTTCCTCTGTTTTCTACAATGAAAATACTCCCGCTACTGAACGTTCTGCAACATCGGCATCGAAACCTGAGTCATATGATCGCACGACGTTGGGATCTTGGAACAAAGATGAGCTTCGATCATTATCATCTATACCACAACGAGACACCGCAAAACTTCGAGAGAAAGAGATTGAAGAACGAGAATTAGATCTCAAACGAATGCAAAAGGAAACCGAATTGGAGAGACTTGAAAGAGAAATACAGAGTAAGAAAAGAGAGCTAAGGGAAGTTCCAATCCAGCGTGCTAATGCCAATGTCGATGTTAGAGGTGATGGGTTTTTGGATGATACTCTATTGAGTAGTATCACACTTTTGCGTTCTGAAATTGGCAATTTGAAAAGACAACAAGAATCCAGTTTTGCTGGTTTTCAGGCAAAGATCGAAGACCTAGAGTTGGAAAGGGACTTGAATAAGAGACAACTTGTGAGCACTGTCTCGGAGTTGAATAGTAAAAGAGATGAGCTTGATCTAGAGAAGGAAAAATACATTAAATTATTGGAAAAAACCAGAAGAAAGAGAACGGTTTACGATTTGGAAGACGATGAAAGCGACGACGAAGATGAGTATCAAAAATCTAACTATAAAAGAAGAACGAAAGGGAGGTATCCAAACCCTGGCAAAGATAGACGTCAAGAGGAAGAAAATGAATATATGCAATACAAATCATCTCGCATTGATTCAGATAAGGCAAAGCAGATAATGGATGTATTTGCAAGAAGTTTGAAGGAGGCTGAAAAGGTGGTTGAAGAAAATCAAAATCTAGCAAAGCGTCTTCAAAGCAATACAGCTGGAGACTGATTCACTACCTGGTTCATACTTGTACACTATTTTAGACTTGAATCGTTTAATAGCAGTTGTTTTAATTTCGGGTTTTTTTTTGGACATATTTGTAATTATGCGATGCGAGGCTTATCTTTAGATTGAAGTTTTTTAACTACAACATTTCCTATCCCATAATGACCAAAATGTATGGTCCAATTAATTAATTAATAATCCACAGTCTTTGAAAGGGTTTAAACAATCCAACTAGTTGGTGATGATGGAAAACAATATAATTTATTCGACCGCCTTAAAAGCCGCATTGCGAAATGCCCGAGCGTGCATGAGATTGAATAATAGAATGTCCGTCTATTGAGACGCTCTTGCTCCTTAGTATTGCAACTTAATTGTTTATTTCATTACTTGCTACGTACGAGGATTTTAATTCAAAATATGGATTAACAATTTATGATATTCCAACTATACAATATACATGGGCTAGCATCCAAAGATGCTTAACAAAAACAAAATATATAAAAAGACAAAAAAAACAGATCGTAATTTAGTAAAGCTTCATTAAAGAGATATAATAATATGTGGCGTATCATGGCGACAGAGATAAGAACACTGATTCGAAATCAAATCAATGGCCGTGATGTCTGTGACCAAGAACGCTTCTCTTGAACAAATCAAACATATTACCATCTCTTTTAGTGAAGCTTGATTTTTGGGAGATATAATTACATCCAACATCCACAGAGTCGTTTTGAGTATATGCATAACATGTTGTTCCAGCAGCACATTCCATATCGACCCATTTACCAAAGTTACAGATTGCGAATGATCCATTGGCAGAACATGCAATTTCACCTTCGGTGGAACATGAATCAGCTGATCCTAAGTATAATCCGTTTTCAAAGTTTGCGTTCATGCACTTTGCATTTGCTAATCCGGTCATTGAAGAACAATCGGTGTATGATGCAGTGGCAGTAGATGAAGAAGAAGATGTAGAAGAAGATGCAGTGGTGGTTGGAGAAGAAGTAGTGTACTTGGTAACCAAGGTGCTTGGAGGAGTGAAGACTGGGGCAGAAGTCACAGTGGTACTAGTCAACATTGCTCTCACTTCAACTGTCTCGGTTTCTGGGAAGCCTAGAACAGTAGCTGTGACAACAACACTTTCCACAGTTTCAGTTTCTGGGGTGCCTGGCACGGTAGTAGCAATGGTTGTTGGAACGGTGACGGCAATTGTATGTTCTATCGTGCTTTCAGTAACGGTTGGCTTAGTAGAAGCAACAACTGGACCCAAAGCTGATGTAGTGGTCAAGTCAGTAGAAGTGGTTGTTGGGATAGAAGTGGTTTTCTTAGTAGAAACAACAACTGGGCCCAATGCAGAGGTAGTTGTGGAGGTGGCAAAGTCAGTTGTTGGTAGAGAAGTGGTTGTCTTAGTAGAAACAATAACTGGACCCAATGCAGAGGTAGTAGTTGAACTTGAGCTGGAAGTGGTTGGACTTGGAGTAGTGGAAGTGGAGGTAGTCAAACTGGAAGTGGTTGAACTTGAAGTGGTTGGACTTGGAGTAGTGGAAGTGGAGGTAGTTGAACTGGAAGTGGTTGAACTTGAAGTGGTTGGACTTGGAGTAGTGGAAGTGGAGGTAGTTGAACTTGAAGTAGTAGAAGTAGAAGTTGTAGAACTTGAAGTTGTGGTAGTGGAAGTGGATGAGCTTGAAGTAGTAGAGCTTGAACTGGAAGTAGTTGTACTTGAGCTAGATGTGCTCAAAGTAGAAGATGAGGATGAGGATGATGATGAAGAAGATGCAGATGTTGAGGTAGAAGAAGAAGCAAAATCAGTCAACAAACTCTTCATGGCTTGAACGTAATTAACATCATCTTCAACTTCGTTCGCATAACCTTGAGATGCATCCCATAACATGATACCACCAAAATTGGAAGCAGAGGAAGCAATAGTGGAAGTTAAAGCAGATTCAACGGTATCAACATCAACGTAACCGTAACTTGCGCCAGCGGAAGCAGCTGGTAGACCTAAGAACAATCTGATGTTTGAGTTTGGAGAATCGTTTGCAGCGTAATCAGCCCATGTATCCCAGTTGAAGGTTTCATCAACATCACAATAGTTGTTGTAGAATTGAATGAAAGCGAAATCAACATTGGCATTGGCCAATAAGTCACCAGTACCAGCATCAGGGTAGACACATTGAGGAGCAGCAGAGATATAGTAATCTTTGGAAGTATCATTAGCATAGTATTCTCTTAATTCTGTGGCCAAGGCAGCATAACCTGTACTGTCGTTATTTTCAATATCGAAATCAAAACCATCGACAATGGAATCACCGAATGGTCTTTCATCAGCAGAACCAGCACCGAACATGTTCCATAAAGTACCTGCAAATTCTTTGGCAACATCATCGCTGGTGAAACCATATGAACCAGAAGCACCACCTAAAGAAAGTAAGACTTTCTTACCTAATGATTGACAGGTTAGGATATCAGCTGCAATTTCATCACATTGAAGTAATCCATCAGAGTATGAACTGCTGCAGGCATTGGCAAAATTTAAAGTTGGCACAGTGTCGGCATCTGAGAAAGTGGTCATGAATGATAATAAGAAGATATCAGCGGTACCTTCATCACAGTAGTAGGATAATCTTTCTTGAGATCCTTCAGAGTTTTGACCCCAGTATAAAGCAACGTTTGAGTTTGAGGTAGCATCAAATGCTGAAGTTGAAGAGGCGAGCATACAAATGGTAGCTGCGATAGAAGTAATTAATTTGGAAGAAAACATTTTGAGTTTGTGTAGTTATAGAGATTTGAAATTAAGTGTATGTGCGTCAATTGGTAAGTGAAACTGAGTAGATATGTGTCAATTTATATGTAAAGTGAAAATGGGAGTGTCAGTTGATAATTATAATTGAAAATGGGAGTGTCAAATTATAAGTATAAGTGAAAATGGGAGTGGTAGCCTTAAAAAATAATATTGGCTTAAAGAGAGTGTGTAATAGTTGGGATTTTAACGAAAGTGGGTGTGTGAGTGTTTTGGTAAAGACCAAGTTAACGAAAGACTAGAAGTTGGATAGCTTCAAAAGGGGAAGATTGACAGTATGAGTGTTGAATAAAAAGGGAGAATTAAAAAGGTTGAATTGGAAAAAGAGATGAATTCAGAGATTCATTTAGCCAAATTTGTGGGTAATTGAAAGCTTTTATATCTGAGAAAAGCTGGAACCCTGCGTCCACTGTGACATCAAGTTTGGTTTCATAAGTTGCACATTAATATGGCCCAAGCTCGAATCAAGCAATGCATTTCTGGGTGGATGGTCTGACATAATAGCACTAATTCGATCAAATTGGGTCTAAAGAGTGACACTATGCAGTATCGAAGAATCAAAGGCACTGCGCCGCCGGGTATTTGGTAACTCGGTGGCTGTTCTCAACTCACCGGGGCGCACTGGGACTTGCCGCGGGGGAGCTGTCAGCGCGGTCGCTTCTGCCCGCGCAAACTAGCGCACGGGAGTGCGTGAAAGCCCGCGCCGTGAGCCGCTCTGGTGCCCGTAACCAACTGGAACCCAGCCATCTTTCCTCGATTTTGAACACCCAGCAGCATCAACCCATACTACCGCTCACAAATCATCCTCCATTCTAAACAGCCTGCTTCAACCAAACAGATTCCACCTTTTACAGTATTCTCTGCTTCCTAAAACGGTAACAAAAAGTATCTAGACTCTCATCGCGATGGGTGGGAGTAAGATGGCCAATCTAACAAGACTCCCAATTCAGTAGGTTCCATTGCGATTTATACCCGCCCTTTTTTTGCTTCGTGTGCCAGGTTGATCTGTCTTATTGAGGCATTACAAATGTTGAGCTTGAAGTTAAATTGCCTATATCGAATGCTTTAAAAGAAATGGAGAAGGAAAAGTTATTACGCACACATATAAAGAGGGTTATCGAACTATATAATGATTATATTCATATATAAAGGAGAAAACGAAAGGACACACACGCACACACACATGTAAATTTGGGATCATTAAACATATTCAAAATCTTGCAAGAATCAAACAAAAGTTGGGAACCTTTTGAAATTTCAAGAAGAGAAAGAAAGAGTAGAGAAGTAGGGAGTTCGAAGAAAAAAGTAAAATGTAAACTGTAGCAGTAATTCAACTAAGAACACCGACAACTGCAATTATAAAAGAAAGTTTGGTTTGAAACATATAGAAAGCTCTTTCACATTCACACAAGAACCATATATATACACACACAAAACTGAAAGGTTGGTTTTCTTCTGTTCTATTTTGATGGATTGCTCTTTTAAATTGTTCTATACTTTATTGCTTCATAATAGGGAATTAGGGACATAAATTTAAACCGGATTCTTGGGAAAGAGAATGACACGGTCTAAGGGTTGAAAAAAGACTTTCTGATCTGGGAATTGATCACAGAAATCTTTTTGGCAAGTGTTTTTTTTTTTTTTTGGTAATGATATTAGATTAGACTCATATCTCAATTGGGAGGTTGAAGAATATACATCTGTTATTTTTTTGAGTTTTTAAGTTTTATCATGATTGAGTAGAATCTCGGAACGATCAATTTGACTTGGAACTGGATGAGGTATTCTCTTTGATATTGGTATCTTTGAGATCATCCAATTTAGTACCTTCATAATCTTCATCTTCCATAGCAAGTAATTCTCTCTCATCTGCACCTAGATCGAGCATGACTCTCTGCTCCATATCTGGAATATCAGCCATACCGTAGAAACCGATCACACCACAACCAATCAAACCACAAAGAATGGAGAAGGTGAATGCGACAATACCTCTAGCAGTGAAACCATCAGGCAAATTCTTAACTTGAACGTTTTGACCAGTAAGATCCAAATAATCAACACTATTGTTAGCAGCATTACCAATATATGGAGTATTAGAATTCTCACAAACTTGTTTCCAATTTTCTGAAAGGGACTGGTTGGCTTGAAGAGACAACGGATCTTCGATCAAAACAAGGGCCAAACCTTGTAACAAATGCCATTCAATATGACAATGGAAGAACCAGACACCTGGATTGCTAGCCTTGAATCTGATACGGAAGTATGATTGAGGTCTGCAGTACAAAACATCTCTTCTCATCGGATACTCAGGCTCGACATATGGAGCACTAGAGTTGTATGGAACAGGACTATCTTCATCACCGTAATCTGGACCTCTTTCAATGACTTGGAAAGCATGACCGTGCAAATGGAAAGGATGGGTACCTGTATCGTTGTTATTGACAATGATTTCAACAATTTCATCCTTTTGTAAAACGAATGAATGGGTGTTGGTACCATAAGCCAATGCATTAGTACTATCATTACCAGCAGAGAAGACGGTACCAAGGGCTGGAACCTTTGGAGCTGTGTATGTGATATTGTTGAAGAAGGCATAGTTAACACCATCATTTAAGTTATCCATGACAACAGAAACTGAGATAGTGTAATCTGGATCATCGTAAACTTCGACCGGATAGTATGGGACCAAATAGAAATCATCCAAGAAATCATCGATACTATCTCTGTAATTTTCACTTGGCAAATCAGCATCAGAGTCATAAACCATATAACTGGTTGCATTCAAAAGTAAATCATCAGGAATAGTATCAAGCATGGTATCATCGAATTTTTGCATGAAAGCATAGTTGGTTGAAGTATCATTCTTAGTATGAACTAAGACATCGTATCTTTGAGCAACGGTAATGTATAACAAATCAGTAACGTTTTTCTCAACATAGATACCATCAACAGCAATAACTTCAAATTCATGATCTTCAAGCCAAAGATATTGAGAAACAAACCCACCAATGTTAATGATTCTCAACAGGTAAGTAGTATCAGGTTGAACGTTCCAAGTACCATTCATTGTGTTGTTAAATAGTAAATTTTGAGGAATTGGTTCAGCACCAGTAGGATTATCTAAGTTCAAGAAAGATGGGATTAAACCAGCAACCACAGTGTGGTACCATTCGGAAATGGAAAGGACAACCTCTTCATCATAGTCATATGGGAAATCATCATCTTCAATAATAAAAGTACCTCTCATACCATCCATGTATTGGCCTTTGGTATGGGAATGGTACCAGAAAGAACCAACTTGTTCAGGAACGGTGAAGTTGTAAATCATAGTATCACCAGGAGCAATTTCACATTGGGTAAGTAATGGAACACCATCGAATTCATTTGTACCAGGCTGGAACAAACCATGCATATGAAGAGAAGTTTGATCACTGTCGAAACCATTGGTCAAGTAAATGACAACCCTATCACCTTTCTTGACTTTTAGTGATGGCCATGGGAATTCACCATTACAAGTAATAACTTCTCTGGTGTAGACACCATCTGGGTTGAGCTCTGCCCAACCTGTAGTCCAGTTGTAGGTGTGGGTCTCAGCATAGGCTAGTGATGCCATCAAGGCACCGGAAATAATGGAAGAAAACTTCATTATTATAGTAGGTATCAAGGATAAGCTTGAAGTTGTTCTTGCTTGTGTTTTTGTTTTTTTTTAATTTTTCAAAAGAAGTCAAAGAGGAGAAAGAGAATTGGAAGAAGAAACCTTTCAGTTGTTGTTGTGAATCTATGGGTGAATGTGATTAACAAACTGAGCTAATTCCTATGAAAACCAAAACCTATTTAAATTGAATATATGGAAGTACTAGAAAGGAAAAGATTATGTTTAACTACTGTCGAACTGTGTATATCCAAGCGCTGGGAACATGTATTCTTTTATAACTACGAATGAAATAATCCAGGAATGGGGCGGTTACCACCACCAAATGAGTTTAAATTAGCTATACAATACCAGCAATGATAATCGTATGTACAAGATGCCCCTTCACCAGGGAAATTGAGGTTTTATTGGATGAGTAGTAAGAGAAACTTCACGCCGCTCCAAAAATGGCAATTGCTGACCGAAAATTAGCCAGTCAAAGCGGTTCACAGGCCTGTTGGATTCAATTCCACCACTTTCCGGGTGAGGCTTTCGCCAAATTGGCGGTTCATATCGGCCGTAAGTGCAGTTCTGGTACAGGAAAGGCTGATTATCTCTGGGATCACCAACTGTGTACATGCCTCATATTAAACTGGAGTGTTTCGATCTCTTGCTGCTTTTTGGATTACAAGAGCTGTTGAAGCTGCAAAACTGCAGGGAGATAATACAATGGAGGCGTTGCCAACTTTTCTTGGCTTGTCTCCTGTTGCCAAGACTTGCCAATACTTTTTCATCAGCATTGTGATTTCTCTTGTCGCAGGGAATATGCTGAGAGAGACATGTCTGCCGGGGACACAACGCTGCGGGACCACCCATGGGGCTCTGCAAATTTTCACCTCCCATTAACTCCCGTACCATTACCATTGGCACCACCACTACAAACAACTTGTCTGTTTTACCTGCCTTCTCCATTCCACATACATAGTTCCAAGGCCCCACTATAATGCAAGGTTTAGAACTAAACCCGTGAAATATCATCCGATTATTCAATCACTAGATTAACATTGACTTCTTCCAAGGAGGAAGAGGAGAAATGGAGTTAATTGTTGCAGACCCACGGGGTAAAAGCCGTTTCTTCCCTCCAATGATGTTCATGAATTCCTCCTTTCACTCCCGCCAGAGTATAAAGGCAGGTAGATGCAGTTGTTACACTACTGAATCCACGTTGGGTGAAATATTCACTTGTCGTCTGGTGGTTTTGTATGTATATTATAGGTCTATATTATTGGACCCCATATCTTGAAGGGCGTTATTAGTTGTGTCTGCTGGCATCGTAGTTATGTTAGATGGGAAAGTATTTTGAGTTTAGTCTTCCATTAGTCGTCAACGATTGGCTTGTCTCATCCTTGTAATTTTTGAAGATATAATATATCCACAGATCAGCAAGTTATTTCTATTTTGACAATCAATATAAATGTTCCTACAGTAATTGTTTTTTTTTCTACGATGAACGTTGAAAATCAGTCGCTGATCCATGCAATAAACTCAGAGTGAAGTATATTGGCAACGGGAACTTTGCTGTGTTACAGATGTTACATCATAAAAAATGGTACAATCACCTGTTTATGCACCTGCAATACAGCTAGTGAACTAAATAAGAAAATCTGTAAGTTCGGCAAGTTATAGAAAATGACAAAAGCGAGCAGTAGGCTAGGACGAGAAACAACCATGCCAATCTGATGGATCTGATAAGAATTGGAAACAAAAACCTCCCTCCTCGCACCACCACAAGGCCAATTGGCATTCCCAGGATGTTTGCAGAATTACATACAAACGATAAATCCAGCAGCCATAGATGATGTGGCTTTATTGTTGGTTCGAGTAGTAATTGGAGCTCAATCAATATCAGCAGTAAAATGAAATAAGAAGTCTAACATATATAGCTTCGGTTTCAGTACATCTTCACTGAGAGGTCTCGAAACATTATCCACTTATGATGCCTTGCCACTCTTGAGGAATCCTAGAATACACGATTATGAGAATGGCCTGTGGAAGACCGAGCATTCCAGGCATATAATTCCTTGTCTTATTTGAAGTACGATACATTCCACTTCTTCAAGAACGCTGTTCAGTTTGAGAACGATTTCTCAGATATTCAAGGAAATAACGACAATTTACGAGGAGTAGATTTTTGGAATGCGTTATAGAATTAAGTGTATATTGCAGGACATTAGAAAAACACTACGATTTAATACAAAGGTGTTGATAGATGCTTGTAAGCTATACCTAGTATCATCAAACTGGACTATCAAACAAGAAAGTTACCAAGTTGGATACATTATATAAAAGTAAACCCTACTTCTGATCTCTCTTGTACTTTCATCAGTATCGTTTTTAAACAAAGGAGACCACATTTCAAGTTCAATGAACTCAACATCGAATTTAAAACCATCTTTTGCCTTTTCAAAAAAGTCTAAGTCAGCCTGCAATAAATGAGGTCTATGCGGGGAGAAGGAAACCAATATTTTTCCTCCAGATTTCACGTCAGATTTATCCTGCAATGGTGTAACCATATCTCTGCATGTTCTAAGTAGCTTAAGATGTTCAGAATGATTGAATATAACATCACTGAGGATAATCAAATCAAATGAATCTCTATTCACCTTTGCGAGCTCATTGGACATCTCAGAATAATCATTACCCCACACATACCCCAAAGCGACAGCAGACGCAAATTTATCACACTCATTGGTATCCAAATTGTACTTGATATTAGCAATCAAGTCGGCATCAGGATAGTCGGATGCGACAACCTTTGAAGAGCCTAACAATTGGCATAGAACTGAAGGTAATGCACCTCCAGACCCCACTTCCAATACCGTCTTATCTCTAACCAGTGTACCTGAATGCTCTTCAAGATACTTAGCAGTATAGCGGCAAGCATGTGTCAAGATATGTCCATATAAAGGGGATGATCCGATTAGGTGTATCGGTATTATTGATCCATCTAGTCTCTTGTACTCCACTGTTTCTCCTTCGGGTTCATCTCGTTTAGTGAACTCTTCTGGTTCCGTAAACATTTCGGAGAGAGCATCATATTCATCATCTTGATCCTCAAGCATCTTGTTGCAGTTGATATATATTGGGTTGATGGGGTGGTGGTTCATAGAGTATCATAAGTCAGATCCATGATAAACATGTCTGCCATTCTCTCTTGACGGGTGCTCTTTCCACGCACTTCAAAATTTTTCTCGCTCGACAAGAAATCAAAGAAGGCAGTGAAGGGAGACGTTGGGTGGGACGATCGACCGAAGCGACCCGAAAATGAGCAGACCGCCTTTGATTTGAGCGTGTTGTGGGTGGGCGCGAAGGGCGACGCGTTGACGGCTGCGCCTCGCGAGTGTGGTGAGCCAGCTTGGCATTTTTCGTACCCAGCCTCAAGGTCAAGGTCTATAATTAGTAGCCATTTCTCACCCTACTCATGGTTCAACTGATGGAAAAATACTCACTACAGTGAGAAGACAATATTAAACTATATCCAATAATCCTTAGATAGACTAAATGAGTCCACATATGCGTTTGTACACACACTCATGTATGAAAACAAAATGTAAACGCTTAGGCTTTTTCCTTTTTTTAAGCAGCTTGTAGTGCAGGAGCACGAAAAAAACCTGGTGGTGCGAATTGGGTGGCGCACGCTCTGGCCCTCCTGTCAGATTTGAAAGTCCGGATCGATATTGTGGTAAATTTATGATTCTTTTTAAACTGTTCTACGTTGTTTCGTCTTTATTTTCTTGGTCTATCTCTAGTTCTATCATCCATCGTCAGTTTGAATATCTATCGCTTTATATACATTCGTTGATTTTAAACCACCTTTTAGGTTGCTCATAGCTTTCATATATTCAGATCACTCAACATCAGCATTTGTTAGCTTTATCCAGATCAGACGATTCCATTCATATATTTTCGCTTTGGTACATACAATAACCTTCGTTTAGACACTAAGATTATAAAATTTGTTAACATCAATAAATCAGACATTATCATAAAATTGCATTAACCTATACATTAATTACTCAAATACAAAATGAGACCGCAAACCATATATACCAGATTACTCATTTTACTGCTTCCTTTACTATGCTCAGTGATCGAAGCTGCTGAGACAACAGCAGCAACTACTGCAAATGCTGTCACTGTTGCAACGGCAGCCACAACAGCAGCAACTACAGCAGCGACCACAGTGGCAGCGGCAGCAGCAACAACAGCAGCAGCAACAACAGCAGCAGTCACAACAGCAGCAGCAGCAACAACAGCAGCAGTCACAACAGCAGCAACAACAGCAGCAGTCACAACAGCAGCAACAACAGCAGCAATCACTACAGCAGCAACAACAGCAGCAACAACAGCAGCAACAACAGCAGCTACAACAGCAGCTACAACAGCAGCAACAGCAGCAGCAACAACAGCAGCAACAACAGCAGCTACAACGGCAGCAACTACAGCAGCTACAACGGCAACAACATCATCGTCGTCATCAAAGACAACAGCTACAACATCATCAGCAACGGCAACGACAGCAACAACAAAGACAACCGCCACCGCTACATCATCCGCGGGCTCAACCTCAACTGCATCAGCTACAACTGTTTGGAGAACATTATATACTGGTGGTGTTGCATATACCACCATTGCCTCTCTATACACCCAGCAATTCAGCTCAATGTACTCCACCGTGGAAACTCCACTCACAGGTACCATTGGTTTAGGTACCTTGAGCGGGTCAGTTGGTACTACAAGAACATATAGAACAGTTACTATTTCTACTTCCAGTGCTTAATAACTACTAAAAAATCTTGATTCCCTGGATGTCTGAAAGATGCAACACTATTTGTGTTGTTTTTTCATTTTTCAGCCCCCCCTCCCCCCGAAAACAGTTGGTTTACTGCTTGGTTTAAAAGCTGAAACGTTATGTTTTTTTCCTTCAACTGATTACTTTTCTCTAAGTTTACTATTTATTTCTGTCTTTATTACTCAATATCCTACTGTTTGTATACTATCTTTGATATATTGTATTTGAATCCACGTTTTTTTTTTACTCTGGGTCTACTCGTATGCATAGATCTCTACACGTCACCTTTGTAATGTATCCCTAAGCGGGTACCACTTCTGGTACGTAGACGTTTGGTGTAAAGTATACTTACAAGATTTATCAAACGAATAAATTTAAGAGGAGTGAAAAAAAAAAAAGGAGGAAATATACAACACACCAAAATTGAAACAAAAGATGGATAACGATAATAAAAAGAATCCCTGAACGGATATAGTTTACTTTCAGGATTGAATATAAAACAAGGAAAAATAAAAACCAGCAAAAATAGAACAACAACAAGAAACAAAGCATATTTGAATTGAAAATTTCACTTAAGTCAGGCGTAATAGAAAAAAGAAAAGCTTGCAAAGATCTCAGATGCTGTCTTGTAACATATTTATAACTCGATGGAATTTAGTTTTGATTTTTCTCTGAGACAGTGAATCATATGGTCAAAATACATGTAGATGGATCGTTGAAAGTAAAATCAAGAGGGGGGATTTTTCAGTATCATTACCGGGTTAGTTTTTTATCTTTTTTGTTTCTCTTGAATGGAGTCATTAAAAAACAGGAATCGAATTTCATTATAAGATGAACAATGGCTTAGCATTTCTGTCACTATCCTTGTGGCTCATGAATTCGATAACATCGCCTTCACCCAACATTAACACCTTCTTTAATCTTTCACCAACAGGGATTAAGGCAGCCTTGTTACAAGACTTTGTCCATAAACCAATTCTGTAAGCACCTTTTCTGACGTTGAAAACAACACCGTTAACTTCACTTCCTTCATCTTCAATAGTTTCACCAATAACACTCAATAATGCTCTGGTCCAAATTTCATGAATATCCATCTTTCTGTTTCTGAATTGGAAAAACCATTTACCACCTTCTGAGTTGGCACTGTCTTCCCATTCTGGCTTGATGTCGTCTCTGAATAAATGGTAATCTGACTTCAATGGCAATTCGTTGGCCTTTGGAACAGCATTGAAAATACCCCAGAATTCTTCAACAGTATCGAATGAAACGACAGGTCTTAATAGATCGGACCAACTTTCACTGTTGTCAACATTTGGCTTTGTGTACCATAAAGTCCACTTTGAGTTCAAAGGATGCTTGACTGTAAATTCTTCTTTAGATTCTAAGACGGTAACATCATCTTTCTTTTCTTCCAATGAAAGATCCTTGGTTGCTTGATTTAATTCTTCAGACATCTAATATAAATTTGTTTGGAAGTAAATTTTGTTAGTATAAGGGGATTGCTTTTTTTTTTTTGAAATAACGATAAGTAACACAAAAGAACAGAATGAGTATAGAGCAACAAGATTGTATGGCGAACATAATTCTCGTAAGCCAGTACTGGTAGTTGGAAATTCGATATTTGATGTTTCCCTCTGATGTTCAAATTTGAGACTCGATGTAAAACGGGGCGGGCGGAGATGACATACCTTTGTACACAAACAAAAAAACTAGAGGTTCTCTATTGAAATATTTATAACACGAAGCAATTCAAAAGACTTTGTCTAACTAGTGGGAAGGTCTAAGGCTTATCTTACTCGTGTGGATGCACACTCTTGTTCTTCTTGATGTGTCGTTCTGTTGAACTAAAAAAGAAAAATTTTGTGTGTGTGCACCACGACCTTTCAGCCTTGGAAAAACTATTGAGTCTGTGTATTCTGCCTTAGTATCCACCTGGACGACCCCCACTTGGCCTCATAACTGCTTGGAACCGACTCAAATGAAGCCTTACCAGTGTTCAGGAGTCTCATTTACAATTGCCATATTTTAGCAACATGAATAAGGGAAAATAAAACTAGTCCAGTATCAGTGATCGTTTGTCCAATGAATATCTCTTAGCATCAGCCCCATAAACTTCTTCCGATATTGAGGCTGTGTATATATCTACAATCAATCAGTTTGTGAGATTCTTTGCGATATATACCATTTAACTATGGTTTTGTTACTCCTGTATCCCTCTTATGACAGCTTATCGCTTATCTTTTGAGCCATATTCAATACTTTGAGTTATCAGAAATGTCACAGCCAGCCAAACCGAGAGACCTTTCAATAACAGTTGACAGAGGACTTGCCTCTAATGTCGAAAAGATCCATGGTGTAAATCCGGTGTTTTTAATGGAGAAGATTATCAGAGAAAGAATATTGGATTCAATATACTGGAAAAAAGACTGTCATCACTTGAACATTCTCACATTTCTTGAACAAGCTACACTTATTCGACTTATTGGAACGTATTCTAATATGAATAAAACTAGACCAACTAAATTCATATGTTTATTGCTCAAGCTTCTTCAATTACAACCATCCAATGATATTATACTCTACTTGTTGAAACAATCCGACTTTAAATATTTGACAGCACTGGCTGCTTTGTATATACGATTAACGTTTGACTCGGTTCAAGTGTACTCCAATCTTGAACCATTTCTTGCTGATAGAAGAAAGTTGATATTTAGAGACAACTTAAGTGCAGAACCCAAGATTCAATACATGGATGAATTCATCGATGGCTTGTTGAATAATTCGAAATTTTGTGAATTAATCCTTCCGAGATTGGTCAGCCGAGTTCAACTAGAGGATCAAGATATACTGGATTACAGAGAAAGTGAAGTTCAGAGTGAATTTGAAGATCAGTTTGAGACTGATGAGGAGTAAAGTTGTTATCAGACTTTACCAGGATTATTTTTTCTATATAGAATATATTCATACAAATAACTAAGTGATGGAATATGTAAAGGGTAATGTTATCCCAAGAGAACTAATGTACAACGAAGTAACGATAAAAGAATTTATGGATAAATAAACGCTAATTCGAACGAATGCCAGGAACTATTAGCAAGAAACTGCTCAAAAAGCTCTGGCTCTACCACCTCTACCACCACGTCCACCACCTCTACCACCGTATCCACCACTTTGCCCACCACTATGTCCACCACCGTTTCTTGCAGGAGTCTTGATAACAGGAGGAGCCGTTGACAGTGGCTTGTTTGGCTTATCCATAGCATCTTTCAATATATTATCTAAATTCAAGTCATCGGGCAATATCACAAGTCTCACCTGGTTTCCTCTGACATTAACAAATTCTAACTGTTGAGGTGATCTATTTTTCACTGTCATCTTGACATTTTTCAAGTTGACATTCATGGTTGGAGAAACTGATATTATTTGGCCTGATATGATGGTTCCATTCTTCAACTCCACTTGAACCTTTTCGTTTTCTAGATTCATCAAGAATCTCACGAGCTTCATTATGTAATTTGTCTTTATGTGATCTCGTTATTGGCTTGTAGATGGGAAATTCTGAGTGTTACATATATGATGGTTCTGTCTACATGTGCCTACCTTATAATGAATCCTTCTTAACAATTTGGCAAAGAGCACGGTTACGCAGCGCTGGGACGGGAAAGGCATCGCGTGGCGTAGCAAGCATTCTGGCTCGCTGACGTAAGAAGGGCCTTCCTCAGGAGGCGGTGCACGAGGACCGAGCGGAATGGAAGAAATCAGAGAAACAGCTCGATGTACCGAGTTGCTGGCACCACTGAAGAATGGCAACCTTGGCCAAAATATTTTTCATTGCCTAGTGTCTTTGTTCCTCGTTGCTTTACTAGGCTCAATTCATAATAATATACTAGCACAATGGTTAATCTAATCATCGTTCCAAGATCAAAGAACTTAAACAAGATCATTTGTGACACGGACCCAAACACAAGAATCCAGGCTATTATCAATGAGTATTCAAGAGTGAATCATATCGATCCGAGCAGAGTGAGATTCTCCTATGTTGATGGTGCAACAGAAGGTGGAGATAACAAGAAACCAAAGAGAAAACCATTGAAATCCGATGCCACTTTGACAGCCAATGGTTTGGATTTTGCCAACACCGATTCCTATACCGTGTATGCTAAGGACGTCGGTGCTCAAATTGGCTGGAGAACCGTTTTCTTCATTGAATATTTAGGTCCATTGTTGATTCATGCTTTGATTTATTTTGGGTATTATGATGCCACCCTCAACAAGAAGATTCAGATTCTTGCCTTCGATATGGTTCTGCTACATTTTTTGAAAAGAGAGTTTGAAACTTTACTTATCCATTCATTCTCGGCTGATACTATGCCTGTCACTTATTTGTTCAGAAATGCAGGACACTACTGGATTTTCAGTGGTCTTTTCTTAGCTTTTAGTATCTATGCTCCACAGACCATTTACTATACTGGATGGAAGAAAATCGCCTTCAATGTGGAAGACAGATCCTTGGACGAGTTGTACTTTTATGGTGCTGCCTGGGCTGTTTGCCAAGTGAGTAATTTCTATTGTCATTACATATTGATGAACTTGAGATCCGATGGTTCAAGAGAACATAAAATTCCATACGGTTTCCTTTTCAAGTTTGTCTCCTTCCCTAACTACTTTTTCGAAGGTTTGGGTTGGTTGGTGTTTTCATTGATGGTCAATAACTGGTCTGCTTACTTGTTCTTTGTTGTTAGTACCACAACTATGATGATGTGGGCCAAGCAAAAGCACAGAAGATACAAGAAGGAATTTGGCGATAAGTATCCTGAAGAAAGAAAGGCCATGATTCCATTCTTATTTTGAGTTGCTACAGATGGAAAGAAACTACTGGCTCACATGTTACTGATGAGATATCATTATTATCACTTTCATTAGCATTTCGTTCTATATACCATAGCAATAGCTTATCTGTCAATTCTCCAAAGTTGCCCTTGAGACATTCCAAAATTGTAGATAAACCCCATAAAATAATGACGTAGACTTCTGGCGAAGCGAAATCTCGCGACTTGTTTGTTTTGTGTTTGTGCGGAACGTGGGAATGGGGACTCAGTTGTTTACACACCATCTCGAGGTGGAAGGTACGAGTGGTTCAGATAGGTTCAGTAGGCTGCATCCGATCTTTGTTGAACGACTGGAGGAGATATTCAGTCATCCAATCACCATACTTTCCATGCCTGATTCACAGAAGCCAATTGACGTGGATCCTTCAAACAGCTCCATATCGTCGCAGACATCCTCAATCAACTCACAATCTACGTACACCATGCCACCACCACCTCCACCACCACCATCACAACCTAGTGACGTTCCTACCACATCTACATCAACAAAGAAAGCTACTCCTAATACCAAACCACTACCACCTCCTAGTAAGATAATTAGCCCACAGGTGGTCGCATCGACTTCGTCATCACAGTCCGCAAGACCTCCAGCCATTCGCCCTGCCCCTCTGCCAGTCAACCATAATTTAATAAACCTTCAGCATCATACTGGTTCAGCTTTGCACCACAGACAGTATGTGCTCTTGAGAGACAAGAAACTTAGTTCTCCAGTGCTGTCTCCCACTTTGAGTAACACAATCAGCAATATCTCATCTCAATCACCCCAACTATCACCTGTTGTTGGAAGTGGATTAATAGGTACCTCGAAACCAAGACCCTTTTTGAAGAAGCAGCCTTCTTCGAGATACATATTCAGTGTTGATGATCAAGAGGATGAGATTCAAGATGACCTGAACAGAGAATACTTGGAAGGTTATACCGATGCATTGAGACACAGATTCAAAAAAACCGGTGGGAATACCGAAGAGATTCAACCAACAACTACTACTGCCTCTGGTGTGGAACTGAAGAACAAAAAGACACAGGAGCTAGAGGCAGAAATTGCAAGCAGTCTAGCAATTGCGTCTAAAAACTTGGATATTTTGAAAGATAGAGAAGACGTCACAAGCCATAACGATTCCGCTACCGATATAGATGCCAACGATGATAGTTTATCTACTATTGAAGATCATGATCACGATCATGACGAGAATGATGATGGTGACGCAGACAACGACACCGCTTCAATCTCTTCGGATGAAAGTTTTACTTTGAGGGAGAGACAGGATGCCATTAACGAGACCCATCCATTTGGTATTCGTATTTGGAAACCTGCTATTTATAAGAAGAATAGATCTGTGGAGATTGAAGCTGAAAATGATATTCACTCAACTCCACAGGCTGCAAGAAAAATCAATGGAACTTTGCATTTCTTTAATTTCCTTTGGTCATGCACGTTGGGTCTTCTTTTGCTTGTTGTGTGTCTAATATTAGGGTCGATCATGTCCATATTTACCGTCTTTGTGAGTCCAAAGAAGAGTGAATCGCTGAAATATGCGAAATTATATTTCAACCTGGGTTTCTATCTTTTTATTCCATTTGGTAGAATTGTCTTATTGAAATCAGACAAGCACTATATCTCTGAAGATGCCAATGTGGGTAGTTCATTGTCCGAATTTAGAAGATGGAGAAATGATTCTTCTAAATTATTTTTCTCTTCTGCCCTTACTCAATCGTCAAACGAAACGACCCCATTAGCTTCAGATAGTAATGGTAGACAGACGAACTATAATGCCCCTGATAATTCTAATGAAGAGGATTTTGACTATGACGATGAAGATCTTTATTTCTATAAGCAAAGATTTTTTGGTAGAGGTCAATGGAATCTTGGCCGTGTGATGTTTTTCCTCTTTTTCTACCTCATTGTTCAACCGCTTGCATTCATAATATCATTCTTTGCCTGGATCATTGTTTTCTCTATTCCAATGGCGAAAACTTTGGTCATAGTTTGTTCCCATATTAGACGTCATCCGTTGGCTCTTTCGTTTGAAGTTGAAACCGAGTATTACAGAAAAAGATTGAATACCCACACTTCCAATGAATCCATCTTGATCTGTACTTATAGATCATTTGGTTTTCATTACTACAAATACACAGTTGATGGTACTAATATTTTTTTCATCAACTTATTATTCCTTGTTATCTTTACTATATTTGATTATTTTTTCTTGAAAGAATATATCAAGCTGGATTATCTCATTACCGAGTCGTCCCTGATTTTCATGCTATGTTTAGTTTCTATTGTTCCATTGGCTTACTTTATCGGTCAAGCAGTTGCTTCGATTTCTGCTCAAACCTCAATGGGTGTCGGTGCGGTTATCAACGCGTTTTTCTCCACAATTGTTGAGATTTACCTATATTGTATTGCTTTGAATCAATCCAAAGGTAAATTGGTTGAAGGTTCGATGATTGGTTCTATTCTTGGTGGTGTTTTACTGTTGCCTGGAACTTCCATGTGTGGTGGTGCTATAAAAAGAAAAACCCAGAGATATAATCCTGCTTCTGCTGGTGTTTCGTCAACAATGTTATTGTTCTCCATGTTTGCTATGATGTCGCCTACCATTCTATATGAAATTTATGGACAATATGAAGTTCAATGTTTTAGTTGTGAGCCTGAAGTTGGTGGTTCAGACTGTCGCAGATGTCACTTTTTCCAGCCGTCTATTGTTGTTGATGCGTTATATTTGAATTACTTGAAACCGTTCACTATTGTTTGCGCAGTTGGTTTATTCTTGGCATATTGCATAGGATTACTTTTCACTTTAAAAACTCATGCTGCTCTGATTTGGAGTACTCCAGTTGGAGCAGAGAAGGAAAAGAAATCTGAAACAGGATCATCTTTTGTTCCTGAAGATCAAAGTGTTAAGTCGTTGAATCTAGATTCTCACAGAAGACCATCGCTGGCCAATGTTCATCAAACAAGTTCTCATCAAGGAGGACCATCGCATCAAGCTTCGGTCATTCAAGAAGATAATCAAGTTGCGAGTGGAGGACACGATGCTCCAAATTGGTCCAGAACCAAGTCAACCACCATTTTGCTAACTGCTACATTGCTGTATGCAATTATCGCTGAAATATTGGTTGATGTTGTCGATGATGTTTTGAGTGAATTTCCAATAAATCCAAAATTCTTAGGCTTAACCGTGTTTGCGTTAGTTCCTTCTACCACTGAATTTGTGAATGCTATCTCATTTGCCATGCATGGTAATGTTGCATTGTCGATGGAAATTGGCTCTGCTTACGCGTTGCAGGTTTGTTTGTTACAGATTCCCGTTGTTGTTTTGTATTCATGCTGGAAGAATGCCTCCCTCAGCGTTGCGAGTATTGAAAACATGTTTACTTTAATTTTCCCAAGATGGGATTTCTTTGCTACTATCATTGCTGTTTACATGTTTACCTATATCTATGCTGAAGGTAAATCAAATTATTTCAAGGGTTCAATATTGATTTTGTTGTATCTTTGTTTGCTGACTGGTTATTATTTTGCCATCGAGATTGATTCGACCGGTTTATCCATGATGAAAACATGGGTCACGGCTAGTGGTCTCGAGACCGTTTGATATTTTTAATATTTTTATTTGATCTTGCATTTAATTTTGTTGTCGCCCTGATCTTATTCCTAGATTTTTATCGTACTGCAAATGCTCACTCTTTCACATTTTTTTTCTACATTTTGCATATTGTGAACCTTCACTCTTTCCAAAAAATTATTTAAATTATATATACAATTCTTCTTACCAATATTGATTGCTTTCATTTTCATTTTCTTTAAACACCTAATGAAATTGAAATCATCTACTTTTTGTGCAAAATATAATTATGGTATTAACAAAGAGCTAAAGATGATTCTAAGAGTATATAAATAAATACAGTGGAATTTCTCTCCAACATGATTTTGGTGAACGAATGATATGTTTTTAAATATGACTTGATCATTTATCGGTTTTGCCGAATGTTTCCACAAATGCCTTCTCCAACAATCCTAAACCATCTATTATAACATCATCTTCAATATTCAAAGCAGGAACAAATCTGATAACATTACCACCTGCGGTAATGATCAACAAACCTAAATCTCTAGCCTTTTCAACAATTGGAGATGGGTCTGCAGTCATTTCCATACCTAACAATAAACCTTCACCTCTAACTTCCTTAACCTGATCAGGGAATTTCTCTTTCAATTCGTTCAATTTGACTTTGAAAATTTCCGATTTTTTCTCAACTTGGTTCAAGAATTCAGGGTTTGATATTTGTTCCAACACGTACAATCCGATTCTTGATCCCAATGGGTTACCACCGTATGTGGTACCGTGATCACCAACTTTCAAAGCAGATTCAACATCTTCAGTAATCATAGTGGCAGCGATTGGGAAACCATTTCCTAAAGCCTTGGCCATAGTAACGATATCTGGATGTGCTTCCTTTGGTAATTTAGAATGGGACCAAAGTTTACCTGATCTACCTAAACCACATTGAATCTCATCGTAAATTAACAATGCATTGTTCTTCTTACATAATTCTTTCAATTTAGCCAAGAATTCAGGTTTAACTGGTCTGACACCACCTTCACCTTGAACTGGTTCGATGATAACACCACAAGTCTTTTCAGAAATTAATTCCTCAACGGAATTGATGTCGTTTGGTTTGGCAACTTTGACACCAGGCACCAATGGGGAGAAAGGTTTTTGATATTTTGGGTTTGGTGTTAATGATAGAGCACCCATTGATCTACCATGGAATGAAGTCTCAAATGTGATGAATTCGATTTTGGATTCATCTATAAGTTTACCGTGTTTTCTTGCGAATTTTAAAGCAGCTTCGTTAGCTTCGGTACCAGAGTTTGCGATGAAGACTCTTGATGCATTGTGCATTCCTCCTGATTCTTTAGTCTTTTCCACCAATTGCTTACTCAATTCACCGGTGTATAAATTATGGTATAAGTTGGAACAGTGAACTAAGGTGTTTGCTTGTTCGAACATGATCTTTGCAACTTCCGGGTTGGAGTGTCCAAGGGCAGTGACGGCAATACCAGCGGTGAAATCAACATACTTGTTACCTTCTAAATCCCATAGATGTGCACCTGAACCTTTTTCGAAGACGATATTTGGCTTTGAGTAAGTTGTTGCAACGAATGGTTCTCTGTCTGCGATGTACTTGGTTGACTTACCCTCGTTGAATGAAGTCAAGGTTGTTGAAAAGCAAGCTTTTCTTTGAAATGATCTTTTAGAAGATCTAGCTATATTGGACAGCGAAGCTCTTAACATGGTTGGTTGCTTTCAGTAACAAAATTTTTCTTCCTGGTTGAATGTCCTGAGCTGGATTATAAACTTTACTTAAATAGAAGATACCAGATGACTCTGCAAATCAATTGTTTTTTATTCACTTCACATGGAAAATTTTTCCCACAAAATGGCTGCATCCGAAAACGGCAATTCTTGATAGGCGCGCTTAGACGCTAAGAGTCGATCTCTGTTTCTCTGTGGCGGGTGTGCTTCTCTCGGTTAGTGCAGCTTGTTTGACCCTTCAAGTTGAGCTATGATCGGGTGAGTTATGACTCATATCTCTGTTGCTACTTTGAGATGCATCTCTTTTATTTACCCTGATACCCTTAGAAAAGAGTTAAGCTAATTCAAAAGCATATAGAATAGCAAGCTCACTCAAATGGAGAGAGATGAAACAGATCTCACCTTTGGGTATACTTCCAACAGCAGAACAATGAAACGCTTACCAAACTCTAAAAATTCAAGATAGCTCACCAATCTGTGTTTAAAATTCGTATGACGCAGCACAGTGATTAGCATGATTAGTTTCCCAATTTCATGGTATACATCTTGCATACATAGGCATCAGCAGATCACCTCAAGGGGATTCTTTTTTTCAGTAGTGGGTGGCATTTCTCAGGTCTGATAAACTGTAATATCAGTTTCAGAAAAACTAACATCACCAGTGACATCTGTTCAATATAAAAATGGCAACTGCTCATACACAGGGGGGGTTAACGACTTTTTATCACAAGATTGATCGACTAACTACTTAATATGCGACTATATGTGTATATATAAAGAAAGCCAATCTTACGACTTGAGTCTAGAATGATCCAAAGTTGAATATCTCTGTTCAATTCGTACGTACAACAAGAAGCTACTTCCCACGGGTGTCCATCCTTTCGAAGCAGGGAGAAAGAACCTGGTCCAAAATTCCGGGCTTTACTAAAATAACACAGCTTGTGGTTCCTGTTATTAGATACTTCTGTATATTATTCAGATGCATTGTTGATGAAGCTTCACATCCATCAACTTACTAGTTACTGCAACACTAATAGTTGCCAAAATCATCATTTTTCATACAGTCGAGCAAATTGAGTCTCGCACGCCAATGAAAAATTTCGAGTTTTTGAGCATGTTTCCATTCATACAACGTTAAAATGACATAGGTTCGAAGAAGACATGCACAACGATAGAGTGTATATACCACCCTCCCCATTGCCCATAACGAATACACACGATAATGTCTGCCACAAAATTATTCAACCTCACATCACAACAAGGGTTCCAGAAGCTTCCTCTCAAGCTTCAAAACTTCTTCACAAGATACCCTCCAGCTCCATTCAAAACATATGCCGACAAGACCACTTCAACAACAGCAGAAGATGCAAACCCATTCTTGCCTAATGTTCATCCAGTTTCAAAGAAAGTCCATGAACCAGTCTATTCATTGAGAAGACAATCCGATCTTTATAAGCTAGCCTACAAGTTTGGTATTGCTGATTTGATGCCAACTTTACAAAACAACAAGAAATTCTTCGCTGAGAAATACGAGACAAAACCAACTATGCGTGGTGTTTTGAGACCTAAGGGACATAAATGGCAAAGAACCTTTGTGGAAAGAAAGCAAAAGATTGCAGATGGTTTGGCTAAGGCTGATGATGTTTTGATTGAACACAGGGGTGCCAAATACAGAAAGAGATTGGAAAGAAGAGAAACTGAAAAGAAGACATGGTATTAAGCATGGGAAAATTATAGATACTCTACTGAATATTCCCCTTTTTTCTGTATATAATAAATGCTTGATGTGTACATATACGTATATCTTTATAATTTGAAAAGAATTCGCAATCAAAATATAGGCTGTAAGTGATGAGTAAGTAAAATCAAACTGAGGTACCACCTCAAAGCGAAATTTATGTATATATGGCATCTATTATACTATGTAATACTATATTATAAAATACACAAACAGATTAACTTTACTATAGACAAGTTGTGTTACTAATGCATTGAAACTCCGATCAATTATTCCTCTTTAGCTTGTTCGGATCCTCTCAATTCGTTTATCAAATCAGATTCCGTGAATTCAGTTGCAGGTGCAGATGCAGTGCTTATTTCGGGTTGTTCAATATCACCACTTTGTGAGTTGGAAGTCATTCTAGCCTTCAATAACTTAGTTTGTTCAAGAGCATCAGCCTTCCATTTAGTGAACATCTTCAATTCTTGATCAAATCCATAGTCGATCATAGATTGACCATACACTGCACCAAACATCTCTGATTCTTCTTTGGACACGTTCATCTCGGTTTCATCTTCGATCTTTAGTCTGTAGTATTCAAATTTGGCCTGTTCGTAAGCTTCTAATAATGATTTATCGGAATTTTTTGTTATGTATAATGATCTTTGAACAACAGATTCACCATCCAACTTCTTGTGGAATTGTCTCATGGTGGACCAGTTCAACTCGGCACCCACAATATGTTCGTTTTCAATCAATGACTTTGGATCAGCCAATTCCCATGGATGTTGCTTGTAAAAGAGATTTCTCAATTCATCTTCAATAAATGTCAATTCTTTTGGTTTTAATAAGTTTCCTTTGAATTTGTTAGCCTTTATTCTAGTTATATAAAAATCACCAGCTTTTTCGGATGTTTCAGGAAGCTGGTTCATCTCTAATGCTTTTAGATCCTTCAAATTCTCTGATCTCACAACCTTGTTGGTGGTGCTTATTGGTGGATGGTATGCTAACACTTTGTACCACGATGGCTGATTGGAAAGCAAACCAGATTGTAGGTAATTCGATGTTCTTCTCAAGAGATCAGTGGCTGCTTTATTTGTATTCATCGTGAACTGTCAGTCTTGTCTGTGTCTTTGGCAATCTTCAGAATCAAATCTACTGCTTGAAATGGATGGTTTTGATGTTTCTCCATTTTCATCAATAGACCGAAACTGGAAAGTTTTTCGAAATAGAAGGTCGTGTGCGAAGAACCAAAATATTTTGGAGCGCCCCACTTAATTGACACGCGAGTACCATCTGGCAGGCGACTAGAGTGTGGCAAAGCAAGTGAACAGAGAGTGAAGGCTGAACTACTGAGTTACAAAGAAGTATTGTTACTAGTGGTATTGTTATGCACATAAAAGGGAGTCATTTATAGTTATTAGAGGGAGGAAAAAACCTCATACGAGTAGAAAATATAGTTATTGATCAAGACTTTCAGTCGAGCTAATATCGTTCTTGAGCCTTTTGCTCTTCTTCAGGGGTTTCGTCGAAATCTCCAAGATATCTTCTTAAAAAGTATAATATGATACATGCAACGATACTCACACCCAACATCAAGACTAGCATCATGTTTGAGTATTTGTATAATCTTGCTGCATCTTCAGGCCAGCCGCCGTACAATGCATATGTACCAACAACGGAACCCAAGTTACCTAAACCAGAAACAATAGCAGCAGCAACAGCACAACCAACATCACCGTATCTTTTAAACATGATTTCGTTGGATAATGTCATACAAATTGGGACGGTTGGACCTAAACCGAAACCTGCGATTAACAATCCTGCGTATCTGTGCCATGGACCATGAGCATAAGTGGTAACTAACATTCCTGTGATGATAATCAATGTAGAGAAACAGAAAATAACTGGTCTCATTTTCTTGAATCTATCAGCTAATGGCGTGAAGATAAGAATTGCAGCACCATCGAATAACCAAATTGGAGCATATAGTAATGAGATATCGATACCTGATAAATGAGTGTTGTTGGCTTTGATCAAAGTAGTAGCGAAAACAGCCAAACCAAATCCAGTACCAACCACACCAAAGTACATCATGATCAAAGGCCAAGTTCTAACATCCGTTAAGACATTGACAATATCTTGCCATCTCCAGGTTATATTCTTGTATCTTCCTGCCATATCGACAGAATGGTACTCTCTTTCCTGTTGGGTCAAAGGTTGAGGAGACTTGAGCAATCTGGTGATTTTTTCAGGCAAAACTTTGTCAAGAGTGGAGTTATACACGCCTGCATCTATCAAATGTGCAGGTCTATCTGGTAACCACCAAATCAATGCAATACCAACAGTAACGGTAATTGAGCCGTAAACGATATATAACCATTTCCAACCTTCGTAACCACGAACCATATCCATTTTCTGGAAACCAGCAGAGACCAAACCAGCAGCAGAAGCACTCAATTGAGCAGCAGTAAAATAGTAACCAATACGCTTAGCTGTTCTATGTTCAGGATACCATAAGGAAATATAGTAAGCCATACCAGGCCAAGTACCTGCACCACACATACCAGAAATGAATCTGATTGCGATAATACCACTGGCATTATGCAAAGCTGAATAACAAGTGTAAACCAAACCAACACTAATAACGATTCTAGATAGCCAAACCTGAGGAGATAGTTTAGTCATTGCCAAATTCATAGGAACATCGAAGATAATATAACCAACATAATACAAAGCTGATGCTGTTGATGTATCGTGAGAGGTCAAGCCCAATGAAAGCTTCAAAGAATGCTTTTTCTCATAGTTCATGGTCAAAGAGTTACCGTATGCAGAGGATCCAAAGGAAGTCAAAAAATATAAACACCATAAAGCTGGAATGATTCTATAATCTAAATGTCTATACACCTTATCCAACTGTTTTTCAGTTGGCCCATCGATGGCAGCAGATGGATCTAGTTCCAAATCCAGCTCGTTGGACTCGGCAGTAATTGGTTTGTCCAATTTCAGAGATTGTGAAGAGGCTGAGGAGGTATACATCTCTGAAGAATAGCTAGAGAATGGGGCACTTGTAAAATAATGATGCTTCGAAATCAGAAAATAGGACCAGGAACGGTACTGGAAAGGTCTCAGTTAGGGAGATGAGCTGGGTGCTTTATAGTTGGGAAACCGCAAGCTGCACAGGGCGAAAAAAAAAGTTTGGACGAGCGATGATTCACGAAAATTGAATCATCTCAACTTGCTCAACAGTTGCGCTTCTCACACCGACCGGGTTGGAGGAAGAGGTGAGGGAAGAGGTTGGTTGTATACTTGCATGACCGTGAATTCTAATCGTTCGATGAGTGAGATAGTATTCTTTCTCACCAAATCAGTCATTCTTGTAATCCAACAACTAATTTCATGCAAATTACTGACCCTGTCCCAGCGTGAAGTAACCAACCCCAAATAACGAGAAGATGATTCACAAAAATTGAATCATCGCTCCTCCTTCGAAAGGAGATTTTATCAGAATATGCTGTCACCCCCGTATTGCGTATTTATAATATCAGTACTATGGAGGGTTGAATTTGTACAATTATACATGGGATCCTATTTGATCCAGAAAATAGATACTTTTTTTTTTTGAGTAATAGATTTAATGAGTAAATTAGAACAAGTGATCTCAATTACAAAGTTTTACAGATTTTAAAATCCTTTAGACCATCTTTTTGCTCCAAAGATCTGAAACTACTCTTTCCCTTTGTTCTCTGATGGGTTGAAGTAGTAACAATCAGTTGAAATCAAACTTAATGACCAGAGGGAATATGAATACAAGACTTAACCAGCTATTCATCGGTCATCAATATCAGTAGCAAACCGAGGCTCTAACGGACACACAGATGGGCGCCATTTCTTATTACCAAAGACTATATTTGCTGGGAGCTGCTTACAATGACTTCCTTTTGATATCCAAGCGGATCAACTCCAATGTGGGCTCATTTTCTCAACTGGTCACTGGGTTGGTTGAGAGCAGTCCTGTTCCAGTAGGCACAGTTGAGGGATCAGCATGGGAGTGGGCGCGCAGGAGAGAGATCACTGGGACGCGGGAGTGGGAATGGGAGTGGAGGGTGACAGAGGATCTCGTTGTATCTATAAAGGTAACAAGTTGTGTCTTATTCTTCTGTAATGGATACGATTGCAATTCTTTATCTATCAGTCAAACATCCAATACCAAACAACCAATATAAATACCAAACCAAAATGCAATTCAAGTCTTCAGTCCTAACTCTCACATCGTTGGCCTTGTGCTCCAAAGTGTGCACAGCCAAGACTCACTCAGGCTCAAGCACAATCAGCACAGCCAGTGATTCTGTCTCTTCTTCAACAACTTCCATTGCTACTCCTTCTTCAAGTGCCATTTACGATCCATCCACTAGCTCATCATATCAAGCATGCCTCTCACTAACAGGTCAAGATGAAGCGGACTGCTTAAATAAAGTTTTTGCCTCCGGTTTGTTCGACTCCTTGTCTTCAGGTAACAGTTGCTCGGTGCCAGGTAGCAATGTGTGTACATCCTCTGGTAACGTGTTCGATTGTAATCTCGAACATATGATGTGGAACGAATACGATTATTCAGGAAATTGTGAAGCATACGTTAAAGATGGTTCAGTTACAGTTGGCTTAGTGGCCGCATCGAGCTCGACTTCCAGTGCTGCTTCCGGCTCAAGCTCCAACGCCAGCTCCGCTTCTCTTTCTTCATATAGCCACCATCCTACTTCTTCTATTCACACATCTTATTATTCTTCCGCTTTTCAAAATGTCTCAAAGGTTGAGTCTACTGCCAATGGTGCTGACGGAAACTCTATAGTGAATTACGCAGCTCTTCCTGCTGCTATTGTGATTGCCTTATTAGGTGCCATGTGATTTGGCAGATATTTTGCTGTATATTTTCAAACCTCTTTCTGTTATATCATTCTTTACATGCTTGATGAAATGTTTTATAATTCATACACACAAATCTTTCCATTTTAATTTCTGCTTTTTTAAAGTTGTATTGAGTAAATGTTAAGGTAAAATACTCAAAATAAACGCATACTCAATTCAATCGCACTTATTAACACTGTAATCAGTAATAGCAATAAACTTCTAGCCAACATGCCTAACACCTGAAAATGGGAGCTGAGGGATGGAAGCAAACTAGACAAGAATAGTCACACCAAGATCAAGCAGATACATAACCAATCAATGAACATAAAAGAGTAGTTTATAAAAGATTGTGAAGGGAGCAAAAACATCAAATTAGGGGTGAAGAGTTTATCATTCAAGTGGTCATAGCTATATCCTGAATTTTGATATCTATAATGAATGATGAAATAGAAATCTCCAATCACCTGGACATAAAAACATGGAAGCCAAATAATAACTTAGCAAAATGAGAAACTTGCAAGTCACCGAAGTTTCTGCCCCAAAACGCAAAAAAAATAATGGACGAGCGATGATTCACACAACTGAATCATCTCTCAACAAACAACTCTTTGCTTTTGTTGACACTATTGTATTTTCACCTTTGAATGACCCTGACTAGTTTTTTGAATGACTCTGACTTCTGGTTCCATTTGGTTGCAACCATAAACATTCAGGCGTTCGATATACGACAACTCAGAGTTTTAGTTCTGCTTACATTGAACATAGTGGTTCGATTGATCAATGTGGTTCGATCATGAAGTGCCCGTTAAACAGGGTACGAAATAGAGGATAGACTCAATTGATGCCCAGTAAATAGTAAGCTGATTAGATAATAGATCCCCAAACCTAATGCCTATTCCATCCTCTCTTCAGAGTCTTGCCACCCAAATTCCCACAGTATCGGTGGCAGACAGTTCACTCAACTCCCTCGATGCATGAATTGACCCAACATTCCACTAAAATAAACCCCCTTGAGGTACAGGATCAGCTTAAATCCTTAAGCCTTGCCATCCAATTAACTAACATCGTAAACCAGTTATTGCCGTATCTTCCTCAACAGTCCAACATGATTCACGCATACTGAATCATCTTCTCTCTACACAAATTTTTTCCTGCTCTATGGCGCCCAGTATTTCAGTTGCTACACAGAGTAAATAACTATTTAAAGCGGTAAGTCTTCCAACCATATGGCACAATATCAATATCACAATTCAGAAGTATCCTATACAACACACAAACCAAATCCAAGTTTTGACAATGACCAGTTCCGAAACATCTTCTTTCAAGAAAGTCATCCCAGACTCTCAACAAATCAACGAGACGGCGCTTGATCAAGACATCGAAGCTACCTCATCTCAAGATGGTGGCTACCAGCCAACAGAGAAACAAATGGACAAAGTGTACAGAAGCCTAGACTACAGAATCATTCCAGCTTTATGGTGCATGTACTTTCTAACCTCATTTGGTTCTTCAGCGTACGGTAACACGTTCACCATGAACTACGAAGCAGGACATACATTATCCGACAGTTTAAACTTAACATCCCACGAGAGTTCAGTTGCCAGTGCTTTAGATTACGTTGGTTTCATTCTGTTTGATTTACCAATGAATATCGCAATGACTAGACTATCCCCTCAAGTTTGGCTTTCCAGAATTTGTGTCAGCGTTGGTATCATTTGCTGTTGTTACGCTGCTTTGACCACTTCTGGTGGCTTGATTGCGATTAGATTCATTGGTGGTGTTTGTGGTGCTGGTACTTGGCCAGGCATGACGTACTATATCTCGTTATGGTATCCTGAGCACAGAACAGCAAAGCGTATTGGATATTATTTCACAGCTGCTCAGATCAGTTGTGCCGCTGCTGGCTTATGTGCTGCTGGGTTCCAAAAGCTGGATATGGTGAATGGATTAGAAGGTTGGAGATGGATGTATATTGTCTATGGTACCTTCACAGTTGCTGTTGGACTTACTTTGGTTTTCTGGCTACCTGATAGGCCTCTCCATTTAGTTAACCAAGAACAATACAAATCAACATTGGATAGATTCTTGCCTACATCCATTACCAGATGGTTCAAAACCCCGCAGCCATTAACTGAACATGAAAGACAATTGCATGCTATCGACATGGCAGATAGATACAAGAACACACAATGGAGCTGGGGTGATGTTTTGAAAGTCTTCTTGGAAATCAGAACCTGGCCACTTGTGATGATGTACTTCGGTGTTGTGGGTACTGGATTCGGCTTGGCTGTCTTTGCAACCACTTTGATCCAAGCCAATGATCCAAGCTTATCGGGCATTGACATTTCTTTGTTGTATGCTCCAATCTGGCTATTCGACATGGCTGGCATTTTGTTAGTCACTCCGTTTGCCGATAGATACAAGAGATTAAGACCTGTGTTTTTCTGTTTTTCAACATTGATTATCATCACAGGAATGTTGGTTACCACCTACGCACACGGTTCATGGAACAGATACGCAGGATTATTAATTGCTGGTTTTGGTTTAGGTCCAACCGTTCCAATTTGTATGACTCTTTCCAATGAGATCATGTTCCCCAAATACGGTGATATTGGTTGTGCCGCAGCAGCAGCGATGATTTCTGGTTTAGGTAATCTTGGTTCTGTTGTTGGAACTTATGCCTTGTACGATGGTTGGCCAGCAGATGCTGACAGATTATACGAATATTCAAACATGATGCTAGTTTTGATGCTGGGTGTTAGTATTGTTGCTTGTATTCTGTTATATTTCATTCGAAGATATCTTGGTGATTTCGACCAAGATGAAGCAAACAAGCATGGTCACCAAGTTCATGTCTCAGAAGATATTTAAATATCAGAACCGTCAGAAGTTGAAAAGCCAAAGATTGATCGTTGTAAACGAAATGAAATATGTAATCGACGTTGGGTTTCACAACTTTGTATTACTTTTCTCTATTACGGAATATACGACTAACAAACTCCCCTTTGTTTATAAGGTTGCATAGTGTTTTTAAATGTTTTAAATAATATAGATATAGAAATATAAAAACTCTCAAAGTAATATTCAATTTTTATCTTCAGTGGTATTAAATACACGTAGTAAACATCAATCATAATCATAATCTTCATTCTCATGGTTTTTCAACTTGAACAGTGTTACCACCTTCTGAACTACTCTTCAGAGCAGCGGCAACAACAGCCAAATGATGGAATGCAACTTCTGGAGTGGCAATGATCAAGGATTTATCACCAGAGGTCAACGATTCACCCAACACCTCGAATTCACGCTCAGTTGAAGAATTTTCATCTTTGATTTCAATTTCAGTTGATGTTGATTCTGTATCAGCTGTTAGACCACCAGTTTTCAAAATGATCTTTGGAAGATGTCCCGGTCCGAAATCGAAATACACTGAACCGTTGTCACCCAAGATTTGGAAGAATGAGGATTTCTCAGTGTTACCAAAGGCAGAACCATAAGTGAAAGTACCGATGGCACCGGATTCCATTTCGACCAAAGAATAAAGAATGTCAACATCACCGGATAGTTCTCTCACCTGTCTAGTGTGAGCAGACACAGTTTTGATGTTACCCAAGACACCAGTTAATTGAGCCAATTGATGGACACCACCATCGGATAAAAAGCCACCAATATGCTCAGGGTTTCTTCTCCAGGAAGTTGATAGATACTTGTTGTTAAAGTTGAATTGACCAGTTGAATGGTAAGTGAAAGAGTACACTTTGCCAATCTTGGTGATTGCAGATTTCAACTCAGTGACGGCTTTGAAATAACACCAATGTTCAGCAATTGCAATTGTTAAATCAGGGTTTGCTCTTGCTATCTCAACGATTTTTTTGGCTTGTTCCATGTTAGCGGCAATTGGTTTCTCCAAGATGATGTCTTTTTTGTGCTTAACTGCCAACTTGACGGCATCGAGATTGAATTGCACAGGCAACAAGGCATCGACTAGATCAACTTTTGGATCCTCATAAACTTCTTCCAAGGAATTGTAGATTTTGGTGATGCTTGGTTCCTTTGCAGCAAATTCTTCAGCCTTGGCCTTGGTTCTGTTGAAGCAAGAGTATGGGGTAAAATAAACCGATTTCTGCAAAGTTGGTAGATGTTGGTTGGTTGCGAAGATACCAGTTCCGACGATTGCAACGTTCAATGTCATTTCTTGTATAGTAATTTGTTTAGTTGATGAGTGTTATCTGATGATGTTGTGAGCTCAACAGTGTACAATTGGGCGATTTATCCATCTCAAGAGAGCATGTTTGCTGATTTATATACACGTGAATCAAAGGCCCCGTGTCTCGTGTCGGAGCAGGCTGCCCCTCCCGCACCGCTTCCCGCACCTGTGTGGCGCACGACTCGCCCAAAGCAGCACTGGCCCGCACCTGCGGACAGTCTGTTGATGGAGTGTGTCTTGCCGACCATCGATGGATGTTGTGATGTTGATGGAAAACTTACTAGTACGCTGCAGAAGATGGGTAGCTTAGCTGAGATCCGGAATCTGCAATACATATTGTGATACATATTGCGCTGCGGATAGATGTGGAGGATTCGGCATGCTTTTGAGAGTACTTTGAGTAGAATCGCTAACACAATCTGCTACGGTTAGTAACTAACTTCTCATATGTATATCTTAGACTGAGCTTCTTCCTCACCACAACATCTAGACACATCCAAACCACCACCTACAACATCTCTTCTCCACACAATACACAGATCTGAAAAGCCAGTCAGAACAGAGCTCGAAGATGACGTACTTGCGGCTCCCCACCGCATTGGTCCAGGCGCTTCCCAATTCGGCCCAAATGGCTCACAAAAAGAAACACGCCTCCTCAGTTTGCAGCTTTTTTTCTTGATATCCTCCACACATGTAATTACTTTACCCCCCTATCTAACCACACTCACAACCATCACTCCAACCTCTGTATTCATAGACCCATCAGCATCTGATATCCATGGAGGGTCTAAACATGGAAGGCCAACTGGGCGAAAAGCTGCTTCATTACAGCGATACCTCTCGTCCTCATGACGGATTCATGGCTGCTAAAAATAAACGTCGTTTCACCATATTCAACAAACAGGTCTTAATAATCACTGCTATCTTGCTCTACGGTTCAGGATTCTTGTTCCAACAGATCAATATATTCTACGAAAACTTGAACCATACTGGAAGAAAATACCATTCGATAGCAGCAAGCTTTAAACCATCATATCCAGACATTACAAATGATGTTGAAAATTACCCTAGTAACTTGACTGCATTGACTTTCCAAGAAGTTAGAAAGGGAACTTTCCTACCAGAGAGAAAGGAACTACAATGGATTCAAACACCAAGCTCATTGACCAATGACTCAGGTGATTATGTCTTAGTGACGGATTCCAAGTATATTTTAAAATCCTTAATCGATAAGTCATTTGCAAGGGTCTTATTCGAAGGTGAAGAAATTACAATTGATAAAAACCAATATAAAGTTCAAGACATCACATTCAGTGACGATTTGAAATATGCATTGATAATAACCAATAAAATCCATAATTGGCGTCATTCATTCTTTGCAACTTACTTCGTTTGTAATTTATTGGATGGCACATTCCAGCCTCTATATGATCTTGACCTGAGCTTGAACACCGAGATCTCATTGGCCAAATGGTCTCCCGATTCTAACAAAATCGCTTTCATCATCAGAAACAACGTCTACCTTAAAGATTTGAAAGATTTCAACCATCCAACATTGAAGCAATTGACATTTGATGGAGGCGCTGAGATCTTCTATGGTAAACCAGATTGGGTTTACGAAGAGGAAGTGTTTGAAAGTGATACGGCTTTATGGTGGTCGCCTACCTCCAAATTCTTATCAATCTTAAGATCCAATGACTCTGAAGTTCCAGTTTATCCAATACCATATTTTGTTCAGGACGATTTGAAAAACAGTTCGTATCCAGAGCTAAGAGAAATCAAGTATCCAAAGGCAGGATATCCAAATCCAATAGTTGATATTGTTGTGTATGACGTTGAACTTGACGGTTTGAAGAACCTTTCAGATGATGATAAATTCTATAACGATGCCGATATCGACAACAAGGAAAGATTGATAACCGAAGTGAAATGGGTTGGTGAATACCAATTCTTAATTAAGATCACAAATAGAGAATCCAATTTGATGAAGATTTTCGTGATTGATTCGAGCAATGATAAAAATTTGAACTCTAAATTATCAAGATTCGAAAACGGTCAAGATTCAAAAAGCTGGTTTGAGATCAGTCACAATACCATATACATCCCTAAATCAGAGTCAAGAGAATTCGACGGATACATCGACATGATTGAAGTTGATGGGTATGATCACATTGGTTACTTTAGTCCATCCGATTCGAAAGAACCAAAGATCTTAACCTCAGGTGAATGGGAAGTTGACGGTGGTGCAAGTGCGTTTGATTTCGTTTACAATAGATTGTATTTCATATCCACTGAGAAATCATCCACTGAAAGACATTTGTATTCAGTCAACTTGGATGGTTCCGATAAGAAAAATATCACAAACTTGGATGAAAACGGATGGTATTCCGTTTCATTTTCAAAAGGTTCAAGATTTTTGCTCTTAAATTATGAAGGTCCTAATGTCCCATATCAAAAATTAATCGATTTGCATGAGGAATCAGAGGAGATATTAGTCTCAAATAACAAACTTACTGATTCTTTGAAGAAGTTCCAAATACCACAGACCAGATTCGGTGAAATTGAACTCAGTTCAAATGTCACCGTGAACTTCAAAGAAACATTACCATTGAATTTCAACCCACATAAGAAATATCCATTATTATTCTTTGTTTATGGTGGACCAGGATCACAACTTGTTGAACAGAGATTCGGCATCTCTTTTTCACAGATCATTGCATCCGAGCTGAATTCAGTCGTAGTCACAGTTGATGGTAGAGGTACCGGATTCAAAGGCAAAGAATTTAGAAACATTGTTTCTGAAAACCTAGGTTACTATGAAGTGCTCGATCAAATATCAGCAGCTGACTACTGGATCAGCAATGACAAATCATACATTGACTCCACCAAAACAGCAATCTGGGGCTGGTCTTACGGTGGCTACATGACATTGAAAACACTTGAAGCCGATAAAGGTTCAACTTTCAAATACGGAATGTCAGTTGCACCAGTGACAAACTGGTTATATTACGACTCGATATACACCGAAAGATACATGAACCTACCCTCAAACAACAACGAAGGATACTCGAAAAGTTCAGTTCACTTGGCAGACAATTTCAAAAACGTAAAGAGGTTTTTGATAATGCATGGTACCGGTGACGACAACGTTCATTTTCAAAACAGTTTGAAATTCTTGGATGATTTGGATTTGAACTGTGTTGAGAATTATGATCTGCATGTGTTTCCAGATAGCGACCATGGTATCAGATATCACAATGCTAATTTGATCGTTTACGACAAGTTGTTCAATTGGTTAAAGTTGGCATTTGACGGTGCGTTTGATGATCACGTTGCATTCACCGAATTTGATGCAAATATCAACTTGTACGGTTGATCAAAGGGTGCCGGTTGGCGTTTGGTGGTGGCCCTGGTTGGTGGGCTCATTTCTTTTTCACAAATACAAAAGTACTTTACAATGTTTCAAAAATACTGATGTTGTTTACATTTCTATCACGTTTTCTTTCTTTTTTTCTCTCTTTACTATTCTCATTACATATAGATTCCCTCTTTTTACACCACATAATATCGATAAACCCAAATACAAACATTGAATCACTATACATAACAAAGTAAACTATACAAAACTAATCACCTATTTATTTATTTATTGTTGTGGGGTTTGTAAATTATTAAATCCGTCTAAACCGTATTCTAACTCCTGCTCTAGATCTAGATCAGATTCATCATAAATTAAGCTGTTCATCTCTTGAGGTCTTGGAGGTAGGTCATCGTAATTGTTTATGAAATCAGTCACTGGTGTGGTCAGCATCCCTATATTTTGAAATGGATCGTTCTGTTGTTGTTGAAGTTGATATTGTTGTTGCTGATATTGTTGTTGCTGTTGTTGTTGTTGCTGTTGTTGTTGTTGTTGTTGCTGTTGTTGCTGTTGTTGTTGTTGCTGTTGCTGTTGTTGTTGTTGTTGTTGTTGTTGTTGTTGTTGTTGTTGCTGTTGTTGTTGTTGTTGTTGTTGTAATTGCTGGTGTTGTTGTTGCTGATGCTGCTGATACTGCTGATGATGTTGTTGTTGATTATCTTGCTGATTCTGCAGATGCTGACCGTAATTATCACTACCTATATCTGGCTGCTGCCCATAATTATCACTAACTATATCCTGTTGTTCTAAAGGTTTTCTAACATACTCCCTAAGCCCACGGACTTCATCAATTATCATCTGTTTCATGCTTGCAATATCGTCAACTTCTTCAAAAGCAAAGTCAAATTTGGTGGCACAAAGAGGCTCATCCTGAGGATCATGCCACACTTCCAAATAAGGATGTTCTAAACTTTCTTCAACGCTGATTCTATGGCTTGGATCCAAGGTTAACATCTTGGTTAGTAGATCGATGGCTTCAGGGGAGGCATTTGGATACTTCGATTGGAAAGGTATCGATGGCATATAAGGTAATGATCTAACATATGCTTGAGCTCTTGAAGATTTGATGTTCTCTAAAGTTTCTTCGGATGGTGTACCCAAGACTTTCAAGATTTCGTTCAATTGATCAACATAATCTCTTCCTTTAAACAAAGTTGAACCGCCTAGTAGCTCCGCCAAGATACAACCAACAGACCACATATCAATTGCCTTTGTATAGCCTTGAAATGATAAGATGATTTCTGGAGCCCTGTACCATCTGGTTGCAACGTATTCTGTCAAGAAACCTTGATTTTTTTCAGGATCGGAAGAATAACCTCTTGCCAAACCAAAATCACAGATTTTCAATTCACAGTCTGCATTGACCAACAAGTTACCAGGTTTCAAATCTCTATGCAAAACATCAGCAGAATGGATATACTTCAAACCACATAGTATCTGATATATGAATGACTGATAATGAGAGTCAGTTAAAGGCTGATTTGATCTGATGATTTGATGAATATCACATTCCATCAATTCTTCGTATAGATAAATCTCATTGAAATTTCCATTGAGATCAGGAACTATATCCAAATCATAAAGACATGTGATATTCTTATGTCCTCTGAAATGTCTTAACAACTTGATCTCTCTAAGTGCTCTTTTACAAAGGATCTTCTTGCTGAAAATGTTGGTGACTTTTTTAATGGCAACGTTACCATCTTCATCGTCAACGTTTGAGTCTGTGTATTTCGCAGAACACACAATACCATAGGCACCTTGACCTAGTCCTTTGATCAACTGGAATCGTTTATCAACCACAAAGTTCTGTTGAAAGACTCTGAACATATGGTATTGATCCATTGCAGCTGGAGTTGTCATTGTTGTAGGTGGAATTGTTATATATAATTAGTGATGTTGAATGGATGGCCACACAGGATGATACCAATTTTATATTCTTCTTGTGGTTGAATTGGGGATTTTCTTCTTTTTATGAAAAACACGAAAGCTATATATGGGAACACTTATTCAAAATCCTTCACCGTTGGTGCAAGTGGTTATTTTTTTGTTTGTTGATGTTTCGAGTTGAATAAAAGTCCCAACTTCTAAAAAAAGAACAGAGTGTTTCTAGATAACGAGCACTGATGGACGGAGCAAGAGGAGCAGCGGGAGTCTCTTCGGTGTAACAATGGGGAAACGGGCGTGAAAGGGGTTCAAGCGACGGGATCTTATGTGTCTATTCTGGTATATATTGGTGTAGACATGCAGCTTCTGACCAAGAGAGCTCTTCCAACAGTTCTCCATTTGCAATACGGGCAACTCACAGGAGAAAACGGCATGGAACACGGCACCAGTAATGTGGCTGGTGGTGGCTAATGGTGGCTGGTGATGGCTAATGGTGGCTGGTGCCACTATTTTCTGCGTTTTTGGCGAGTTTCTCCAAAAAAGAGAAATGAGCTCAACATGGGACAAACTGCTTGCACTGGTGTTTCTTCCCTTCTGCACTGGCCAGGGGACACCACAAACGCAAAACATGCCACCGTCATCCTCAGCGCAGTCTCCGGTATCTGTGCTATCCACACCTACTCTCTCGCATCCAAACCTCTCGCAGGTTCCGGGCAGCAGCAGCAACAACAACAACAACATCAACAACAACTCCGCTGGTTCTTCCTCTTCCAACCACATCCAGAATGGCAGCATCAAGAAACAAACCTTCCAAGATGGCTCAAATAAAAGAGTGGAAATAGATAACTTGGTTATTGAGTTTCAAAAGAAACTGGGTGATAACTGGGACAGGTATCAAATCGCCGTTTCCTTGTTTTTGGTTGGGAAATTATCCAGAAATGAATTGATGGCTGAATTGGGTACAATCTTGGACAGATCAACATTCAGATACCATAACCAGTTGCTACTATCAAACTTGGCCAATTCTTTGAGGGATGAGCCATTGGATGGTATCTCGTCAGCAGGATTTGGGTCCCAACAACATCAATCGAAAAAGCGAAAACAAACAAATAAATCATCCCAGTATGAACTCTTGAAAAAAGACATTTTATCTCTGTCAATTAGAGAGCGTAAAAGATTGAAGACAATAACTAGAGAATCTGGTAAGAAAGGAATGATAAACTCAATGATTGCAATAACCCGTCAATCCATTGTGCCAAGGGTCCCAATAGTCACAAACTTAGAACTGCATCCTTCTCTCCCCCCAAATTCAAATTCAACAACCTTAGCTGCTCAATGGGGTCAAGATATTTTAACTGGTTTAACAACCCCATTATGTACTGAAAGTTATGAGTTGCCCGATAAATTATCTCTGAAAAATAGAATATTGGGGATAGCCAGAGAACATGGTTTGATTGGTCCCGTTAATGACAACACCGCTAATGTCCTTACCTTGGGCTTAGAATACCATTTGAAAGGCATAATAGAAAATATGTTGGATTTAACAAGAGTTAGAAAAGATGAAAGTATTTCATCCTCGTTAGCAAAAGCCTCAAAACAAGAGAGTAAGAACAGGAAAATCACTGATGCTAATGATAAGAACGACAATGACAACGAAAACAATAACAACACCAACAATAATACTACCGACGCCAATAATAAAAACAACAACACTAATACATCATCATTATCATCATCCACAAGTAATATCCCTAAAAGAAGAAAAATCGTTTTGACAATCGAAGATTTGTATGAAACTTTATCGAGTGCTCCACATTTGATCGAAACGAACGGTGCACTATTAAGATTACAAGACGTTCTACTGAAAAACGATGATGACTTTGACATCAAACGTCAAATCGCACAATCTTCAAATGACAGTCCTAAAAAGAGTTACAAATCTTCAATCTCTTATCTTTTGACTCCACTGGATCCAAACTCAGCCAATGGTATTAATGGCAACACCAACAACAATGACAAAAGCGACACCGATACCGACAACAAGAACGGCACCATCGTCAACAACACTAGTAATAGCAACAGTAATAGTGCCAACAACAAACCAAGTGCAATTGATATGATGAATGCTGGTAATCCTGGTTCTGCTTACATCCCACCTCCAAATTTGGCTTTGAGTGATCCAAACATCGGAAATCCAAATGAATTGAACTGGTTAATCGATGAGTTATTAACTGAATATTAACCATACGACTATCTAACACCTCATTGTCTCTCCTTCTTTAAATGTATTTTATATCGATAAATGTATCCTTACCACCAACACAGTAATGCTCTGTAACCCCAGCGCTGCCAATAGCCACGCGCGTGCCACAAACGTGTCGCCCGCACAACTTGTTCTCGAAGTTGGTTCTAGTTGATTTTGCCACTCAGAAAGCTGGACTCTTCTGGATGGGATCAACCTCTTGCTCTCTAAAACACCATCCATCAACTCTGTTCAATCCCAATGGCTCCAACTAAAGAGACTGAAGAAACCCAGCAACCAAATGTGGTTGTTGGTTCTGATGAAAAGCAACAACAACAACCTGCAAAATCAGCAACAACGAAAAATGAATCACAAGAAGAGGAACTAAGTGAGGAAGACCAACAATTGAAATCGGAATTGGATATGTTGGTTGAAAGATTACTTGAACCAAATGAATCACTATATAAACCTTCTTTAGAGCAGTTGAAAACATTCATCAGAGAATCCACCTCTTCGATGACTGCTGTTCCAAAGCCTTTGAAATTCTTAAGACCTCAATATCCAGCATTGGTCAAACTGCATTCATCTTGGTCCAATCCAGATTTGCAAAAGCAATTGGCTGATATTCTTTCTGTTTTAGGTATGACATACTCTGAAGATGATGGAGAGGAATATAACAGAGAGTCATTGAAATATAGATTGTCAAGTTACATTGATGATTCAATTTCCGATTGGGGCCATGAGTACTTGAGACATTTGTCTTTAGAAATCGGTGAAGAATATCAGGATAAGCTAGAAAGTGGATTATCAAAATCAGAAACAAACTTTGATAGATTGATTCAATTGAGTTTACAAATTGTACCATATTTCTTGAAGCATAACGCAGAGGCAGAGGCTGTTGATCTGTTATTGGAAATTGAAGAAATTGAAAAACTACCTAAGTACGTCAATAGTGATACATTCAGCAGAGTTTGTTTATATATGGTTGCATGTGTTCCATTGTTGGCACCACCAGATGATCTTGCGTTCTTGAACACTGCATTCACAATTTATTTACAAAATGACAAGTTACCAGAAGCTCTAGGTTTAGCCATCAAGTTGGATGATGAATCATTGATCAAATCTGTCTTTGATGCCACCAGTGATGTGCTAGTTCATAAACAACTAGGTTTCATTTTAGGTAGACAAAATTCTTGTTTCAATTTCGACGATGAATCTGTTCAAGAATGTATCTCAAATGTTAAATTGAGTGAATATTTCCAATATTTAGTTGGGGAATTGAACTTATTGCAACCAAAAGTCCCAGAAGATATTTATAAATCACATTTAGAAACCTCAATCTTTGCTTCATCTTCAAGACTGGAAAGTGCAAAGCAAAATTTGGCAGCCTCTTTTGTCAACTCATTTTTGAATGCTGGTTATGGTTCTGAAAAATTAATCTCAGATGAAAAATGGATCTATAGAACAAAGGGTGAAGGTATGCTATCAACAACTTCATCTTTGGGTTTAATCAATTTGTGGAATGCTGAGGAAGGTTTGCAAACATTGGACAAGTACTTATATTCTGAACAAGATGAAGTTAAAGCTGGTGCTTTGTTAGGTATGGGTATCTCATCAACAAGTGTTCATGACGATGTTGAGGCTGCATTCTTGATTTTGCAAGAGTATATATCAACTGATGAAAAGCGTGATTCGAAATTAACAACTGCTGCAATTACAGGTGTTGGTATTGCATTTGCTGGTTCTGAGAATGAAGAAGTTTTGAATTTATTATTACCATTGATTTCAGAACCTTCTGTCTCCATAGAAATTCAAGCTCTATCTGCATTGGCATTAGGTCACGTTTTTGTTGGTACATGTAATGGTGATATAACTTCAACCATTTTACAAACATTGCTGGAAAAAGAGTTCAATGATTTGACATCAAAATGGGTTAGATTCATTTCTTTAGGTTTAGGTTTATTATACATGGGCAAATATGATCAAGTCGATGATGTTTTAGAAACAATCGATGCAATTGATCACCCAATTTCCAAGACTTTGAAAGTGTTAGTTAACATCTGTTCATATGCTGGTACCGGTAATGTTTTACAAATTCAATCCCTCTTGCAAATGTGTACAAACCAACAAAAGGATGCAACTGATGATGATGACGAGGATGAAGATGAGGATGAAGATGAAGTTGTTGAAGATGCAGATATCAAGATTGATGAAAGTGATGATACACCATCTACTACAGGAGCAACAAATAGCAATAGCAATAATAACACCTCCACACCTGCAACCGAGACCAATTCAACAGCTGTAGACAGCAAGAAAGATGATAGTACCGCGACAGACGAAGAGACAAAAGAAGATGAAAGTTATCAAGGATATGCCGTTTTAGGTCTTGCATTGATTGCAATGGGTGAAGAAATCGGCCAAGAGATGTCAATCCGTCATTTTGACCATTTGATGCACTATGGAACTCCATTGATCAAAAGGGCTGTTCCATTGGCAATGGGTTTAGTCTCTGCGTCATCTGCTCAAATGAAGGTTTTCGACACATTATCAAGATACTCACATGATCAAGATTTGGATGTTGCCTACAATGCCATCTTCGGTATGGGTTTAGTTGGTGCTGGTACAAATAATGCAAGATTAGCTCAATTATTAAGACAATTGGCATCATACTATATCAATGACCAAAATGGGTTATTCATATCAAGAATCTCCCAAGGTTTAGTTTACTTGGGTAAAGGTACTTTGACCTTGAATCCATTCAGTATAGACAAGTTGATTCTTTCAAAGGTCTCATTAGCTTCGTTACTAACCGTTACAATTGCGTTATTGGACCCAAGTTCATTCATACTGGATCAAAACTCGAGCTTGTTATACTATCTAACTCCAGCTATAAAACCAAGAATGTTAGTCACAGTTGACGAAGAATTGAAGCCAATTAAGGTTAATGTTAGAGTTGGTCAAGCTGTTGATGTTGTTGGTCAAGCCGGTAAACCAAAGACTATCACAGGTTGGGTTACCCATTCTACGCCTGTTTTGTTAGGTTACGGTGAAAGAGCCGAATTAGAGACAGACGAATATTTAGCCCTGTCATCCTCTTTGGAAGGTGTTATCATTTTGAAGAAGAACCCTGATTATGTTAATGTTGATGCTTAGATAATACTTTTTTCTCCTACTTCTTGTAAACTAAATACATAAAAATATAAATCACCTTTGTAAAAAGCCAGACCTAAAATGTGCACTGTTTTTGTACTTTCTAAACTGTTGTTGCTGATCTAATCGGTTCGACCAAAAAGGAAAATGGCCAAATTCCGAAACACCTGAAATATAAAGCCGCTCGGGCAACAATAACATTGATTCGATGCCGAAACATATTTCAACGTATATAGATCTGATCATCTCCGTCTATATCTATCTCTCGTCAGAAATCCACGTCTATTTAATTTAAGAACCCAAATCAACCACACCGGCTAAAATGGAGTCGAAGCTAACAAGGACCATAATTGCATCAATCCTGATATCATCACTATATGTAACATGCCTATACTTCAAACAGCCACCATCAAAAGACAGAAACGATCCAATTGTAATCAAATCAAGACTATTGAGGGTCACGATAGCAACAACCATAATAACAATCATAACACCAGCAATAATGATACATTGGATAGGCTCACTCGAAAACCTTGATGATTTCAAATTGATTGCATCCGGCCTCACTTTCCAACTTCCCAAAAACATGAACGAAATCCTAACCAGCATCACTCTCCTCGGAAACACAATTCAGTTGTTCGTTGGATTGTTCGGAGGTCCATTGATTGTGAGATTATTCGACTACCCTGACATCCAGGAAATCTGGTATGATTTCAAAGACTACGTTACGTACAATCCACTGTTCATGCTGCGTGATCTGGTGATCGCTCCGTTTACCGAAGAGTGGGTCTATACCGGCATAGCGTTGGTGTTGTATACACCTTTCATGCCACTTCAATCCATTAATAGCATCATACCTGAAGATATGTTATTCGATGCTGCTTCATTCTGGCGTGTTGTTTACTATACTCCGTTATTATTCGGTATTGCGCATCTTCATCATGCTATTGGTATGCTCCAACGTGGGGATGTGAGTCTCGTTGCAGTATTCATCACCGTTACATTCCAGTTGTTGTATACCACGATGTTTGGAATCATGACAAATCTGATATATATATATACTAACTCAATCTGGTGTTGTTTTGTTGCTCATTCGTTCTGTAACTTTATGGGATTCCCGGATTTGAATCCTGATTGTGGTGATGGTTTGAGAGGGAAGCTGTTCAAGATCGGATACTGGTCAACTCTTGTTCTAGGTGCAGTGTGGTTCAAGTTCAATTTTAGAGATCTGCTATTGCTTTCACACGATGCGAATATCGTTGATTTTACATCGCTGTAGTTGATATATCGAATTATATATATATAATACTTTATAGAGATTTAGTTATATGCCAAAAGAGAATAAGCAATAAGAATCTAATGATAAGAAAAAGAGATGCAGGACGTTAAAATGAAAATAAAATGAATGTAAAGAAAAAAAACATGAAATACTTAAATCATAAATAATAAGAAACTATAAGAAAAGATGAAATCCAGGTCCAATAAGGTTCTTGGGCAAAAAATATAAAGTAACCCTCCGGATATTACACGAGGAGAATTCAACACTTAGCAAATAACAATATGCAGAGGAGAAACATCAATTACCATAAATCTCTTCATCTCTAAAATAACCCGAATCTAGCGTAGCACCACCGTTTCCGTCATCGATAGGATACTCTTCATAATCATCATCATCCTTAGAACGTTGTTTTCTTCGTCTAGTTTTCGATTGGGTTCTGAACACAGAGGATTTATCATCATTACTGATAACTCTATCATCAACAAACATATTGGAATCTCCTTCTGAATCCTCAACCATAGCACCATTGCCATTGATATAAAGTTCTTCCTGTTGACGTTGTAGAAATAATGTATGATTAACCAAATTCAAATAAGAATACATGAAATTACTTAACAGAACCTGTTGAGTCAATGGTCTCTTTGGGTCAGCTAGCTTCAGATGTGACAATCTATAAATCGCTCTTTCAACATGAACCGGATATCTATGATCTAACATGACAATTGTAGAATGGGAAACAGGTGGCAATGGGAATCCAAAAGCAGAATCTGTCATCTGTAATGGTTGATTTGGTTTATTGTTTCCCGAAGCGCGTTGCTGGTGCTGTTGTTGTTGAATTTGATGCTTTAGTGATTCAGTGGATGGCTTGTGTGCTGGTCCACGTGAAGGTGTAGGTTGTTGCTGTTGTTGCTGTTGAGTAGCAACAGGTACAGGTGAAGATTGAACTAGCTGTTGTTTATTTGACGAGCTTTTCAAAATTGGGGTCAAAGGTGAAGATGGTTGTTTTTGACGCTGTTTCTTTTGCAATTCATCTTGTCGATGTTGTTCTTGACTAACCAGTTCTTTCTTGCCACTTTTTCCGAATCGTGATTTATGTGATTGTCTCTCATTAATCTGCTTCTGCTGTTCCTGTGGATAAGATTGTTGATTTTGATGTTTAGAGGATGATAAGATTTGTATTTGAGAAGATGACTGTTGATCTTGCTGTTGATTAATGTCAACTGCATTCTTCAGAGGATCCAGATTTTCTTGCAGTTTCAAACTCTCAAGTTTCTGGGTTGGCAAAGATGGTAGTTGCTTTTGTGACTCGTCGGGCGCCAATGTGCTGACGAGACTATTCTTATTGAACTTTCCAGCTTCTCCACTTCTCTTCTTGAACCTGAACCGCTTATCAGTGATACTTTCATTGTCTGATTCAGTACCACTTTCAAAACCAGATGAAGATTTACTTCTATCCTTCTTCAGTTTAAAAAAACTTGAAAAGGTGATCTTTTCTTTTCCAGCAGAAGCAATATTTTCCTTTTCATGAACCGGAGAAGCAGATGCAGAAGCAGAGGGAGAGCTGTTGTCACCAGAGCCTCCTTCAATTTCTGAATCAAACTCACCACTCACGCCTAGCGTTCCATGTCTGTTTCTTGAATGCGAATGAGGAGGTGAAGATTTGGTAGGAGTAGATGGTAATTGTTGTTGTTGATGATCATGATTTTTATCTTTCGACAACCAATTCCAACTAGATTTCCTGGTGGTGGGTTTCTCAGATGTTGGAGCAGAAGTACCTAATATACCTAACGATTTTTTCTTGACTAACTTTTTGGCAGTTATAGCTATAGAATCAGGAGGAGAAGGTAGTGGAGGCAAGCTTTCTTTAGGCAATAATGCTTGCTGTTGCTGTTGTGGTTGTGGTTGCGGTTGCGTTTGAGTTTGAAGTGGTCGCTGTTGTTGCTGATGCTGTTTTTGCTGTTGCTGTTGTTGCTGTTGTTGTTGTTGCTGTTGTTGTTGTTGCTGTTGATGAAGACGATACTGTTGTTGTTGCAACGGTTGGAGGTTTGTTTGTTGATGCTTTTGCTGCATATGTTGCTTCATATGTTGCTGCTGCTGTTGCTGGCTCCTTTGTTGTTGCAATTGTTGCTGCTGGTGCAAATTTGGTCGTTGTTGCTGATGATGTGGATACAGTTGCTGCTGGTGCAGGTGCTGATTTGGATACTGTTGTTTCTGCTGCTGTTGATGTTGCAACTGATTTTGATATTGATGCTGTTGTGGACGTTGTCTTTGTTGCTGTTGCATTTGCGTGTGCAAATGCTGTTGTGTCTGATGCTGAACATCAGGATCTTTCTTTTCATTGGGCAAAGGTGGTAAGCTACTACTAGGAGATCTTGTTTTCATCGATGGCTTTGCAGTACTCGCAAGTTTTGTATCCAAAGGTGGTAATGAGTTACCATAACCTAACTTGCTACTGTTATTGTTGGTTTTGTAATGATCATTATTGACCGGAGCTTCCTTTTTAAGTAGATTCTGGGACATTTCTTCACTATCTCCCTCACCAATAGAATTCGATTCTGTGGTGGTTCGTTTTGATTTTGAGCCTGATCTTCTATAAGTAGTCCATCTGGATCTTTTAAGCTCATGATCTCCTCCTAGTATTGGAATGGGTAAGTCCTCATTTGAAGAGTTAGAAGATGTGTTGGAATCCAAATTACTGAAAGCATCTCTTTCAACCTGTGTGAAACCTAAAGATGAAGAAGACAAACTTCTAGCTAAAGTGACAGCATCGGTTGAATCGAGACCAGCTATTTGAGACAAACTTTGCAATTCTCTAGATAATTCTTTCAATGAAGGTTTATTTGAGACCGAGTCTTTATCCTTTAACTGATTTAAATTACTTTGGACTCTTCTTGACGCATGGGTAGTATCTCTAGTATCATCATCAACAGAGACCGATGAGTCAGTGGATAAACTAGATCTTACTGAGTTTGATCTTTGTAATTTTGATGATATTTCATCAACCGTTTGTTGAACATGTTTTCTGAAATTTTCAGGGGCCAAGTTGGGATGTGCAGTAGCTGGAACCCACATTAGATTCGTAGAATCCAACAAGATTTCATCAGAATCGTCAAGATCAGAATCATCATTCTCGTTGGACGGTGGTTGGTTACCCAGTTCAGATGAAGAGAGATTTGAAGGATCCTGCGAGAGTGGATGATCCATTACCTGCTGCATGTCTATATAACTGAAATCATTGAATTCCGTTGGAAGATCTGGATCATAATTCAAGCTGTTACCGAGTGATATTCTTTTCAATGCCTTAAGAGCATTCATTTCATGCTCAACCGCATGGGAAGCAGCCATTAGCTCTTCATGTGTTGATTTTCTAGTGGAGAGTCTATTATTGTTATTATTATTGTTGTTGCTGTTGCTGTTGCTGTTGCTATTACTGCCATTGTTGATGCTGTTACCAGCAGAGTCCTGGCTCAATGTTTGTCTAGATTCCATCTTAAAATGTGTGGATAATGCGTGGATGTAGGTGTATATGTATGTGTAATTAAGTTGTGTTTATCAGGGTAAAGTGAACGTTAAGCAAAGATAAATTGGGATGTTGAAGAAAGAATGTGAGGTTGAAAGGGGAACACAACCAGTATGGGAGAGAGGGAGGGTGGTGAACTTCCGTTTGACGAAAGTCTGGGTATATATGAATCTTGATTGATTGGCTATGATGAAATCAAAGAGTGATGGATGGGAAGATGGCTCACAAAGGGGGAGGGGTTCAGAGTTGCAGTCGATGGGATAGAGTGAACGAATGTGAGGGAAAGGCAACGAGTATGTGGTCAATTGAGCTACTAGTTTCAACCTGAGAGAACAAATTCAAATTTGCGTGTATGTGTGGTTCCTGTGACTTAAAATATCAATGTAGTTTGATATCAATGCATCCACTATTCAAAGAGAATCGAAGGCTAAAAGTGGGATCAGGGACAAAAGAAACTCGAAATGTGTTGGGAATTTCAGCTTTTTTGTGTTTTTTGGCTGTTTTTGGCGACGCGTTTTTGGGAATTGGGAGTTTGAATCGGGAGACCTGTTCGGAGTGGAGTTGGAGCTTGTGGGAACTGAGGACCCTGTTGTACAGCTGTGGTGTCTTGTAGATCTGGCGAAGAGGTGTTGATCTGAAGATGGAAGGGTGCCTGTCGTGTGTATAGTGCTTCAAACTGAGCTATTTCCACTAGCTTGATCCGGCCTCAACCATTGTTCATGTATTACGGGTTACAAGTGCACCATCCAAACCACGAGGCGGATCGGGCAGTATTGTGAGTGTATGGCTAATCAGTACTTGCCATATCGCTTGTGAGATATGTATATATTTGAACATCATCACACTATAGTCAGCTATAACTATGGTTCCATCTAGACCTCTTTTGAAATTGAGCAACAACCTTGGAGTATATATAAACATGGTATTCAGGCTTTCCTTTCAGTCTGTCTGCACCAAGCCACAGTAAGCGTTCTCCCCCACCTTATCACGCTAAAGCGTACTGGCCCTCTTTGCGTTGTATGTTTCCGTGATATGTAGCTACTATATAATACAACCCATACCATCCTTACCCAGCTTACCTCAGTATCACCATACAACTATCCATCCACCTCAACAGGCTCGATCAAGCCCACACACAAGTTCTCCCCTCCAAAGTTAGCAAAACTGAAAAAGTTGAGCATTTCCGACAAGAAAAAAAAAAACAGGAGAAAAGCGACAGACAATTTCCATCTCTTCAGTCATTTCAGCCAAGTTTGAACCCTCTTTCCTCCAACAGCCACAAAGAACTGCCTCCATACACAGATACACCAACATACACACAGCATGTCTAGAGAATTCACAATCAAGGTTCCAGCATCTTCAGCCAACATCGGTCCAGGTTTCGATGTCTTGGGTATAGGCCTCAACCTCTTCCTAACAATAACAGTCAAAATCGACCCTCTCTCAATAGACTCTTCAAACGATCCACAAAACTGTGTCTTGTCATACGAAGGTGATGGTGCTGAAAACGTTCCATTGTTATCCGAAAAGAACCTAGTCACAAAAGTTGCATTGTACGTGCTCCGTGCCAACAAGATCCAAAGTTTTCCAAAAGGTACAAAGATCCATGTCAACAACCCAATTCCATTAGGTAGAGGTCTGGGTTCAAGTGGTGCTGCTGTTGTCGGTGGTGTCTTGCTTGCTAACTCCGTTGGACAGTTGGGATTCGACAAACAAAGATGTCTCGATTACTGTCTCATGATCGAAAGACATCCAGATAACATCACAGCTGCCATGATGGGTGGTTTCGTTGGCTCATATTTGAGATCTCTAACCGAAGAAGAGTACAACACTGTCCATCAACCATTGAATGATATCTTACCTAGCCCAGGCCAAGACTCATCCATCGTTCCATCCAATGCACCAAAGGATATCGGCAGACATGTTAAATATCACTGGAACCACCAAATCAAATGTATTGCAATCATCCCACAATTTGAAGTTTCAACTGAAAAGTCAAGAGCAGTCTTACCTGCAACTTATGAAAAGCATGATGTTATCTTCAACTTACAAAGACTTGCAGTGTTGACATCCGCAGTGGGTGCATCTGAACCAAACTCAGATTTAATCTACAATGCAATGCAAGATAAATTGCATCAACCATACAGAAAAGTGTTGATTCCAGGATTAACTGAAATCTTATCCGAATTCACACCTGCCACACACCCAGGTTTATTAGGTATCTGTCTATCCGGTGCTGGTCCAACAATTTTGGCCTTGGCCAATGATAACTTTGATCAAATTGCAGCTGATATTATCAAGAGATTCAAAAAGGAAAACGTCGAATGTAAATGGTTACTTTTGGATCCTGCTGATGATGGTGCGGTTGTTGAAGAAGTTAGCAAATTATAGAGCTTTATTCCCACTTGTTTAATTGCTACTAATTTGCTTTATTATTTTCTTCACAGGATTTCGATAACATAATCGATTTCCAATTTCTTCTTTTCTGTCTTAGATTTTTTTTTGTTGATGTTTTTGCTTTTTGTTTATTGACGATGCATTGTTAGAAAGGATTAATGTTTGCATGGAATAAACACCCTTTTTAGACCCTAATATACCTTAGAAAAGTATTATCTTAAATGTAAGCTTGTATCTACTCTTGACCATTGCTAAGAAATATTCTGAAAGATTTTAAACGTTTATGATAAAAAGAAGAGTAATGATAAAATACATATATTATGAAGTTTATGGAGTTTATGGAATGTGTTTAGTTTTAGTCATGGTATACTTTAGTTTTCTTTTTGTTCTCTTTTATTGTTATGTTAGGCTTTGAAGAAATTCATTTGAATTCACCAGCTTTACCAGCCATCAACAAACCAACAATCAAACCAAACAAACCCAAAACAGAACCGAAAATTTCAATAACCAATATCTTAACAAACAACGAGGAATCAGCAGCATCTGAAATGGCAGCTGTTGAACCTGTGATACCAACGGCAACACCACAGATCAAATTACTGAATCCAACTGTCAAACCGGCCCAAAACAATGAGTATCCGGTATATAAGTTTTCCTTTGTGAAAATGGTTGAACTATCAACAACTGTCAATTTTGATGAAAACACAATGGCCATAATCAATCCATAAATGGCAACAACTTCACAAAAAATAATGGAGATCAAATTCTTAGTTGTTATTCTTGGTGCTTTGACACCGGCACCAATGACTGATGAACCTGTAATGAAAATACCCCATGCTGCTCCAATCACTGAGAATCCAATACAAAAGACAATTCCCAAGTTTGCCCACATGTATGGGGAAACTGATTCCAAAAATAAACCAAAATCAAACTGTTCACCAGAGTTGTTAAATAGCATGTCTATAATAAGTTCAATGATAGAAGAAAACCGCAATTTCACTGAATCATGTCTTGAATGATTCAGTATGAATTTTGTGTTTTCTCGATAGATTGATTGAGATTAGTTAGTAAAAGCTGTTCATTTGATGTCAAAAATCAACATGGGAAAGATAAATCTTAAGGCAGGTACATACAACCACCAACCACTGTGGCAGCGGCAATTGTTAGATATGATGTAGCACCCATTGCAATCGACAAATATCCTGAAGTGTGTATGTAAGTATGTATATGAGCTGGTGCGTGGTATGGAAGATAAAGAGCAGTACAACACACTCCGTGGCAGTCCACTTTCAGCCTCCAGACAAGAAAACAGCTCTTTTCCCTTTCAACTTTGCAGCACAAAATTTATCGAAATTGGAATTTACTCGGCTCGCTCCGTTTACGTAAGCAGATCGCACTGGAACATCACATTTTTCTATTCTAACTATCACTATACACAGTTTTATCTTGATTATATCTCATCATGTTGGGGCTATCTTGTTTCCAATCACATACCCTCTGAGATACCACACGGACACAATGACCATGAACCCCAACGCACCAGTTCCAATGGTGAATGGGTTGATCAACCCTTCACTCTCTTCCGGTTCTGGCTCTAATCCAGGTGTACAAGTCCGGGCATTACTGGCACAATCAACCAAATGGCTCAACAACTCACCCAAAGATGGTGCCCATCCGGATGAGATATGCATTGGCGGTTGTAAATTAAGCTGTCTTGTGAATTGCTCAGGCTGTTGGTCTGATCTTTGTTGTTGCCTATCCAAATCCGCCTTCAATGCAACAAACACCACCGGCAAGTCATGAATTCCTTCATATTTGTTCATGATATCAATCAAATGTTGGAAAGATTCGGGATCAGATGAATCATAAGCTAGGCACAAGATATCGCATGTGTCTAATTTACTCTTGTTCTCCAAAATTGCACCTTCAACCTCGCCCAATTCTTCCAACACCAAATAAAATTGTCGACCACCAGTTAACTCCACACTGTTAACAACTATATTCGGTTGTATCGTTGGTGAATAATGTTCACTGTATCTTCTTCCAAGAAAAGACTCCAATAATGAAGTCTTTCCACAACCAGGAGCACCAACGATGAAACAATTAAAAACTGTTCGGTCTGTAACCGGTGCTCTAAAAAGCTTACCGTTTCTCTTTCTCATCTTCCTACTTTTTGTAACATGTAATCCAGATATCGTACTTGGACCATTCTTACTGTTCAACTTATCAACATAACCAAAATATCCCAAGTATTCCAAAGTTGTCTTGTAATCCAAATAAGTTGTCATTGCCCACTGGGCAAGCCAACCTTGAAGAGTCACATATCCTTCTTCATTGCAAACCACACTTCTTGGGAAATTCGCATCTCTCCATGATCTAGGAATACCTGGTGTTGGGAAAAACAGTCGACTCAACTCACCTTCACTCAACCCACCATCATTATCCTTGTCGAACAAAACAAAAAGATCAACAAGAAATTTATAACCTTTAGGTGACAGCTCAACACTGGAATGCAAAGGAACATCAAGCTTTGGATTCAAGATCTTATCATCGATCGACAACGAATCTGAATAATGAAATGCCCTAAGAATGCCCCAAATAGTCTCATGTCTACCTATCTCAGCATACAACTTATTCAAAGCCAGAAACCCATCTGATGAAATCCCCCGTGGGCCAGCTGAACCAGGAATCACCGAATGCAAAGTCTGTTTCATATCCTGCAATTCACGTATATCCATTTTCTTATGGAAGCATTTCTGCTGAAGTTGAATGAACTCATCATCACTCAGAAATCCATCCTGATCTTTATCACACAGGTAGAAAATACGGCTCAATGCTGAATATGCCAATGGTTTCAACGCACTGTCTTTATAATCATACAACGGAGAAACAGGATGGGACACAGCACGCTGACATAAATAAAACGCCTGGTTCACGTTGTAGTTGTCCTTTGCACAGCATCGTATACATGCTTCAACCTCTTTGAATTCTTTCAATAATGGTACAAACTCATCGTGGATCACGTTCTCTAGCTCATCATCAGTGGTACTCTTTTTATTTCCATTGTTGTTAGTACCAATACCATCATTGAAAGAAGTGTTCCCATCCGGCACTGTTGCTGAATTCAAAGAATCGTATTGCACGTTATCATTTTTGATTATGTTGTTGCACACAACAACAGGCAAATTGACACCCAGTGATCTGAACATCGGTATCCAATAAAGTGATATTCTTTCATAAGTATAATGATCTGAATAAATCAACCATATCACATCGGATCGTCTTATCTCATTCTGAATACTGGGAATATCGGAAGATAAAGTGTCTATCAAAATTGTTGAATTCGGAGAATAATCAGAAGATGAAAAGTCTCTGGGTATGGTAATTGGCGGTAAAACATGCTGAATGTTCGGAACGAACTTGTCCTTGATCAACGAGGTGATCACACTTGATTTCCCAACACCTTCATCACCACATAACACAACCCTGATTGTATCCATTGTACTGTATTTCAATATCCCTTAATCATCCCTCCTGCCCACTGAACAGAAACCACTGGTTTCCCATCTTCTCCATATATCAAAACCGAGAGACACTGTAAGGCGCCCTACCGACACGCGCGCTCAGAATGGCAGAACGCTGTTGATCGATTTGGAAAAACACTTTGGATGGCAAAATAAAGCAGAAGCAAGTGGCACACAGCAGAGGTTTGTGGGTTTAGAACAGTACGGTTCATTTCAATCAGAACAAATATACATTAGTTTAAAATGGTATGTCTCATATCCAATACGGGCTTGAATGGGTCTGACTTGATCCAGCGAATTGCGAAATTCAATTGGAGTCAATCCAACTTAAAACATTTCCATTCAACTCAACCCAACTAAACCCAACTCGACTCACAATCCATACCTGATCATTTACAAATACTAACATCCAACATTTTCAAATTCAGACATCAATCGGTACCGGTTACGATCTATCCAACTCGATCTTTTCACCAGATGGAAGAAACTTCCAAGTTGAATACGCATCCAAAGCAGTTGAAAACGCAGGAACATCAATAGGTATAAAATGTAAAGATGGTATAGTGTTAGCCACCGAAAAGATCATAAGCTCAAAGCTTTTATCCCCTGGCAAAAACAAAAGAATTCAAACCATAGACAAACACGTCGGTGTGGTTTACTCGGGTTTGATACCCGATGGAAGACACTTTGTTAATAGAGGAAGAGACGAAGCACAGTCATTCAGATCGTTGTACAAAGAATCAATTGGTATTCCAGGTTTGCTCGATAAGTTAGGATACTACGTTCAAGCATACACATGTTACAACTCTGTGAGACCATTTGGTATCAATGCCATAGTTGGTGGTGTTGACGACGAAGGTGCTCATCTGTACATGGTTGAACCAAGTGGAGTTTACTGGGGTTATTATGGTGCTGCAGCTGGTAAAGGTAGACAAACAGCCAAGGCTGAGTTGGAAAAATTGGATCTTCCTAATATCTTAGCCAGAGATGCTGTCAAAGAAGCTGCTAGGATCATATATTTGGCTCATGAGGATAATAAAGATAAGGATTTTGATTTGGAGATCACTTGGATAAGTATCGAGGAGACAAAAGGATTACATAAGTTTGTTCCAAAGGAATTATTAGAAGAAGCAATTAAGTATGCTGAGGAAGAAGCTGATGATGATGATAGTGATGAAAGTAGTAGTGATGATGATATGGAAGGTTAGAGATTTCAACGATATAAATTAATTATATAGATAAATCATTTCATCCCAGTATATGATATTAAATATTCATATCCATTTTAGCCTGTAATCATACATTAATCATACATCAATTATCATTACTTAGAAAAGATGAAATACAACCCAAACAAAACGAAAAAAGAGAGATTATTTCTTACTATGAATAGCCAAAAGTGCCTTCAATCTAGCATTTTCCAACTCTAAATCATTCAACTTCAACTTACTCTGCTTCCTTTCAAAAACCAAAGCCTCTTCAGCAGCTTTCCATCTGCGAACAACCTCCTCCAACCTCAACTTTAATCTCAAATCACCATCTTGCTCATCAGAAACTATACTTCCACCACCATGACCATGTCCATGACCATTAGCATGTCCACCACCAGTATTCGTAATTGACTCTTTCACATTATCAGCTTCCACTTCTTCTACTTTCACAACCTCCTGTTGACCTTCCCTCGGCATAATGGGATACTCACTAACAACAGGCCTCGATTTCAACTCTTGCAAAAGCCGAGGCACCTCCTTTGACAAACTAGCATGATCATAAATAATGGTTTCAATGGCAGATAAATCGTACTGGTAAATAGTTGAATGGATTCTCTTAACATTATTGAAATCCAGCTTCAATTTGATCCGGTTTGCAAGCTGTAAAATTTTCTCAGCTGCTTCTTTCACTGATTTCTTATCCAGTATGAAACTCAATAGTTTTATCAGATGTGTCTGGAAATTAATATCGGTTGTGATTAGGTCATTGTATACATTTTGAAGTTGTGAGAATTCGGATTTCAAACTTTCTGAAGATTCGAAAAACTCATTGAATTTTGTAATTTCTGAATTCAGTTGGGTTTCCAAGTTGGATATTTTCAATTTGAAATTGTTGTTCTCATATGACAACTTTGTATTTTGCAGTTTCAATGCTTTCGAAAGTTGGGTTAGGTTTTCAAATTCAGATGTCAACTGTCGAAGTTTCAGTTGTAATGAAGCATACATGGAATCCTTCTCAATGAGTTGGTTTTGATATTTCAAATCCCTTTCATCCAGTTCATTATTGATCTGTGTCTGAGAATCATTGATTTCACGTTTGGATTGCTTATCATGTAACTGTTTGACCATCAATTTATTTGAATTCTTCAATATATCAATTTCATTATCTTTAGACTGAATTATAATCTTCAAATTATCAAAATTATCAAGCTCGGAATCAACCAAACTATTCAACTTAAACAACCTCTGTTGTTGGTTTTTGAAATTCTCCAATAAATTCGTCAACTTTGAAGTCAATGTATTGAATTTCAGATCATTTTGTGTTTTCGAATTGATGAACTCACTTAATAAACTCTCAACTGTATACCCCACTATGAATATCTTATTTTTCAAATTTTGATTTTGCAATGCCATCTGTAATTCCTGGTTATCAAAAATCGAAGAACTTATAAGTCTTTCAAGTATCTGGTCAATAGAAACCCTACAATCTGAATTATCGGACTCGATATCATTCAACTGATCATCAAACTCATGAAATGACTGGATGAGATCATTGATCTGTTTCTTCAAGTCTCTTATTTCCTCATCTTTGGCTGAATTATCAAAGGATAATTGCGATTGGATCAATTCTGATAAATTTTGATCATTACCGAATTTATCAGACAACAAATCTTTTTGCAACTTCAACTGAATCTTACAATCAGTTAAATCTTTAGTTAAATTTTCCAATTCTGTCTTGGAGCTTTTTGAAGTGAACATTGAAGAAGTACGGTTTTTTCCATCTATATTGAATTTTGCAAAATAAGTGTTTAATTCATTTAGCATTGTAGGCTCGTGCAATGTGCTTTCATTAGTAATATTAGGAATTGAAATTGTATTGTCTATTGCAATTTGACTGGAGAGAATTTGAGAATCATCTGATTTTGAGCCATTATCATCTGATGAGTATCCACTGTCCTTCATCAACTTTGTGGTTGCGCTCTGTATTCGTGAGAGTCTCTTTTCTCTATTTTGAAGTTTTATCTTCATTGGGGATTTCCTGAGTGGATGTAATGAAGGATTTGATTTGGAATATGATGTAGCTATATCATTTGTATGATTTGAGGGTATTTCATGAACCCGAGGCGGCTCAAGAAGAGTGTTAGTCGATTCGGGTGATTTTTCAATTGAGTATTGTTGTAGTTGTAGACCTTCAATATCGTCAGCATCCTCAGTGTGGTTGATGTCATCATTGTAAATTTCATCGTTTTCCATATCATTGTTAGTATCATCATGTTGGTCAATTTTATCGTTTTCATTCAGCATGCTCGATTCTGCTATTTCGTCCAGGACGCTTGATTCTGCTATTTTATCATCATCGTCATTTTCATCATCATTGAAATAATCGTTACTGGACTCCTGTTCATCGTCATCTTCTTCTTCTTCTTCATTCATTATGCTTGATTCTGCGATGTCTGATAAGTTTATGGAGGTTTTCATATGCTCCTTATCTATAACATGATCATGCTCTTCAGGGTACTGAGATATATCAAAAGTTGGAAACTCGGTACTTTGATCATAGTTCGCTGTGTAATCTGTTCCTGATATTTCAAGGGACTCATCTGCAACTCTCATAGACTCTTCCTGTTGCTCAATTTTTCCCTCCTCCTCATCATCATGATCCTGGTCATATGATTTGTTTTCATAGTCTTCAACGGGATTTGGAATGTTGCTGATTATCTTTGATGAATCCATGATGGTTGAGTCTGGTAAGATTTAGACTACTTCCAATCAATTTCTCTTATCTGCTGAAAAAAAGAAGAATAAAAAATATCGAAGTATCGAAGTGGTATAAGTTATCAAGTGTCAATCTGTGTTCCCTTCACCATCTCGGTCTTTTTGATTCAAAACATGTTGTTCTGTTTACAAACGCGTGTTGGCCCTCTCTTACGTAAGCAGGTAAGATGGATACTATGGCTGTGCAAAAAAGAAGAAGAGCCCACAGAGAGTGTTGCACCCGTGCACCATTAATCTACCAGCACGTGCCCTCGCATTGAGCAATGTCACGTGGTGTGGCACGCTCGTGAGATAAGGTCGGGCAACTCCATTCTGGACACTGCACTGACAGGTGAGCACTTCCTATAAGTGTCGGATATGTCCACGGAGATGGGCTAACTAGAAGTCTGAATGTTAGTGCTCACTTAGTGGAGATTCTCAACAAGGATAGTACCGTTGGCAAACAACAGTTGATGCTATCCAGCAGACACCGGTTGTAATGTAGTTATGTGTTTGAGCCAATACGATATGGTGTCATAAAACGTACCGGATTATTTACCATTGAGATGATCAGAGTCGTCTGTTGACTCGACTCGCCGTGAACAATGATAAAAATAAAATGGGAAAACTCACAAAGTTCCTCGCTGTCCCGTTGTCTCGTTGTCGGTGATCTCGTCGGATTGAGTGAGATCAGTAAAAGGGAAGGCCTCGAACAATACTACACCAACGCAACACCAATCTCCCTGTCAACTTCCTTCAACTTATGAGTGCGAGTCTATGGGTGTTTGTATATAGTGAATGATTGTAAAGAGTATCACGAGACTCAGTTCCTTACTGATTTCTACTTTCTTGGCTGCTTGAGAGATGAAATGGGCGATGGAGAGCACGAGGCAATTTTGTCGGTGACTAGAAACGCAAAAGGGACAACACATCGCAACTCGCTGCTGCGGGGAAAGGAGTCGCAGTTCTCCCCGGTGAGGGCGCGGAGTTCACGAGCTCACGAGTCTGCGGGAGGGAGATGTGAAACACGGGGGACGCACCAGGCGGGCTATCTGTGCCACCGCGCGGTGAAGAGGGAGCACAGGGAGCACAGGGAGCAGGAGAGAGCGACAGGCGGGCAATTCTCCCGCGCTGCTCATTCTCCTCGCCACTTTCCACAAGGCGCTGAAGCAATCTGCCTGATCTGGAGCAACGGAGTTGTTGGACCACAGGGTTAACACCGTGGACGGTGGACCGTGTACTGCACTCGATTCCCTCTTTGTAGAATTGTCACCACTGTACTATATTAAGTATGTGTATGTAGTATGTCTATGTAGTATACGTACATACGGTAATGGCAATACGAACCACTGATTCTGCCCCGTTCGACACAGATCAACAATGCCGGGAGGTGAAACAAATTGCCGACGCTGTAAATAATAATAAAGAGAGGCAAAACAGCAGGATGAAAATTTTCACTCCCGCCGAGTCTCTCCTTCTGCCTGGCAATATTTCAGCCCGCGCGCAAAACAAATCTTTTACAGAGAATTTGTCCGCTCTTGGTTATCCGACATTGCCACTCACACAGACACAGACACAGACCCATTTTCACTTTCACCCATTTTTTCTCTCTTTTGGACACATTGTAAAATTTACTTCTCATCACTCTTTCCGAAACCCTTTATTTCAACTCACAACTCCCATCTCGATTCTATACCACCTCCCTCCCCCCTCCTCCATCTCATTCCACTTGATAAACCTTTCCTCAAAGGATACCCTTCCTCAATTACACCCACGCCACATAGCACAAAAGAAGTCACCCTCTCTCCTCTTCAATGGATTCCGACAGACTGAACCAGTACGCATGTATAAGATGCCGGAGATTGAAGAAAAGATGTTCAAAAGAACTACCTAAATGTGCCAACTGTGCAAGACAGAAATCAGAATGTGAATATATAGAACGCAAAAACAAACGCAGGCTATCGGATGATTTGAGACAGCTGCCTGGAGGTTCAATTACTTCCGTCTTGAATCCGAATGATATCGGCGCAGGCCATCTTTCTGACTCTTCTCTATCTCCAACATCCCAAATCTCCGCAACCTTCCATCAACCTCATGTCTTGCAACAGCAACCAAAACAACAGCAGCAGCAACAACAGGCTGCTCCTATAAATCCATTAATCCCTTCAATCTCAGCAACAATCCCTCAGCCGGTGAAATTCGAATATCCAACCACCTCGTCAGATATATTCAATTCAACAACTGCTTCAACAAATAATTCCAATTTCCCTCCACATATCAATACAAAACCAAACACCCATGGTCTACAGTCGTATGCCAGTCAACCAACGAATCCAATCACAAACAATCCTACGCAGTCCATATTCAACGGAAGATCGGACTACATATTTGCATCTGCTGCTGAAGAATCGGTGATTAACTCGTTGTACACTTTACAACAGCAATCAGCATCCAGAAACAATAGATGTAATACAACTGAAAATGGAAGCCACAATGGTTCAGGCAATGGCATTGGTAATACCAACGGAAACGACTCTCAAAAGATCAAACCCCCGGTCCTCCAATTTCCTCAATCATCCACTTCTCCAACCTCAGCACCATCCAACTTTATCAATCCTACAACAAACACATTCAAAAGAATGAAACTCTTTGAACCTTCATCAACCATCAACCTTGCCCACTCAAACTTGGCCAATGAAGTACTTGGTCAAGCTTCAAACTACGATAAATACGCAGCTGTTCAAATCCCGCACCGGAAATTCGAAAAGGATGAGATATTGTCATTTGTTGACGCATACCTTCATCATAACCACCGTTCCTATCCGTTCTTGAATGAACTTGATTTCAAAACAAAGATAAACTCAATCAATTTCGATACCTTCTTCAGTGATTTAAACACTATACCTGACCACGACATTGATTTCCAAATTGAATTGAACTTGATCATCGCAATTGGTTGTATCACGTTAGAATCATTGAACGCATTGGATAAATCTAGACAATGTTCAGCCTATTTCGCCAAACGGTCATTGAATTTTCTCAATAAAAAAACATGCATGTCAGATACCCAAAGCATCAAGACTTTAATCTTGCTTTGTATTTATTCTTTCTTCAACCAAAATACAGTGTATGCTTGGAACATAGTTGGTATCGTGACTAGACTCACCATCTCAATAGGTTTGAACAGGCACGTGAGACAACTGAAAGTGAATTCTCTTTCAAATACCGAAATCGAAATGAGATATAGATTGTTTTGGTCAGTTTACAATCTGGACCGTCTAATTTCAATCTCATTGGGAAGACCAGTTGCCATTCAAGATGATGACATCAATGTTCCATTACCTGAAGCGATCAACGAAGAAGAAGAGCCATTCTTACTGATCACCAAAAACCTAATCGAATTCAGAAGAATCGAAGGCCTAATAATTTCAAACGTGCACTGTCTAAGAGCAAGCGACAAATTCAGCTCCGAAATCGACAAGGAAAACATCATAGTAAGCCTACGTCAAGGCATTGAAAAATGGTACAACAACTCAAGAATACTATCATCAACAATGAGCGTGCATCCAATAACCTCCCCTGCAACACTCTCCACATCAAAGAAAATCACATACGCATCATCAGCGTTCCCGCTCTCAACAGCATGGGTCTCATCAAGATACTACCACTTGCTAATGCTACTATACAGACCATCGTACCTGTACCCGAAACCACCACCCAACAACCTTGAAGTGTTGGGTAAAGCATGCTTGCAGAACTTGTCGTTCACGTACAACTTGTACACCTCCAACATCCTGCCACCGAACTGGATCAACCTTTACCGATTCTTAGTCACCTGTTCAACAATCCTATATGGTCTATCACAATGGTCGATCGATCCGTTTGAATCAAAGACGGATATCCATTTGTGTATTGAGATATTGAACGGGTATGCAGATAAATGGAAGTTTGTGAATGGTTGTGCGCTGGTGTTCAAGAAGATCATGACCCGGATTTTCGATTTGTCATTGAAAAATTCAACAGGCAATGGATTTTCAGAAGGTGGTGTGGTTGGCGTCAGTGTTGGCGTCGGTGTTGGCAATCCGACGCATGATCGAAACAGGCAGTTGGTTGGCGACTTGGCTGAGTCGTTGAAGGAGTTCAATGAGATATTGTTTCAAAGTTCGGTGAATATCTGGTATGATGATGAGATTTATGATTTGTGAAAAGGAAAAGTTCAATACCATACGTTTCCGTGTACGCTCTATTTCGTTTTTCTTCTTTTTTTACGTTTTTGCTTTTGCTTTCATCAAAAATTATTATTTTCATCCTTTTTTTACTCTTTTGATACTTTGTGTCTGCCTCCAATTTGCTATGTTTGAGTCCCTCTGACTTTTCTTCTTTTTTTTGCTTTTTGTTATTTTTTGTTATTTTTTCAACTCCCCCATGTTACTACTACAACTTACTTTGCTACCGCATTCAATATATTACTGTCCTTATTGTACCTTTAATCTCTAAACACATCTAACCTTTATCATTGACGTATCGACAACCATACCAAACTATCCTCACTTTCCCTCCTCCTCGCAACAAATCAACATTGAAATCATTGGCTTCACAAATTTTAATCAGCAAAGTGAACAGTAGCCTATATGCGGCGCTTTATACGTTTTTCAAAAATCTAAAATCTAGTAAACATCCAGTGTTTATCAACCTATCATTTGATGCCGATTCATTCCAGTAATGCTCAATTCAACTTGTCTTCAAACGTAACTCAGCAAAACCCAAGCTTCGGCAATCACAAATAGTCCAAAACTCCGATAAGCCGTCCCCCAAACGCGGCAAACTGCGCCATACTCAAAGCCACACCGCCTCATTGTCGGGAGTACCGTTTTTCAAAGATGGTAGCTGTTGTTCGAACAAAGTTACATGCCAGAAACATTACACAAAGCATTAACCTGCAGATCACAACAATAGACCCTGCTCATCATAGTTTTTTAAAAGGAATAAAAGGATGGCCAACCAAACACCTCAAAAGCATGATTAGATAGTGCATATAGTACAATAATAGTAAGAGAACATAGAGAATAATATTAATTAAAGAAACGAAAAAACAAAAAACAAAAACAAAAAAAGAGAAAGAAGAATATCAAACAACATTAATAGGCAAAGAAGCATAAACCCCTCCTGTCTTCAAAATAGAACCTGAACAATCAAACTCAAGCTTAACGGCATAAAATCTACCCAACAGACAAGTCTGGAAATTTGGAATGATATGATACGAACTCTTAGCAAACATCTCATCAACAACCAAATCAACAGCAAACTCACAACGATACACCCCATCATCACCCAACTTCCAACTCAACTGATCCTGTTTCAATTTCTTAAACAATGGGATGGATTTCATCGTGAATTTCAACTTGCTCATAGCTATTAGATCGTTATACAACACCTTTGTAACTTTCAAATCATTCAATTTTGAAATCTCAATGATCTTTTCAACATTTGTACCAAACTTCCTCCACACTTTGCTTAGTTTCTGGTATGTTGTCTCAACTGATGATGACTCCATGAAAAATGCGCCATCAACGGTGATAGGAATAGGCATATCCGATTGAAGGTTCATCACTTGGAAAACGGGATTGATTGAGATGGATTCAGGAGGCTTGGATCCTTTCTTAGGATTGAAAGTTAAACATATGGTCACTGGTTCTGATGATTTTCTAATGATTAATTCATTAGACAATGATGATGCACCTGATGAAGCTGAAGTTTTGTTGATCATGCTCGATTGTGCCGTTGTTGGCGTGGTAGAGCTAAACATGGCATTGAAGGATTCAAATACGCTATCTGATTTCTTAGTAGATTTGGCAGAAGATTTTACGGATTTCGTTGAGTTTTGAGGTGGTTTTGTGGATTTTTCAAAGTCATTGGTTGAAGATTTCGATTTTGTTGCAGTTGTTGAATATGACATTCTTTTAAGAACTTCAGGAACAATTGTATCTATTGAATTTTTCGTTCCCGTTGAAATTTTGATTGCCAATTCACCTTCACATTTTTTCAACAATGTCTTTTCTAACTTTATCGAAGTTACGTTTTCCAGTATCCCACTCTCATTCTTTCCTTTTGCACCCCTGGCATTGATACGCGATTCTGAAAGTTGAAGCTGCTCAAGCTTCTTGGAATCTGTTCTATGGTTCAATATCTCAGTTTGCTCGTTCTTATCCGTAACACCGCAGGCAATAAGCTCGTTCAAAGTTGACAGCTCTTCGATTTTCTCAGCGGCCAATTTTTCTAATTGCTCAACTTGTTCATCAGCAGTGAAGTTTGATTTGAAATACCAAGCTGAGTCATATCCAGAATGTTTTTTCAAATCTGTACCAGCAGTTGAAACTCTAAAATAATATGGAACATCTTGAAGGAAAATGAACTCATATTCATGGGTAGTTTTTTTGGTATAATACTTTTTATAGAAATCAAGTCTTCTACCAATCATTCTTGTGTTTATTGAGTACGAAATAGATTGTCCAAGATCAGCAAGGTCGCTTGTCTTAATAGGAGAACCAATGTTACCAGAATGGCCATATCCAAAACGTTTATCAACTTGAATTCCAGCTGAAATGCCGTTAAAACTTTCAGTATCCAATCCATACGATGATGGTAGCACCAAATGTTCTGGAGATTGATGTTCACAGGCTGTATCTAACAATGCACCTGGTAACTTGAACATAAAGTATTTTTTATACTTTCTGCCGGGCTTTAATGATTTATCATCAGTAAAACCAATTTCAGCTCCTGTTTCAGGACAAAACTCACCACATCTATCTGCAGTTGGTCCAACATCAATACGACCATAATGATGACAAGCACATAAATCGTACATCTTCAAAAAAGTGTTTCTAGTCAGCTTGGAAGAAGTTGAAGAAGAATTTGATTTCGTTGTAACAGAACCTTCGAGGGAAACCAAAAACATTTCAAATGGAATAGGTTCATGAGAAGTATTTTCAATTAACACATAACCAGTTATAATATCGCCAGGTTTATATTCTTTCAGGGGAGACTCTCTTTCTGAAAAATGATTTTTTGCAGGTAAACATTTGGTTAACACTGTGGACAATTTAATTGGAAGTGAAATTTTCTGAAGAGAATCAAGATTGTTTAACACTATCATATCAGGGTTCAGAGTTGGATCAACGAACCTGTTATTATCAATTGGTGACTCAGAAGTAGCTGGTGTATTGAAATTATCCTCATAAGTTGGAGGTGCAACCAGCCCATCTCTGATATACTCAGTGTCCAACATTGTTCTATTGAACATGTAGTTGTGCATTTCAAAAGACGGTAAGAAGTCTTCCAGAATTTGATCTGGGTCATTGATGACAACTTCTGATGAGCCATTGCTTGATGACTTTGGAGATGAAAAGGACATTGTAATATAATTGAAAGGTTATGATTTAAGTGAGCGTGATTAATAGGCGAATTCAGAGTTTACAAAGGAAATTGCAAGATTTGGATAGAAATCAACTAAATAAAAAAAGATATAGAGTCAATTATGAACAATTGATAGTGGTATACTATGTATAGTATAGTAATTGAAAGTATCTTGGTAGTTGAAGAAGATTGAATCAATTACCGGACTCAATTCAAATCAAATCAAACAAAAGGGCCATACAGATTTTATTTATAAATAGAAAACGTTTTTTTTTTGGCTTTTTCATCGTAAAAGAAAGAAGCTGTGACTCTTAATGTAGGTGTGCATCTCGTAGCCAGATTGCACTCCACCGTTAACGATCAGATTCAGAAGATAAAAGATGCTAGTATATTCTACCAATACGTATGCCATATTCAACATGCCATTGACTGGTAGCATCAACTGTATGACTCTTTATTGTAGTCTTCGAAAGGCATTGACACTTTGAATTCGGGAAGGGAACTCGGAAATGATGGGAATAATGATAGGATCCCGAAGATATTGTTTGATGGCACAGGGGCTTTGTGGAGAACAGATGAGACCTCATCTTAACGGGATTGCATCTCATCACCACGGCCTCTGTTTTGCACGATAATATATATCTGGATATCTATAACTCAGCTCAACGACTATAGTATTATTATTCTCCAATATCAGCTGGTTTTTTCCATTCAACCATTGAGTGTTGCATAATAGTAGTTCTGACTAAAGAGAAGAGAGGAGGATGGTGCCGATGTTGCGATACCTCACCATCAACTCCAATTCCGCACTATTTCCCCTTTTGCCAGTGAAATTTGATTTTTTGTTTCTCGAATGTTCCACGAGAAGTTGATCTTGAGCATTTTAAACCACCTTATGTTGATGTATAATATGATATCTACATTGTGGACATGTTGGTATATACATACACACGGCATTGATATTGGTAATGTTTGATTAGCTTGTAGATAGTGGTACTTGGCACGCTGTTGTTTAGTGACTCTCTTGATAAAGCCAGCAATTTAGCTCCTCCCCACCTCTGTTATCTACTCGATCCCACTTCCCCATTGCCCTTATCCAATACAACCTACATCCATGGCCAACTATTGCTACAGTTGATAATCAATCAGAGTGCAAGTATACTTCAATCTAGTCTACCTGCCATCAGGATCATTTGAGGGCTCCCGGTATATAGGATATCCAACCACAAGCCTCATCAACTAGGATGCTCGCTGAATAATTCATCCAATGACTCACCCACACAGGCAAAAAGCGGCGAAATCTCATCTGACCTTTGTTCTTCACTTAACCTCCGAGGTAGTTGTATAGCGTTGATGCATCTATATATCCTTCAATAGCCGTATTATTATCAATTCAGTATAGTTTTATATTGGGGTACGGATATCAAACAGGTACCTCTCCAAAAAAAAAGGGTCTTTTGATTATTCTACTGTATATATATATTGCTGTGGCTCAAGGTTACTAATTTTTGATCCCTGTATGATTCTCAATAAACCGAATAGCTAATTTTCACTCACTACTTGTATCTGTAGTACATTTCCGATCTGATAATTCAACTGTTTTTACTTTTTGTCAATCGTTCAGCAATAAAATACAATCTCAAACATAGTGTATGAATTTTTTGAACGAGTTAGACATAGTTATCAATATATATTTCACAGTTTATGAATCTTTGAAGTTGAGCAAACTCTATCTCATCTTGGATCGCATATCTTCCAATATCATGATCTTGCTGTATTGTACTTTGAGTGCATCCATGTCTATAATCCATAGTAACATAGGACCATCCTGGGTGTGAAAAGAGGAGAAATCCGCATCAGACTCAAATCTCCGTAAGCGAGCAACTGAGTCCCTAACAAATTTATCTTATCCAAATCAAATCAAATCACCCTGCATAATAATTCGATCTCTCTATTTTTCAGTCTACTAGTAGATACACCCTTTACTAACATAATTCCAGTTTTTTCATGTAAATTAATCCTGTTAATTTATTTATATAAATAATAGATTATAAAAATTTTAATGTTTTGTTTCGGAGCACTGGGCAAGATAAGTAGCGGACAATGATTATAATTGACCGTTGACCTTCAAACCAGTGTAGAAAAAGTGACCGAAAGAACCTTCACCAGTAGCCTTGAAAGTAATGGTACAACCCTTCTTGAAGTAGTAAACATCACCTCTCTTTGGAACAGTAACTAAACCTTCTTCATCAGTAATGGTGACATCACCAACAACTTCCAAAACAACCTTTTGTTCATCGTAACCGTAAGTGTAAACTAATGGTTCACCAGCAACTTGCTTGAAAAAACCACATGTGATTTGATGTTCTTCGTCAGTTTCGGAAGTTTGAACATCTCCTAAAAATGAGGTTGGGCCAACAGAAGGTGGTAACACGTCGAAACCTTCACTCTTTGGTAAAATTGTCATAGGCATTTTGATAGTTGGTATATGTATGTATAAGATTTGTGTTTGTGTGTGTATAATTCACGAACGATAATTCAAATAAAACAATCTTAACTCCTTACTTACAAGATCAACAAAAGGAGAGTGATAACCACTCACTTATATAGTTTTTCCCAACCCCAGTTAAATTTGAAATCCAATAGTACTGCTCTCTGCACTATATGTACAGCGTACCGAGCAATGGAGAAACCAGTGTGAATATATTTCCTAATTAGGTGCTGTATTCCCCTATCGCTCCCTCCCACTCAGCTTGAAAAGTTTGGCGGTGTCAAAATTGTTCACCCAACTATTCACCTGACCCACTCCCGGTTACACAATCAGGTTTGGGAAGCCTAAACTACTGGTGAATACGGCCAATGGTCCGTATGACTTCCCTTTTAAGGAACTCGATGAACTGTACACTTTGAGATCCAGGTTGTAGATCTCGCTCGCTTGTTGGAATGGTTGGGTTCTCTACATACGTGGGTCATTGAGGAATTGATTTGACTCAACTTTTGAAGGTGTATCTGGAACATTCCATTGATAAACGAATGAAGTAATAATATACATGGTTATCGAACAGATGGCAGTGGTTACAGTTACAGTATAGTTTGTTGTAGTTTGTTGTAGCAGTTGCAGTTGCAGCTGTGCTACTGATATTCAATTGTGCGGGGGAATTTTTCAGTCGTTTACTAGGTTCAATTGACACTGGCAATAACTTTGTAATGTACCAACTCACTCACTGCATGGCATGAAACATATCCAGTATCAATCTACACAGAGCAATGTAGTGGGTGACCCACTCATAGAACATCCCAAAGTCCGGAGCTCCCCCACTGGCAGAGCAGCGTGGTTAAAGAGGGTGCGGTAAATGGAAATTTGCTATCGTCCGGGTCTTTTGGCCCAATTAGGAAGTTCTGATAACCATTTGAGCTGGATCAGTTTCCAGCGTCACAGAGAGCTGGAGCTGGTTGATGGTGTAGTTTTTAATATAAATACAATCCTCAATTCCTCCATATTTAGAAAGATAGTATGTATGTGTTATTAATATATTGAATATATCCATCGAAACTTATAATTTCCCACCCGTCTATATCCATATAATCCTCATACAATGCCTTTATTCTACTCATCAGCAACTGAAAACGGTTTCACTGTCAAGCCAGCAGCTATCCCAGCCCCAGGTAACAATGCTTTCTTAGCCGACACATTTGCATCCGATGCTCCAGCTGACAAGCAAATCTCATGTGGTTTCTACAGACAAGAAGGTGGTGAAGCTTTAGTTTACACCTACGATTACGATGAAATGAAGGTTAACTTAGAAGTTCACGGTAAGTTCACTGTCACTGATGAAACTGGATTCAGCAAGTCAATTGTTCCAGGTGATAACTTTTACTTCAAGAAAGGTTGTACCATCACTTTCAAGGTTGAAGGTACCGATGAAATCCCAGAAAGTGAAGCTTATGCTTTGTCTTGGTTCTGTGGTTTAAGACCAACTGGTACCGCTTAATTTATTTTTGTGTGAAATACAAAACAACTTGGACAAACTTGATTAGTTGATTTACTTTGTGTTCATAAAGATGAGTTGCTGGAACAGCTATCAAAAATATTTTTAACTTTTATGAACCGGTCTTTTTGAGAAATGAAAAAGAAAAAAAGTGATCGAGTGATTTTGTAAACTCCTCTTTACTCTTTTATATATATATTGGATGAAAAATAAAAATTACATAAAACCATTCGAAATATCATAGTAAAATAGTAACAACAGAAGTTGACTATCTCCGATTCAAAGCACAAACAGGGTGTTATAGAGTCTCGAGAGTTGTATGATTCTCTCACTTGCAATCGCACAGTGCAAAAAAATAAATTTATGAGTTTCGCTTGTAATTTTTTTTTTGTGTACTTTCCTTAGAGTTGATCCATCTAAAGCTGTTGAGTTTGGCCCATATAAAAACTAACTAGGGCAATAACATATTTTCAACAGCAGCAACAATAAAAAAACAAAAAGAAGGCAACCCACCCCAGAGATTCACAAAATCTAGCAACCCATTTTTTCATCACATCAAAAGACTTCACCAGCCATGGTTTATGCAGAGAAAGCTGAACCGAAAATTGGAGCATTAAGGTTATCACAGCTTTGCAAATTGAAATGCATTCAGAATGCAAACTTAATAAACGATATTGGAAATGCACCATTCCATTTGGTGGAACCCATACTACGAAAGAAAACTGCCAAATCATTAAAAGCAATAGAGGCAAAATCTCCACATATAATACCTTACTCAGACTTACTATGGAGGAGTTTGATAGATAGGGATTTCCCGAGCAGACCAAGAGAGAGAATCAGTATCAAGCATGGTTGTAAGGTTAAGCTTCCGTCGAAGGATCTCTATGAATCATATTTGAAAGAAAGAGAAGTTCAACTTTCTAAAGCTGCTGAAAATCTCAAGATCTTAACCAAGAACCTAAACATTCAAAAAAATAAGAATAAAGTGAAAGCATTGAATCATATAATCATCCCTTCACACAAGAAGAGAATAGTTCAACAGAATATACCATCTAATACAACCACATTCAAGAGTTCATTGCTTCAAAAGGCAAAGCATCAAAATAGACTTCGATCTCAATTTCTTAGTCAAACTGTAATGAAACCTTCATTCAAACCGACTTTGAATCAAGTCAAATCGTCAACGCCCAATACATTAAGACAGATCACCAAAGTTACATCATCCCAGCTCTCATCAAGTAATCTGAAGTCCATGTACAATCAAAGGAGAATGATACCAACACCACCGCCACCGCCTCCTTCAAATACGAACAATTCAAAACGGAAGATTGATCTTTCGAAACCATTTGGAAATTCATCTGATTCTTTTTCACCTAAGAAGTTCAAGCCAAGTAGTGTATCCACAACGACAGTTAATGATGACACGAAACCAAGAAAGAACGATACATACATCTACAAATCATAATGTACTTTATCATTACGCATCTTTTTGTTTTAAAAGTATTAATTTTATAAATCTTTTCTATATAGTCTAATATACAACAACAATAACAACAACAGCAAGCCACAACTAACTATCACCCTTCATTTTCTTCAATTCTCTATTGATCATTCCTTCACCTTTTCTCTTTTTTTGTATGTAGCCAGAAGCAACCATCTTAACATTCCCAGCCTTACCATCAACATCCTTCTCTTCACACAAATTATCAATCAAACCATCATCACCAGAAACAACAACAGTTTGCTTGAAACTCTTAACACGTAACCTACCATTCAACAAAACTTTCAAGCTCCAATCTTTGAAAACCTGACTTGCACGACCATGATCGAATCCAATCAAACACAAAATATTCACAATATCGTTACTGTTTCTCAACTGTGAAATAGAACCAACATTCACACCACTTGAACACACCATCCCTTTGGATCTACTTGCCCTTATCAACTGCTTGATATTCGACATCGCAGCGGCTCTAGATGCACTGGCACCACCACCACCACCATTGCTACTACCTAGCAAATCCACGTACTTGAACTCGAAAAAGATTCCCTTGTCAATAGCAGAACAAACCGTCTTATGTTTCAAATAACATGGTAATCTGTTGCCCATATCGAACGAGATCAAATCGATATCAAGATTGGATACACTTAACTGAAACACTTTCTCATTAGTTGGCTCAATTGAAATGATATCGAAAACCTGTTGGAAACGAGCAACGGATTGAAACTGGGATGCATCATTAACAACAATAGTTATCCTTGTGAATATCTTCAACCTTGATTCGAATTCTTCAAAATGTGTGAGGTTTATTGGGTTTAGTTCATTTAGATTGTTTGGTAATTTTTTGATCAGTTGTGGATTGAATTTGAAATTTAATGCAATGTGTGTGTATCCTAGTTGGCTTTGTGTTGCCAATACACATTTTAGTTTGATTAGGTCATCGGATGTGATTTTTGTTGTGAAGTCAGATACAGGGTATAGTACATTAAGATCACAGATCATTGTGGAAGATGCTAGAATTTATGTATGTATGTGTGTGTGTGATGTTTGCCCTTGGGATTAGTAATTGAAGTAAGGGGATGATGATACAGACAGAAAAAATTCAGATTGGAAAAAAAAATTGTATAAAGTGCACCAAAATGGCAATTGTGATTCGCATTCCGAAGGCGATCTCAAAAACAAGGGGAAGCAAGACAACAAGACAACAAGACACAATACATAACACACAAGATCAATTTATACCAATCAAAAGATGACTACTAGTGTAGAAAACAAAGATGAAAGTTTGATGGAGATAGGAAGACACTGTACAATATGCCGCAAGATCGACTTCTTACCATTCACATGTCCCGATTGCCAAACTTCATTCTGTTCAGATCACAGACTTCAACTAAATGATCATAACTGCATTAAAAAACAACAAACCAGTACCTCAAACAAACAAGGTTCAAGTTTAAATTCAAATTTACCATCATCAGCAAGTGTATTTCCAAACCTAAGCGAGATTCGCAAACAGGCCAATCTTGAGCAAAGCTTACAAAATGCAAAATTGTTTGATGGGTTAGTGAACAGCAGCAATGAAACCAAAACAAATTCAATTGCATCCAAACTGATATCTAAATCCAAATTGGATGATTCTGCAATCCGAGCATTACACATCTTGAAAAAATTCATCACTTCAAATACAAAATCAAGCAAGACAACAACAACAAAAAAATCATTCTTGTCATCGATATCATCTACAAAATCAAACAAGAAGAAGAAAACACCAGCTCAAAGAATAGTTGAATTATCAAAACTAAAACAACAAGCCAAGGGAAACTTAAAAATTTCAAATTCAGAAAGAGTTTACATCTACGCACAATACATCCCCAACAAAACATCATCAACCACATCAACAACCAACACCACAACCACATCACCTGAACCATATTTCATCAGCAAAGCATGGCCAATAGGAAGGATGTTGGATGATTTATCTGAAAGAATGAAGATTAAAAATATAAATAACAAGATATCTACAACAACAGGTGAAAAAGATGAGAAATTGTTCGTGTTTAGAAGTATAAGAGATGATGAACAACAACAACAACAACAACAACAACAACAACAACGGGAAGATGGACAAACCGACCACGACATCGATGATGATTTCATATTCGTTCCATTCAATGGCCGAGTCATAAAAGAGATCAAAGACGGTGATCTGCTATATATCGTTAGAGGACAGGCCAGTGTGAACACCGCCACCGCCACCTGACACCAGCCACCAGCCACCAGCCACCAGCCACCAGCCACCAGCCACCAGCCACCAGCCACCAGCCACCAGCCACCAGCCACCAGCCACCATCACCGCCACCAGCCACCGTCATCGCCACCAGCCACCTGACACCGCCACGCGAGATTGACTTCTTTCGCGTTTCGAGACCGCGTGGAATTGCCGGATCGGGAGTGGTAAGTGTGCGGTGTTTATTATCGGCTCTTGTTAAAAATTCAGAAAAAAAATTTGACACATTTTGACACATTTTTTTTTTGTTTGTATTGTTGTTTTAGATGTACGATGGTTAATATCGTACCATGATCACGTTTCACGTTTCATGTGTCATGTTTACTTTTGTGCAAAATTTTCATCACGGTCTACACGGTTTTTAACTAGCCTACACTTATTATAGTATTTAATATTTTTATTTTTATTTTTATTTTTGGTAGAGTATATATAAATAAACCAACTTGAAAAAAAAAACGAAACCATAATAAAATCCAAAGCAAATAAAATAAGAGTAATTTTTCATATTCTCTCTCTTTTTTTTTTCAAGATATGTATTTTTTGATCTATTTTATGTAACTTTTTAAAGTTGTAGTTTTTTTGATATATTATTCATATCCAATGCATGCAATGTGATCTTTTTTCAACAGCCCATACATAGCTGGGATTTTCAATCATGATTTTTTTGTTTGTGTTTGTGTGTAAACTTATACGACTTCAACAACCTCAATAAAGAAACGTAAACGTATGTCTTGTGTTGTATCGTTGTATCATCGTATGTTCATCCATTCATATGCCAGTATGTTTGTGTTTGTGTTTGTGTTTGTATGTGTTTGTTTGTTTGTTATGTAACTATATTCTGTGCAATTTTATATGTAATCTGTAGCAAAGTAAGGTAATATAATCGGTTATCACAATCAATTACCATGCGACAACCATCTTTTATAGTTATCAGAAGCATGATGATTTGACAACACATCTGCAACATTAGTTGAATTCTGCAACGAATCACTTCTATTTCTTCCATTTCCATTTCCAAAACGTATTATCCCATTAGAACCACCTCCAACAACATGATGATGATGTGGAGATGATGATGAAGCATTTAAATCTAGTCTGTTTGTATCCAAATCGTTATGTGAATGTGATGTTGACATCAATATTGGTGATTCATAAGACAAGTCTTTAAACTGAGGGGATTTGAGAAAGATTGGGTTGGTGTTTGATGAAGAGATAGTATAATGGGATGACTTGTTATTTGAGTTTAAGTTCATGTTCAAGTTTATCGAGTTGTTGCTGTTGATTTGAGGAGTTAATAAAGGGGATATTATACTGGGAATTTGGGTAGTTTGCATTGTGTTTGAATTATTGTTATGTGAGTGTGAAAGGGTTGAGCATGATGATAAAGTTGGAGAATTTGAAATATCTTCATCTATCAACTTACAGGCATCTGAACAATAAACTTGATCTGAAGCACAGATCTTTTCACAAACCAAGCAGTAGTCGTTGAAAGCACTCATTTGTAATTAGGGGTATATATATGTATAAGAGGAAGGGAATTCAGTGGTTTGAGGGGTATGGGTAGCAGAAGGTAAGGGGGTAAGGGGGACTTTTTTATTGGAAAAAGAGAGTTGTAATACCAAGTGGTGGAATGACTGTAGTTTATATAAGTGTGTATATATATATGGTAAATATATACGTGGTATGATGACAGTGATAGTTGTGTTGGGTAGTGTTAAAAAGAAAGGAGAAAAGTTTTCATGGGATCAGTAGATGGAATGTAAAGTGAAATATAAACAGCTCATCAGGCTCACTATATAGTCTCTCTCTCTCTCTCTCTCTTTAGTTTAATTAGGAGAGAATTGTGGCGCGGCGAGAAGAGCAAGAAAATTTTGAGAAAAAATTTACAAATTTCCGCACTTTAAATTTGAATTTTGAATTTTAAATGAGTCAGTCAGTCATTGCGCACCAAATTGAATACGGAGACTCTGAGCGAAGAAGCCCTTTGTTTGCGAGACACGCCCTTTTCCCTTTCCATGTGAAACAAAACGTGTCTCAGATTGTGAAATTGCTCCGTACTATCAACAAGAACACAACAACACCGCACAACTTGCCAGATACTACTACATATTACATCTTACATTGCAGTGTGATGTACTTTACTGTATAATATGAATAGGTATATTCCACCAACATAAACATCGCCCAACAAGAAGGACAACTCTGACTCCTCTTTCCTGATCAACAAATGGAAATGGAAAGAAACAGCACTCCGAAAACCCCATTTCTCTTAACTTCCTCGAGCAAAATAATATGACGTGACGCTGTGAAATGAGAAATGAGAAATGAGGTGAGGGCAGTGGCAATGGCAGTGGCACAGATAGCGAGATAGCGAGATAGCGGTCAGCCACATGCGCGAAGGGAAAAGGACTCTCCCACTACGCGCGCGCATCTGCTGATGCCACTGCTGATGCCACTGGTGCTGATAGTGATAGTGAGAGCGGGTGGAATTGGCTGGAAGATCTGACTCGTCTCGCATACTTAACTAGCACTCTCGCTCGCCTCATCCAACAAAAGCAACTCTCCATCTCTGGTCTCCGGCACTCCAATACTCCAATACATACTCCTCTTTCTCTTTCTCTTTCTCTTTCTTTCTTTGATACCTGCACTTACACACACACATCTCGTGCTAATTGAACAGCGTGCAGCTCCACATCCTCTTCCCTCCTTCCCTCCGCACTTTCCCTCAGCTGGTGTGGAGCGGGGAGCGGGGAGGGGGTGCGGGAGTAGGCTGAAGCAGCCCGATGTCCCCGATAACTTGCTGCGGTGCTCCCCTTGTCCTTCCTCCTCCTCCCGTGCTTCTGCCTCGCAACGTGTCTGTTTCTCTGGCTCTTACTTAATGTGCAAACCTGTAAACCGTGTAAACCGTTATATATAAAGCTGTCATCTGCTTACTTGTTCACTTGTTGCATCCGATGTATTGTTATTACTCACTTCTACCACCTAAAAGGAGTTTACTCTATCCCTGTTTACCTGTTCTTTGCTACACTCAAAATATCATTCTAATTATAACTTCTCAATAACTCGGCTTAGCTCCAAAATTTGAACGTTGTGTATATAATAATCCCTCCCTTCCCTCACTTCCTCCTTTAACATTAGATTCTAGAATCTTAAACGGTGTGTTACATCAAGCAATGGAAATTCTAGTAACCTTCTGGTTTAAAACATCGTATACTGCCCCCAACTCCTCCTCCTTCTGTATACTCTGATCTATAATTAGAAAAGTGCACGATGCACAGTGCTTTGTGCAAGTTGCTTGCTCATTGTGAAACGTCATAATCCACTCTGAAACAACAACTGTAACAACTGAAAAATCATCACTTTTCCAAAAACTTGAGGGGCACAGTATACGGGGAGCACATTGCACATTAGACTTGACCAACCATGTCATTCAACATAAAATGGTGTATATCTTACAATCGACTGCCTTGTATCTACTTAATCATGATATGTTTCCACATCGGATTCAAGTATATATACTGTTGGTGATTCTAGACTGATTACGGCAGGGAAGTTGTTGAATCATTAGAAATTTTCTCCTGATATGATATTTTAGTGATCAGGCTACATGTGAACCTTTTCTTGTTGTTTGGCAGTATGATTACATATATAACCCGTATCAATGTTATAGATTCCACAGTAAAAACAAAGCAATCTTCCAAGTAAAATCAAGTTAATCTCATTCATATGGTGAACAAAAGAATACCTTGATTAATCATCATAAAGAATCAAGTAGAATAAAAGAATTTACCTAAGCTTTGCCTAAAACTCTGTTTCCTAAAACCTTAATAAAAGACTTGTCTGATAGAAAAAATCATCAAAAGATAATACCTTGCGTTCGGCACTTGAAAGAAATCCAATGCTATCATGAGTTTCTGTCATTCTCTCCCTGTTAGTCATGATGTTTTAAGCAAAGGACAACAATGGATGACAAAAAATATAACCATCTAACCAGAGACCAATATAAAACCATCCCAGTAATACCTCCACCGTTCAACAACTTTGAAAAGTGACAGCTGATTGCAATTGCAAGCCATATCTCAAAAGAGGGAGAAAAACGAGCTGAATCCCTTTTCCTCTCCCTCCCTCAGCACACCTCTACACCACCACAGCCTCATGCGAAACGCGATTCCCCAAATCAAATGTGACAAACTCACACGAAATAAACAAAAAAATATACTTTAAATATGATCAACAAACAACAAACAACAAACAGCAGGAGCAACAACACCATCAGCACTATTGCAACTTCCGACCACACTGATACAACAATCATGCCAGGTGAAATAATAACACTACAGGCAGGTCAATGCGGTAATCAAATAGGAGACAAATTCTGGTCCCAACTCTGCTCAGAGCACGGCATCTTAAACGACGGAACCCTTGATCCAACTTTCCAAAACACAGACAGAGATGACTATCCGAACATCTTCTTCCAACAACTTGACAACAACAGGTACACGCCCAGAGCACTCTTGATCGACATGGAACCAAGGGTGATCAACCATATTGTATCTTCTGATAACAAGCGTGATGTATTCAATCCTAAAAACATCTACGTTTCAAAAGACGGTGGTGGTGCTGGGAACAAATGGGCTGAAGGTTATACCCATGCTTCGAGACACAAAGAGGAGATATTCGATATGTTGAATCGTGAGATTGATAATTGTGATCATTTTGAAGGGTTTCAGTTGATTCATTCAGTTGCTGGTGGTACTGGGTCTGGATTTGGTTCGTTGTTGCTTGAGGAACTTTGTGATGGGTATTCTAAGAAGTTAGTTCAGACGTATTCTGTGTTTGGTGCATCTGAGGTTGTTGTGCAGCCGTACAATACCGTTTTGACTTTGAAGAGATTGATACAGAATTCGGATGCGAATGTTGTGTTTGATAATAATTCGTTGATGTCTATTGCATCTGCTAATTCACAAAGGTTGGATTCATCGGTTTCTTCTTCACCTTCGTATAATGAGACTAATAAGTTGGTTTCAACTGTTATGTGTGCTGCTACAAATACTTTAAGATTTCCAAGTTATTCGTACAATTCATTAACTTCGATTTTCTCAACTTTGATCCCAACTCCAGATTTACATTTTTTGATACCAAGTTTCACACCTTTCAATTCAATTTCAAGTTCAATTTCAAATAGTTATAGAGATTTAAGAAGATCAAATTCATACGATGTTATCTTGGAACTCTTGGATAAAAAATTAAGAATGTGTACTTCAAATGACGATGGATTGAATTTGAGTGTCTTGGATATAATAATAGGTGATGAGATAGATCAACTCGAAGTTCAAAAAGCATTGGTGAAAGCAAGAACAAGAATAAATTATTCCCCATGGACATCATCTACAATTCATCTTGCATCAGGTACGAAATCACCATATTTAAAACAAAAGAATAATCAAGTTAGTGGATTGATGCTAAGCAATTCAACTTCAATTTTAAAACTTTTCAAAAAAATCACATCAGAATATGATCAGTTGATGAACCGTAATGCTTTTTTGAATAATTATCTTAAAAGTGATTACGAACAAGAACATGGGGATATAATGGAGGAGTTTAATGATAGTAGAGAGGTGTTGAGAAGATTGATCGATGAGTATACGGATAGTGAAAGTATCAGTTATCTTGATGAAGAAGACGATAGTGATGATAATGATGATTCGGGGATTCAGATGGCTGATAATAATAATGGAATGGTTGGTGATGATCTTGAAATGAGTTAACTGTATAGAAGGAAACAAAAAATATCAAAGTGTTCCATCTCTCCTGCCGCCCTCCGCCCTCTCTCTCTCTCTTTGCTTAGGAATTATATATATATGTTGTAGATTAGTTATTTATTTTTGGTACTGTTGTATTACACTTGTTCAATGTTATAAATTTAGAAACGGTTGAATGAGTCATCCAGTACAGGCTCAGCACCTCAGACCAGGCCCTGTTCCAAACGGAAAAGAGGCGATGGCGGCGATATGAAAAAGAAAATCGAGGATCAAAACCGAGTAATGTTTCCACTTGACTAATCACCATTCTTCACAACACACTAACCCGAATCATATCCAACTTACAACAATCACCAATGTCATCATCATCATCATCATCGAAGAACAAGAACACATCATCATCGTCGGATATGCAATTCACGGATTTGTATATTCGTAATCTGCGTGATGACATACTAAAGAGCTTAAAACTGATGTATTTCGATTCGGTTACATTTGAAAGAAAGAGTGAGTCTGAATACTTGTCAAACAAGCCACTAACTTCAGGCAACCTACTGAAACTGAACCAGAATGTGCCGTCACACAAAATCAACCCTGTTATCGTGAAACCTAAACTTAGAAATGCTGAAGATGTGACTAGTCCCGTTCATGTTCATGTTCCAAAACCAACCTCGGGTGATCGTCCTGAAGGGCTGGATGATTTCGAAAGACACAATAAGAAGAGGGTTTCTAATGGTTCTAGGCCTTTGACTGAAGAAGAATTTGAAAAATCAATGGATCAGTTGAGTATATCTGGTTCTGATATATCCGAAAGTGAAGGAGACGAATATGATGAGTTGTATAAGAGGGATTCAAAATTGGATTCAATTGTTGAAAATGGAGGTCATGACGATGGTAAGTTTGAATCATCTATAAGTTTCCTTAATACAAGATCCCCATTTGTGATATTTGATTCTGATTTGTTACCAACTGATAAATGTTTTGGTGTTTATAAAACAACATTGAATGCAACACTACCTGATTCAAACCCATTCGAATACATAAACAAACTGAATGAAAACAAATCAAATTTGAAACTTCAACAATCTGCATTGTTTATGATCGGTGGTGGACATTTTGCAGGTGCTATCATTTCCCATTTGCCCACCATCACAAAGGGAAACCAAGGAACACCACAAGAGTTACAATTACAATCGGTTCATTTGATCGAGCATAAGACTTATCATAGATATACAACCAGAAGGAAACAAGGTGGTGCTCAAAGTGCAATGGATAATGCAAAGGGTAAAGCTAACAGTGCCGGTTCGAATTTAAGAAGGTACAATGAACAGGCTTTACAAAAAGAAGTTAGAGAGTTGTTGGATACTTGGAAAGGACAGTTGGATAAATGTGAAAACATCTTTATCAAGGCTAGTGGAGCAACCGGCCATAAGAGCTTGGTTGGTTATCCCGGTGGCCCTATTGGAAGTCATGATAAAAGAGTTAAACTATTTCCGTTCACTACAAAAAGACCAACTACAAGTGAGTTGAAAAGAGCCTGGATCGAGTTGAATTATTTGAAAGTTATGGATATACCAAGTTCAAATAGACAGCTGCTGGATAAACAAGAAAGACAAAGGGAGTTGCTTGAGAAATCAAAGGAAAAACAGAAAAAGAGTGTTGAAAATGGTAATGGTGAACCTGATGATCCAAATGCAAAACTGACTCAAGAGTTGATTGTTTTTTTGAAAAAATCAAAAGCTCCAGCTTTGATTTCATTTATCAAGAAAAATAAAATCAATGTCAATTTCAAGTTTGCTCCGGAATTAGAGTACGGTAACACCCCAACTATGTTACATTATGCATCTTATCATGGTTTGAACCATATGGTTCAAATCTTGTTGAATAATTTGAAAGCTGATCCAACTTTGAAGAACAAATTTGATAAAGTGGCAGCGGAACTGGCCCAGGATAAACAAACCACATATACATTTGAGATAGTTAGAGGGATATTAGGTGATGAGTACTGTGACTGGGTCAACGATGCCAAGGTTTTGAACGTTTTGACAAAGGAAGAGGTTGAAGAGTTGAACAAGCTGGAGAATGAGAAGAAGTCATTGGAGATTAAAGAGTTGCATGCTAAGGAAATTGAGAATTTTAAAAAAGAACAGCAAGATGCTAGAGTGAAAAAGTTTGGACATGGTAAGTCCATGGCCGGTAATGACAGGGTTATTCCTCGTTTGACCGAACAAACTAATCTTGACTCATTGACTTCTGAACAGAGAATGAAAATCATGAGAGAACAAAGAGCAAGGGCTGCTGAAGATAGAATGAAAAAACTATCAGGACTTTGATTAAATAGATATCTGTATATCGTTTATTAGTTTATGATTCTATGTGATAATATGTTTTAGGTTACATATATGTAAACTTTTAATATTTAGCAAAAATGTAATTGACAAATTTATGTTTGTCATCATTCATCAGCTTTTGCTCACCGATCAATTCGTTAACCACGAGATCGTTACATACCGTCTCAGCTTTTGAGACCGGATCAATATGACGGTAGTCAATGAGACAGCGTTTTATAAGTTTTTGTTGTTGTTCACTAGCTTCATCTTCATTCGTAGGCCGCTGTGAGAAATCTAAAGCAGACATGAAACTTCTAGTTTTGAAGTCACCGTCATCATCAACGTTGCCGGCATCTATCTGCATATCTTCTTCATTTTCGTCGAATGTTATACACTCCCCATTTCCTTCACACGTACAATTCATTAGTTCATGGGTGTTACAATTGACCTTATCATCAACACTGAAAACATTCTTCAAATCGGAATCTTGGAAGAAATCCTCATTTGAATGGTTTGCATCATCTAAAAACTTATTGCTCAAACTTAACTTAACCAACTGTCTTTGGAAAACTTTTTCATCAATACAACCAGAAGTCATCAGCCTGTACACGAATACATCTTTCTTTTGTCCATCTCTATGAACTCTTGCCATTGCTTGTAGATCCACAGATGGATTCCAATCATTATCAAACATTATCAACCTTGAAGCTCCAATCAAATTCAATCCACAACCCCCGGATTTTGCACTCAATAAAAACACAAAACATGCATCTTTGCTGGTCTTGTTGAATGAGGATACAATGGACTCACGATCTTTGGATGGGGTGGAACCATCAAGTCTCAGATATGCAACTTTAAGTGAATCTAATAAACTTTGTAACACGTCCAAAGTCTGGGTGAAGTTTGAAATAATCACAACTTTATCATCTGTCAATTGATTTATGTTCGTTAGTAATTTGATCAACATATTAATCTTACCACTTCTTATCTTTTTCCCCAATCCTAATCTAAATTGAACATCTTCAGGCGTATTTTTATTACAAAGCTCCAAAAAGCAACCATCATCCTTCAACAACGAAGGTGAATTACAGACTTTTCTGAAGGTTGTCAATAGTTTCAATGAATCATTATTGTTTCCTTCAGATATCATATTACCGAATCTTTTAGTTTCAATCATAGCCTTGAACAACTGTGTCTGTAACCTTGTCGGAGGAACAAACAAAATATAGTCTGATCTTTTGGTTAGATGCTTTTCGATGGCTTCACTTGTTCTTCTAAGAATGAACGATTTGGTACGATTCATCAACTCTTCACTTTTTTTATCCCCTTCTTGCTTGATATGGGTGTTTTTGGAACCTTCTGCTCTGGATCTCGATATTGGCTTGATGAAATCCTTCTGGAAAGTTTTAACATCACCTAATAAGCCAGGATTGACAAAGTTTATGATGGTATAGTATTCAGTTAGATCATTCTGAATGAGTGTACCGGTCAACACTATCTTTCTGGAAACATTAAAACTCTCCAAAGTTTGAAACACCTTGTTCGATCCATTCTTTAACCGATGTCCTTCATCGCAAATGATTAAATCAAACTTAACCTCCTGCAGCTCCTTGGCCATCGAATGCATCTTTTCATAACCCATGATGATCACCTTATGAACATTGGTACTGGCAAACCCTCTAACATCCTGCCTTTCGTTTTGGTTTTTGTTACCGTTGATAGTCAACACTGAAAGTTTATCCACACCTAGCCATTTTTTAAACTCGTTTTTCCAATTGCCGATCAATGTAGCAGGACAGCATATCAAGATTTTGTTTGCAACTGGTTTTTCACCAATGATTGGATTCTGCCTTGCCAAGGTCCAAACCAATGTGATAGTCTGTAAAGTCTTACCCAATCCCATCGTATCTGCCAAGATGGCACCATTTCCTTTAAAGGACTTATATCCCATGACACACTCATACAAGAATTTGACTCCTTCTCTTTGATGTGGTCGTAATGATGCTGTCAAGATTGGGTCAACTACAACATCAACTACTTTAGAATCAAGGATATTTGGTGGCCGGACCATGATCAATGCGTTTTCAGAGTTAGGATCATAAAGAGGTTCTGATTTCTTCTTTTCAAAACTCTTGGCTAATGTTTTCAAAGGTTGTTTGAATAATGTGGATTGATGTCTTGCAGATGCTGGTAATGTGGTTGTAGTTTTGGTTGTAGCTGAATGCGTCTCAGAATTTACATCCGAGATCAAATCAATGGTTTCTATACTTGGAGACGATGTAGTGTCTCTTGGTTTCAATATATTATTACGGATCAGTGGATTTGAAAAAGGTAGCCTTGCAGGACGTTTAACAGGAGGTGCAATCTCCACAACATGACCTTCTTCAACAATGTTCATTACCTCAATCTGCTCTTCCAATTGACACTCAAAGTTGCCACAGCTGAAAACAACATTCTGTTGAAGACATCTTTTGGATGCATTGCTAAGTTTCCCGATTAGGTTCCCATCCTCATCTTTGATCAGAGCAACATCTGTTCCTCTATTAAGGTAGAGCTTGCCATCACCATCCCAAGTCTTATGTTTCTTTTGTGTTCTTTTTCTATAATACAGAGTATACACACTGCTTTTAGCATCTGATTTGGCTATATTGCTTGATGTGATCCCTGAACTTGGCCTTTTCTTGGGTATTTGTGACTCAGGCGCAGGAGAAGATGAAACTGAAGGCGATGAGTTTCCAGGAGATCTTCCAACCAGTGTCCTTTTTGGTGGTTTGAATGGCGTATTCAGATTCAGCATCACTTATCTTTAGGATACTCAAATGTAATTCCAATTGACGATACCAAACTCTGATGTACGCTACGTAAACCCCATTGTGTCATTGTCTGTGATAAACAGCGGAATCACCAAAAACAAAAAAAATTACGCGTGTCTAAAAGCGGCCTTTTTCCGTCTTTGAACGATTGATAGATTTGATCATCAATGACAATCTCCCACTGGCAAGAACTGAAACTGCACACCACTGCTACAACAATGTCTGATTCAAACAATGATACGATCTTCCCAGAAAGATCGCCTTTACCAACCACAGAACAGGTTCAAAAACATCTAAGAAAAGCAATCGAAACAGCACACAGGGCCAAACAGTTCGGAAAACACCCATTTGGCTGTATCTTGATCGGTCCAGATAACGAAGAACTGCTAATTCAACAGGGTAACGTGAACACTTTAAACCATGCGGAGTCGACATTATGCCGTATTGCATTTGACTTGTATCCTCCTGAATTTCTCTGGAAATGTACGTTATACACCAATTTTGAACCATGTGTCATGTGCTCTGGAAGTGTCTATTGGTCAAACATCGGTAGAATCGTGTACGGGTTAGAAGAGAGCAAGTTGTTGGAGTTGACCAGTAATGACAAAGAAAACATGACTTTCAGTTTATCTTGCAGAGACGTTATTTCGAATGGCCAGAAGGATATCCAGGTGATTGGTCCTGTTGAAGAGTTACGGGAAGAGATCGTTGCTGATCATTTGGAGTTCTGGCATAGTGATTGAAATCTTTCCAATTTATGTATACTTGGTTTACAGATTATTGATAATGAGCTTTGTAGTGATCGCTGTATTGATAAAAATACACAAAATGAAGGGACTGAAGTGATTGTAATTGAAAAAATTAAACCATACTAACAGAAAGCAAAAAAGAAAAGATGGGCCAAAAAAAACAAACACGAAAAACCCAAATTGGAACCCAGGGTATTGAAAAACTATATAATGCATACAAGGTAGGCAATGGACTGAAGAAGATCGACAGCAACACATAACCACCCAGAATCTAAATGTGAAAATGAGGAAAAACAGTAAAATCGAATTTACTTGGCAAACTTATCTTCAGTCATCTTGATAACCAACTCATCCAATGGGCCATAATCGTTATGAGTCAACAAATTGAATTCGTTACAGAATAACACGAAATGTTTCAAAGAAGTATTCAAATGTGTCTGTAATCCTAATTCATTGATTTCATCGAAATGATGACAGTATATATGAGCATAAACTCTAAACAATCTTTTCATTATAGTTCTAACCAAAGCTGGAAACTGTTTTGGGAATGGGACACCCATCTTTGTTGGGAAGATGGAATCATCATCCAAAAATCCTTGAATCCAAACCATCAAAGATTCAACGTATCCTGGAGCAGACATTGAAATTGGTTGTTTACCGTTTCTATTCATTGGATCCTGCCAAAGATATTCATATTCTAAGGTGGCTATCATTCTTGGGCATGTTGTTGGAGAACAGAATTCTGTGATTGTACCGTAAAGCATGTTTATCTGATTATAAAAATCAACAACATGTACAGCCATCCATTCGTTGATATCTTCATCTTTAGGAAGTTTGACGGCTTGTGCCAATGCAGAACCGGAACCTAATGTTTGCTCGGCGTATGAACGGATATCTTTGTGGTTTCCTATCTGTTGATTATGAGAAAATTGTTGCTGTTGTTGTTGCTGTTGCTGCTTGGAGATTGGTGAGGATGGTTGGGAGTCTGGGTTTCTTTTGAAGGCCCTTGTTGATCTGATGGTGGGAACCACTGATGGGTTGAAGTTCTGTAAAAACGACATTACTGCTGCAAGATGTGTTGTGATTCAAGTTATGAGTAGAGTGAAAGTTGCAATGCTTATGAAAAACAAAAGTAAGAACAAGAACAAGAACAAACGAGCTGAACATCACACCTCAAGTAGACTCAAGGATGGGTTCCCAGTTCTGTGGCAGTTCCATCTCAAAAGCGGCGTGTTTACCTCTTTCCCAATGCGGACGGCCCCCATCCAGAAACACCCCTGCACCGTATACACTCCAAAAATGCGCCGCTTTCCGCTTTTTTTTTCACCGGCAGCCCCGCTTTTGTGGCTGTGCCCCTGTAACTGGGGGGAAACAGCCAAAGAACGTGCATCTGCACCAAATGGTTACCGTTGGGAAGCTGAATAATTATCCTTTCTGTTTTTTTCGTTCATTACTGCACTCTACTCCATACTGGTTATTGAAGCTGGAATATCTAGCAGAAAAAGAGCATAAATAAGAAGTTTTGCAAGGGAGATATCACACTGTCTTTTTCAAATACAGTTTCCATTTCAGTTACAACTACATTCCTTTAATTTCAACCATGTCCGAACTAATCAAGATCAATTCCTGCGATGTCGAAGACGCATACTCGAACATGCACCTGGTTCATCAATACAACGACTTCATGAAAACCGAGAGACTGAAAAGAGACTCAAAAACTGGGAAATTGTTGAAACCATGGACATTCACCGTAGTTCAAGGTTTTTTCAAGCAGTCGGACCCGGTCACCGATGATTCAAAATTTGATTTCATCAATGACAATTTCGGTTTGGCCAAATCATCATGGAGCCAGTTGGTTCAAGATGTGGATGAGTTGAACAAGTCTACTGGTGATAACGAAGTTTACAAAGTTATATTCTGTGCTAGACATGGACAGGGATACCATAATAGAGCAGTTGAGATATTTGGACTGGAAGCATGGAATGATCATTGGTCTCATTTGTCCGGTACAACTTTGGAAGATGGTACCGTGATGAACTGGGGCCCTGATCCATTTCTGACTGAACGTGGTCAAAAACAGGCTGATCTTCTGAATCAGACTTGGTCAAAACAAATCAAATTGAACGGAGCACCTATCCCTGATAAATATTTCAGTTCTCCATTCACCAGATCATTCACCACGTTAATTAGAACTTGGAAAGGTATTACAATTTGTGAAGATGGCGAAGAGGATAAGCTATTAGCAGGTGTTAGAAAATTCCCAACGATCAAGGAAAAACTAAGAGAAACGATAGGTATGCATCTCTGTGATAAAAGATCTACAAAGACCATAATCGCTGAAAGGGCATCTCCATTTGGTTTCACTTTTGAAGAAGGCTTCACTGAGCAGGATGAATTATACAAAGATGACTGGAGAGAAAACTTGGCTGAACAAGCTTTGAGATCCGATGATTTCTTTCAACAGTTATTCGAAGGTGACCAAAATGATCAGATTATCTTCACTTCCTCCCATGCTGGTGAAATAAGGGCCATCTTAACTGCTCTTGGACATAGACCATTCTCCATACCAACTGCAGGTATGATTCCTGTTGTTGTCAAGGGAACGAGACACGAGTAGAGCGTAGTTCAGTTACTTGATTATCGATATCCCAAAATTTTCCAATTAATTAATATAGACGTTTTTTTGTTAGACATTTTCTTTTTCTTTTCTTGGGGATCGACGATGTTTCAAAAATAAAAAATAAAAAATATACTAGAGTTTAATAATATAATAACACCGAGTAAAAATAAATTTTTATTGAGTGATATGCATGTAGTGAATGGCAAGCAAAGAGAACTAGATTTATAACGGAAGGTAACAGAACACACAAGAAGAACAAAGTAAAAGTAAAAGTAAAAGCAAAAGCTTATTGAGTTGGATGAAACAAATGGAAAAATGAAAGAACAAAACAAAACCGGACAACTTGTAAGAGTGCAGAGCAAAAGACAACAAAATAGGGTTAAACAAAGAGAAAAAATAAAGTAAGAAACACAATGCTTCAAGTATAGTGTACAATTTGATAATTAATATACGTCAATTAGTTCAATCTTCCGAAGGTCTTTTCAAACCAGTTTGGCTTGCACCTTGATTATCATTCGCATACGAATGCTTTCTCACCTCTCTGTACCAAGCAGGACCAATGTCCTCACCCCTTGTACCTGGCTCTCTGTCAATATAACCATCCACACGACAATCGTTTAACCAATAATGATTGGACAACCCAGCTGCGTCCATTCTTAATTTTGGATCAGTGAGAAGCATTCCTTGTAAGAAATCATTGAGTTCATGTGAATCGGTTTCACTGAATTTATATTTCTCCATGAACACATTCTCCAATGGCCATGGTTTCAGATTTTTAATCTGTCTTAATGTCTTTAGATCAGATAAAAAGAATCTCTTACCATTGTAACCTTGTTCGATTATTCTCTTTGGAATAGGACCAACCAATTCAATAATCTGAGCTAAATGATCATCATTTTTAGAGAAGTTTGGTCCTTCTGTTGGGTCAAACAAATAATCACCTGTCAATAGTTCAAACACCAGACATCCAATAGACCAAATATCAGAGGAACAACCCCAGTTCGCACCCAATATAACTTCTGGTGCTCTATATTGTCTAGTTTGAATATCATCGGTGAAATGACGATACACCCAACATGCATTTCCCAAATCTGCAATCTTAACTTTGATGATATCATCCTCTTCAATTTCGTCGTCTCTTGGTGGTTCAGTTGAGAACAAATCCTTTTCTGAACTGTTGTTCTTCAACATCAGAGATTGCAATTCTTGGAATGAAGCTTTTAATGGTGTCATTCCACTAGAATCCACAACAGAATTCAATAATGCCGATCTGTGATAAGTTGACTGATAAAACGAATTGGAATTTGACCTTAAAGGAGAAGGCAAAGGTTGCGAACCGGTAATCAAAGTTTGACGTCTTGAATGCCTACTCTTTCTGAAAGGAATACTCTCTTGAGTTAATTCAACAGGAGTACTTGCCTTTGGATCATATGTTCCATTTTGCATTCTTGAAGAAACTCGTCTTAGTAGTCTACGCTCTCTTTGTGATTCTTCCAAGTAATTCACCAATTTCTCAACATCTGCAATTTCAAGTAAGATATTTTCGGGCTTGATGTCAGTATGAATGATACCACATTGTCTATGAAGAAAATCAACAGCCAGTAACATTTGTTTGGCAAGTTGCTTCACAAACTTAACAGGCAAACCTTTATGCTTGTATCTTCTTATCAAACTCAACAAATTCTCACCTAAAACTTCAAAAACCATACAAATATGAACACCATTAACACCATGATGATCGAAATAATCCAACAATTTGATCAAATGCGCATGTCCCGGATGTTCAGGATCAGTATGATTTATCTTTGACAACAGTTTAATCTCATCGATCGCAGTCTCTCTGTAATTCTTAGCACTTCTAACAATCTTCATAGCAACGTGCCTGTTATCTGTCAAATCCTTGGCCAACCAAACAGTGGAAAAATGCCCCCATCCTAATTTTCTAACTAGGATGTATCTTTTATCTTTGTAATACTCACCAATATAAGCAGGATGGTATCCTCCAGGGGTATAATCTTCTTGGTCCTCTTCGTTATTCGGATCGATTTCCTCATCGGAATCTAAGATATCGTCATCGCTATCCGGCTCTTCGTACGAATCAGCTATCGATAGTCGTTTCACAGCTGTGCCTATCATTGTTGTATTTAGCGATGGTTGAGGGTTGTATTTTTTCAGTGATATATCATGATCATTGATCCCATCGTTATTGCTCAGGTTGCCAGAGATAGAGCTGGATGAAGTGTTACCTTTGATCAACTCATCAGCAGATAAATTACTGGTTAGTTTCAAATCAACCTCTTTCAGTATCTCAGCATCTTGTGCAGAATAATGAAGTTCATGAGGATCAATCAGTTCCTGCTTCTCACTTGCCCTTTGAAGAGCCAATGATAACTTTGATTTGGTTAGTCCATTTTTATTACTTCCACCAAGAGAGATATTTTTATTTGACAGTATTGCCAGGGGCACATTTGAAGGGCTTGAAGGTGTTGATGTTTTCAATGGAGGTAGCTGTGCCTTTGGTTCAAAGACTGTTTTCATGAGGACTGGCTGGAGGCGTTGTTGCTCTTGCACATTCTGTGATTGTTCGTCGGTTTGATTTTGCTGATTCTTTGATGACATTTTAAAACTTCTAATAAGCCACACGAGTTGATAATAATGAATGTTAATGATAATAAATAGTGAATAAATAATGACTATGAGAGTGTATTTTTGTGAGATATTTGCTTGATTTATAGAGTTATGTTGCTTTGTTGGCTAACTATAAAATGGAATGTCCGGTGGTTGTATTTAGAAAAGTAGGAAATGGGCAAAAACACAATGTTAAGAAGAAATGAAGTAATATAAGTGTTAGCAGTTGATCCCGATGGTTAAATGATAATGAGTTATATATCCAAGTTATTCAAAAGGGTAAAGATGAAAATTATGCAATGTAAGGTTTCAACAAAAAGGTGAACGATAATTTATCCTGTTTCAGAAGAGACACAGAGAAAAGGAGCTGTTTTGCAGATGATGTCCGAAACGTAGACTTTTTTCCGGGTAGAAAGGATAAGCGAGTCACAGATGGATAATACAGCAATACTAAGATTGGAACAGGATGTGAAAGGTACGGACTGTGCGTGTGTGTGTTTGTGTCGGACTTACAGATGCTCTGCTCAGTTCCTACACCCTGAGCTGAGCTGATATCGAATGTTTCCCGATCAACAGGTGCAAATTGTTATTGAAATACAAATTTACTGAGGAGACACTATAACTAAGGCGGAGGGCCGCTGGTGCACTGGTGCGCTGGTGCGCGGCGAGGGGCTGTATGAACACTCTAGTCTCTCTCGGATGAGAGTTTTGCAAGCTGGTGGTGCAACTCAGAAAGATCGCCATCCTCCTCACCTGGACTCAGTCTTCCTGTATTGGAACTGGAAGAAGCGGTCTGGTGTTTGAACAGAGGAAGCTGGTGTGCTGCCTGCTTGGAGCTTCGAGAATTGAGCGGTATACCTCTAGCTTTTTGTAATCCATCGTAAACGTTGGTGTTGGCTCTTGATGAAAATCTAGACACATTTGTACTTGTCGGTGGAGAGTCAATTGTACCCAGTAATGAGTTTCTGATTTGCGAAACATGCGAGCCTGCATAGCCAGAAGAAGTGGAAGAATGTCTCTTTGGAGCGGTTGGAACAACAGAGTACTTTCTTTCTCTAAAAGTCACACCAGCCTGCTTGACTTTCTTGCTATTCTCAAGCAGTTCAGGATTAACTTCCTTGAACCAGTCTTGTCTTTCATCATACTCATACAACTTCCAATCCACTCCAAAAGGTTTCGGCTCAAACATATAAACAGTATGCAATGGAACATCCAACTCTCCAATGGATTCTCTTTTCAAATTCAAAAAATAAGCGAGTATTACCCTTGCAACCACTCTGTGGGTAATCAACAAAAGATGGTTTGTTGTTCTTTCTAGTTCCGTGATCAACGGTTTCATTCTATTGATCACATCTAAATAAGACTCACCTCCAACACCAGGGTATCTATAAGTTAGCTTGTTACTGATTCTTGCCAAATATTCATCAGGATATTGTTGTTGAATCTCAGGATACGTCATCCCATCAAACTTACCACTTCCCAACTCATCCAACATTCTCATTTGTTTAACATCAAATATCTCATCTGAGAAATGTTCCGATGTTTGAATACTTCTCTTAAGCATTGACGAAAACACACTAAATGAAGGCTCCTCAGGGGGAGATTTGTCTCTGTCTTGATAATGTTGCATTTGCATTTTCTTTTGAAATTCAGCCAGCTGCTTGGATCTAAATTCGTCTTTCTTGAATTCCATGAATCTAGCCAATGCTTTAGAAAATCTATGACCTCTAGGAGTCATCTCCGAGTCACCACCTATTCTACCAGCAACATTATCAACCGACTCACCATGTCTCGCAATGAAAATCAACCTATCCTGTAAATTGAAGTTCAAAAAATAGTATATGATTTGAGATGCCAGATATCCTTTGATATTACAAGTAATCATCTTCCTACCAACATCAATCATTTGAATATATTGGAAAGCTTTGTTTTGTTCTTCTTCAAACGATATTGTCTCGTATGCTTTTTCATAGTTTTCCAATCTTCCTACAAAGTCCTTCAGTGCCAAGTCGGGATCCATATTCTTGTAATCTGGACCTTGTAGTTTCAAATGGATGTTATCTTCAACAATGTTTGTATCGTTACATATACTTTCCAAAAATAAAACTTTCAAATGACCGTTTGATCTTTCCATTATTGTATCCAACACCATTTTTCTTCTAGCAATGGTAGAGTTAGTTGCATCAAACACTCCAACACACCCTTCTCCTTCCAATAAATATTCCAACAAGTTCTCTAGTGTTTCCTTGGCCCATTGTTCACGCAATGCAATATTAGCCTTATTACTAGGAGAGAAGAAATTGGCGTCGTGAACCGTTGAAAGTTGGTCACTTTTGTCTTCGGTAGAAGTTTCAACGCTTGCATTTTTGACTTCATCTGGCAATGGTGATGTTTCAGGTCCTAAACCAGAGGACTTTGATCTCCGGGTTGATCCAACATTGAAGATTCTTGCATTTATCTGTAACCAGTTCAAATATCTCACCAATTTGTTGCTCAAGAAAGACTTACCTCTAGCGGGCAACCCTATCATCACAATCACCACTCTTTCACTGGTATTCACTATTTTACCATCAGGTGACAATTTAGATGCAGTTTGCCCAGGGATGTCCAAGGTTGTTTTATATTGAGGTAATGGAACTTTGTATTGAACCTGAGTTTCTGGAGTTGAAACAAGTGCCAACTTTTTGTTTTGCTTGGTGTTAGTTTTCGTTTCTTCATCTATCAACTTCTGTTGGATGACTTCATCACCTGATATGCTTATGCTAGGGGTTTCTTGATCCTTCTCTGCCTGTTCTTCATTCTCTTCCTGTGCATCCTCGTCTTCATCTTCACTGAGTACCATTGGGGACAATGAACTGAAACCGGATGGGGAGGTAGATGCACTCAGTATAGGAGTATCACTCAATGGTCTCTTATTGAAAGATTCTTCGTTATCGTTATCATTATTATCGTTATTGTGGTCGTTGTTGCTGCTGCTGTTGTTGTTGTGGTTCCCATAATTGAACAAATCTCTATGCTGATTGGACTGATCATTTGAGCTCAAATGATAATTAGCCAAGCATGATTTAACATTTTCAATGTCATCTACCTGGAAATGGTAGTCATATTTGAGATATGGAGATGAAGGGTTTGAGGTATCCTCATCATCGGTGACAATCGCGTTTTCATAGTATTTGTGTACCAACGGAGATTGGGTTGTGAATTGGACATTCTTGATGCTACTGGAGGAGGTTGACTTTTGCAGATTGGAACGTGATTGGGACATTGGAGAGACGGGCCTTTCCGGTCCCTGTATATGATGGTGCAAGCCAAGTGGTTTGTCGATCCCCTTCAAGTCATCTGGAATTGAGGCGTCTGTTGGGGTCATTACGAGAACAATGCAGTGCTGTGATGTGTATGAGAATCTAAAGAACGAATGAGCAAAAGGAAGAAGGGAAGAAGGAAGAAAAAGGAGGAAAGAAGAAGAGTCCGTAAACACAAATCACCAAAATAAGGCAACTCTCCACATCAGCAGAAAATGAGATCATCGCTTCTCTATGCGATGGGCTATGGGCGATGACTACACACATCGCACACATTGCTTCACACTGATCGTATCCACGGAAGGGCCAATCGGTAAAGTACACTACTGATCATGCTACACTGACTGTCAGCAAGTACAAATTGCCTCTTATCTTAGTGCACTGGCTCTCCGAAGCTGCCCCGGGGCTCACTTGGTTTGGCACGTTGCGGGAAACAGCCAAATCCAAATCGCAGGAGCCGCAGTCCGATTGCGAATTTTGTGTTGATGTTTGTGAGTTTTCTTCGTTTGTTCAGTCTCTTTAACCTCTTCGTATACCGTTCATACCTGGTACTGCTAGAACATTGAGCAGCTAACAATGGACAATATAGACTCGGTGATAGAGAAGATAACCTTTCTTCTCCCTCAATCAAACACCACTCCTGCCCTCCTTGAAAACTTTCAACTCTTGGGCACACAGCTTCGACATGCAAACAATAGATCAAATGAAAAACTACGTGCATCTATCCTTCAAATCGTTCAATTGTTCAACAACTCATACACCAGTCACAACTTTGAGCTATGTTCATGTATACTAAGATCCTTAGTTAACTTCGTCGTTGACAATGATATAAATAGAAAATCCCTGATAACCCAAACCTCCTCATCATCAGCGATCATTTCAGCCTATTTCCAAAATATATCAAACTCGTTATTGATCGAAGACTCTCAGCTACACCTATTTGCTTTGCATTTCTTGACAAATTTGACTCTTGATGACTCTGCATTGACAATTTTGAAGCTTGTTGCTTGTTTTGAGCACGGTTCAATAATATCAAATTTGCTTCGATCAATTGCAAATGATACTGAGAATCAGGATTTGGCGATAGACCTTCTTGATGAGCTGATACCTGTTTCCGAGCCTGAAGATCAATTTTCAATGGTTAAACAACTTTATGAACAACTAGCTTCCCAATATGATGGCATTGACGTCGAGGAAAATGATCTTATTAGTTTCCAATTGGGTACCCTGGAAACCATTACTAAGAACGAAGATTTTATAATTAAGGATATTGAAGCACAGAGTATGGTAATTCAGATGATTGGCTTACTAGAAAAATCAAACGACGAATCATCAACGCAGCAGCTTTTCCATATACTTATGAACATCTCGTCAAACCCAGCAAATCAAAACGACAAATTTGATGATTATTTTGACCTATTGAATACCACCCAGGACCAAGCCTCAAAATCTATCATCTATATAATATTCAACAACTATATCACATCAGAAGACAAAAGAGACAAGTTCTATGGCATCATTAAAGATGGCCCATTTATAGCGAATCTCTATAGTCACCTTCAATTGGTTATGACTCTGCCTCATGCAGATGTTTATTCTCAATCTATAAGTTTACTCAACAAACTTTTAATGATACAATCTGTGTCCGAAACATTTGATGCTACCGAACTTATCAAAAACTTGAAATTGTATCCATCAATTGTGAATTCTTTAACTTTGAATACGATTGTTAAATATTTACAAAGCTTACAAAGATACAAGTTAACAAATGCTCTATCCAATGACAACAGATCCGACTTGATCAGCTTAGTGGATGATCAAAGATCGAACTATTCCAACTACAGTCAGATAACAATGGTAGGATTAAACCTAATCAATTACGACATCATTCGCAAAATTTACAACCTGGCTGATATTTCAAAAATACTAACATTTATCAATTTCCCCATTGAAAGAGTTGAAGTTGCATTGAGTGTTGAGAAAAGTAAAACCATGGGATTGCTACTTTCATGTGATCCTGATACTGTTTCGGTGATCAAGAACCATGATTGGTTTATCAGGTCGCTTATTGAGATCGAAAGTATTGTTAATAATGACCAATTCAAACAACAACCAAATGGTGGTAATCCTATCTTGGTCAACAACTACAAGTTCGTCAAGACCAAACTCGGTGATATTTAGTTACATGGTTTGCACGAATGGAAGAAACCATTCATCCATGTCCATAACAGTAACATTGAACTAAAGGCTGCACTCTCTTTTTGCACTTTATAATTTATATATAATACATATAATTAGATCAAAATTCACGATTAGTATTCATATCCATTCAAGGAAAATCTAAAATACCGAGAGGCTTTTCGTCCCTGCATTATCGTTCCCAACTATTTCCCACATGTCTGTCTCTTTAGCTGAGCATAATGAAGACACAAAAATCGATGATCATTTATATCACCAGTGATGAAAACCATACTATAATTTACTGATTACAGGGAAGATCAGCCAGACACCCCTAACCTGTGCTAGATTCACAGCTTTTTGGGACCGTGATCTAGCAACTCAGCCGAAGAACCTGAGTGACCCTTTGCAGTCCCACAGGCCTATCCCCGGAGGCGCGGTCAGCTGTTTGGCCCTTGTGGCTGAGGGTGCGGTTGGGGAGTGGGCAGCTCGAGCAGGAACTTGTGCTCCATAAAAAGGAAGCACAATCTCTCTAATGCATTCAACAATCAAATCCTTATTTCAACTTGTTATCCATATCAAACCATACTACCCCAAACCCAATCCAATAATAACCCCAACACAATGCAATTCAACTCTTCTATCTTAACCGTTATCTCAATCGCTTTACTCTCTAAAGTGTGCTCTGCTAAGCATTCTACCGTCAGCACAGCTTCTGAATCCGCATCAACAACCTCTTCATCTGCAGCATCATCATCAAGCGTTTCAGCAGCTGACTCATATGGCACATGTTTTTCATTGACAGGACAATCTCAAGCTAATTGTTTGAATACAGCCTTTGCCGCTGGTGCCTTTGATTCTGTGGAAGAGGGTTACACATGTGAGAATTCAGGCGACTATGTCTGTACATCGCAAAACACAATGTTCCAATGTCAAGATGAAGCCAATCGTTGGGTCATGGTGACCGCAACTGGTAACGTCTGCGAGGCTGTTGTTGTTGATGGTACAGTTGTCGTTGAATATACCAATTCTGCATCCTCTAGTGTCTCTTCATCTGTTCATTCCGCTTCTTCTTCCAGTCTCCATATCTCATCTTCATATACTCCATCTTCAAGCATCCACACTTCATATGTTTCCTCCTCTTCGAGTCTGAGAAACGTGACCACTTCCGCATCCACTGCTAATGGTGCCAGTGGTAGCTTGGTGTTAGGTTTCGGTGCCATTCCTGCTGCTATGATGGTTGCCTTATTGGGAGCCATGTAAATCGTCTTACATGCAAATATTTTTCTTCGCTCTTCTTTCATTCATCGTTCTGTATATTACTATTAATAAAATTTGATACATTTTTTGAATTGTGATACATGTGTTGTGATTTATATGGCAATCTAAATAACAAATGAGGACACATGAGAGAGGATAAACCGCAGACTTGAGAGCCCTAAACACAAAAAGAGAATGATGATGCAACTCTCCGTATCAGTCCAGAAACAGCGAAACTAAGATTAGTTCTTCTTCTTTTATTACATAAGATTGATTGGAACATGTTGATGAAATGAGTGACGGTAACACAGTTAACACTCCTTGATTGCGCCATTATTGACCTACGGCAGACCCTTGTAATAGAGTGTTTTTTTTACATGAGTATCCACATTCATCCATGTACACGTCGTCACCATTAAACGAAAAGCTTTCCTTTCAGTTAAATGCCATAAGTCATATCAGGCACCTATAATTACATTGAACTTTATGTTTATCATTTTTTTCACGAAATTTCTGAAATACCATGTAGTTTGAATAACTTCTCCTGGAGCTCATCTTGCTCTTCTGGCAGAGAGGTTTTTCGTTCCTGCAGCATTGTCCATTTTCTGACACAGGACTCCTCTTACAATATGAATCCACAAGCCATCAACCTTTTTTAGAAATGTCCTTTTCTTTTTTTTTTCAGGGAGGATCAGCCAGAAAAGACTCATCTAGATTGAACTCTCACCTTTTTGGGACAGTCCTCCAACAACTCATCCCATGAATCTGACTTTTCAGTCCCACGGACCACTCCCCAGGAGCGAGGTCCGCTGCTCGGCGCGTTTAGTTTGGGAGTGGGCAGCTCGAGAAGAATAAAAAGGAAGCACAATCTCCTTCATCTGGAGTATTTCTTACTACTTTTATCCATATTGAATCATATTACCCCAAACCCAAACCCAAAAGCAATAAACAATCCCAACACAATGCAATTCAACTCTTCTATCTTAACCGCTATCTCATTAGCTTTGCTCTCCAAAGTCTGCTCTGCTAAGACAGCCACAGTCAGCACAGCAGGCGTTTCAGAATCAGCATCTACAACCTCTTCTGTTGCATCACCATCATCAAGCAATTACTCACCGGACACTAGCTCCTCTTACGAAGCCTGTTTTTCATTAGCCGGACAATCCCAAGCTGACTGCTTAAACAAAGTATTTGCTGCTGGTATCTTTGATTCAGTGGAGGAAGGTTTCCAATGTGTAAACCCAGACAGTAACGTTTGTACTTCACAAAACACAATGTACAATTGTGAAGATGAGCATCACATGTGGGTCCCAAAAACCGCAACAGGTACATATTGTCAAGCCGTGGTTGTTGATGGATCAGTTGTTGTTGAATTTACCAACTCCAAATCCTCCAATGGCTCTTCTTCTTCATATACTGCTTCATCGAGTTTGGCCACTTCTGCATCTACTGCTAATGGTGCTAGTGGGAACTTGGTGTTAGGTTTTGGTGCCATTCCAGCTGCTGTGATGATTGCCTTATTGGGAGCCATCTAAGTCGTTTAGCATGTATTTATCTTTCTTCTATTTTCTTTGATTCATCAGTTTGTATAATCCTTTTAATAAAATTTCGATAGACCTTTCAAAGTTGGATATGTTTGTGAAATTCATATAAAATTCTAACCAGCTAAAATAACAAATCAGTAACAATAAGCCAACTCTCCGTATCAACCAAAAGGTGGCCAAACAACAGAGGTCTTGGTATTCCTTATACATGGGCGAATAGAAGATTGATATGAGATTGAGATTTGTTGAATAGTCTACACAGAGTACATCTGATATACGGAAGAGTCAAAACCTTGTAATGAAATCCTGAACAAGGATTCCCTATTAATTCATCAACAAAACACCACTGTTTGAATAAAAAATGTTTTAGTTCTAGTATATTATTGATAGAGTCCAAATAAGTACATCAATATTTGACAATGATACACGCTTCAGGAAAGATCTGAAAAACCTTGTAGATTGAATCATCTATAATGTAACTCCTTAGGCTGATGTGGGAGAGAGGCTATGGTTGGTTTATGCTTCAACCATTATCAGCTCCCACTCTCTTAAATTGGAACACATGGAGAAGCAAGTATTGGTGACTTCACATATTGTCAACACTCCAGCCTCAATTAACCATGCTGTTGCAAGTAGGGAAAGCTTGCTGAAGTAGATTCACTTGCGCATATCATTTTGGGAGCGTCCCCTTTGCAGTCCCACAGGCCGATCCCCGGAGGCGCGGTCAGCAGAACATCACGTGTGGCTGAGGGGGCGGTTGGGGAGTGGGCGCTCGAGCAGGAACCAGTGCTCCATAAAAAGGGAGCACAATCTCTCTAGTGCATTCAACAATCAAATCCTTATTTCAACTTGTTATCCATATCCAACCATACTACCCCAAACCCAATCCAATAAAAACCCCAACACAATGCAATTCAACTCTTCTATCTTAACCGCTATCTCATTAGCTTTGCTCTCCAAAGTCTGCTCTGCTAAGACAGCCACAGTCAGCACAGCAGGCGTTTCAGAATCAGCATCTACAACCTCTTCTGCTGCATCACCATCATCAAGCGATTACTCACCAGAAACTAGCTCCTCTTACGAAGCCTGTTTTTCATTAACCGGACAATCCCAAGCTGACTGCTTAAACAAAGTGTTTGCCGCTGGTATCTTTGATTCAGTGGAGGAAGGTTTCCAATGTGTAAACCCAGACAGTAACGTTTGCACTTCACAAAACACAATGTACAATTGTCAAGATGAGCATCACATGTGGGTCCCAAAAACTGCAACAGGTACATATTGTCAAGCCGTGGTTGTTGATGGATCAGTTGTTGTTGAATATACCAATTCCACATCCTCCAGTGGCTCTTCATCTGCTCAGTCCGCTTCTTCTTCCAGTCTCCATATCTCATCTTCATATACTCCATCTTCAAGCATCCACACCTCATATGTTTCCTCATCTTCGAGTCTGAGAAACGTGACCACTTCCGCATCCACTGCTAATGGTGCTAGTGGTAGCTTGGTGTTAGGTTTCGGTGCCATTCCTGCTGCTATGATGGTTGCCTTATTGGGAGCCATGTGAATCGTCTTACATGCATATGTTTTTCTTTGCTCTTCTTTCATTCATCGTTCTGTATATTATTAGTTTAAATTAAATTCGAGATACCTATTTACCTTGCGATATAGAGTACGCCCATAAATACAATTGCCTCCACACAATAGAATCTTCATACTGGATAATGCAATGAAGCTCTGGTGCTAAGTTACATAATGATGAAAAGAAAAAATTTGATTTTTATCCGTCAGGCTCTAGTTTTCGGTGATTAAAGTTACAGTTGTTTTTTCTGTGATAAAAGTAAGCATTTAGCATTTATATACGAAAAAAAGGGTGCATGCAAGAAATGAATAATTGCAACAAGAATGTCGATATATCTATATAAAGATAAATAAATAAATAAAAGTCAATAAGTTATTCGTGGGAGATGCGTTGATGTAATGAGTGTGGTTGAAATATAAAAAAAGGGACACGAATCGGTAGTGAATTATGTCTTGTTATTGTTTTTTTTGGAATGTTTCCTGTTAAGGATCTCGTATGTAGAAGATTGATATAGAAGGAATGTGATGAAGTTTAATCAATAGCTATTCAAATGGGCTGATGAATTTATCAATCGGCTTTCTTTTTGATCAATTTGACTTCGGCGATGGGGCCGTGCCAAACCAATCTATAATCAGCTTGTTTGTTAGCGATATATGTACTCAGTAGCTGGTTATAAATGATGAAATAGTAAATACCCAAGCCAGTGAATATGTGCCACCAACCATGACCTTCAGTTAGAACACCAAAAGGTAAGCCTAAATAATTTCTTCTGGCATTGATTAGGTAAGGACAAAAGACATTATCGATATTCCAAACGAAGAAACCAAATGCAAATAAACTAAATGAAAAGATCAACAATTTATACTCCAATCTTCTAACTTTTGGATTTGGGATCACTTCTTTAATAGTTTTAATTGTCTTGTAGATAACTCCGAAATTTAGCGAGGCATAAAAGATTTGATGAATGACAGGATCTCTATATAGGTAAATGTAAACGTATGTGAATGTGAGTGTAACAAATGCAGTACCATACCACCATAATCTTTGAACAAGTTTGGAATGATTCAAACCATAGATATAACCAAATGGCAAAGCAGTAACGTAAACCATTGGCAACTCATCCATCAATTGGTATTCGTATAACAAGGTCATATGGAACAAAAATGAACCAACACCAACGGATGCGAACCCAATGGAGACAAATAGATACAGGGGGCCATGCTTGTTGACTATTGATGATCTCAAGTGGATAATAGCCAGCATCACGAATGCAAAGTTGGTTACTGAGTTGATGAACTCAGCAATGTATGGAGAGAAGATGTAGTTCTCCTCGCACCAGTCGATGGTTGCAGTAACTGGGCCCCAATATCCGATATGATCCGCTGGATGCGGTGCAGGGTAATCAAATATCATGAGTGGATGGATGTAAGTGTCAGTGCTCTTGTTGATGATGACAATGCCAAAGAAGAAGAAAAAGAGTGTGCTTTGGGCTGGGAAAGGGTGTAACCGCCTGGCAAAGAACAGAGTCTCGTTGCCATTTGCTCTCTTCCCAGTTCGCCCGAAACAGATCGGTTCCCCCGAGCGGTGTGGTGTGGCACAGTGCGGCGCAGCTCCTGATGGGGAAAAGAAACGCAAATTGCTCTGGCAGACCGAAAAGAATGTCCTGTTTGACTGGCACTGGAGATGGAGTGAACAGGACAACAGTTGGCTGTTTCAGTACATATATATACATACATACCATGCTTGCAAGATCATTCAGACTAGCATCCAGAAGATCGTTTTCGTTTGGGTCGAAGACACCGGTGGATCCGGTCAAGATCCAAGAGTTGAAGGACAAGTTGAGCCAGCATCCAGAGATAGTCACCCAGATGAAGCTTATGCAGCAATTGATACTGGAAAAGAACTTCATCAGCAAGAAGGATTTGAAGAATGACTCAAAAGGTATAACAACACTACAGCAAGTGAGAATCTTGATGGATTCTGAAACCAGAACCCAGTTGGAGACCTTGGGCCAGATGGTGAAAGATTCAGGAGTCAAGATAAATGAGTCGGATGTCAAGCTCATCATGGACCTCTTGAAGAAAAAAATGGATTGAATGTCCACCAAACACAAAAGCTACTACTCTATATTCTACTTATATATACACTCATCATCATTTTCTACTTGTATTATCACCAATAACTAACTCATTTCCCTTCTGTAAACAGCAATCTGCTCTTCTCTTCTGAAGCGGAAAACCAAAAAATTTCAATTTCAGTTTTCAGGGCGAAGAACAAAAAATTGTTTTTTCTACTGAACGACAAGGCCAAATGGAAACAGAGAGATACCACACAAAGGACTTGAACCACCAGCCTTTACTTCCGCTTTATAACAGTCTCTTGTCATATCATCTAACTAGTCTTCCACAATGTCAAGTGAATTGGTGCAGCATTTTGCTAATACGCTATCTCCTGATAATTCTATTAGAACACAGTCTGAGTCCTTCCTTTTACAGTCCTCCATCCAACAGCCTAGTATAATCCTTGATTCCATAGACTTATTACTCAAAGAAGACAATGATGCAAACTCAAACCAAATAAAATTGATATCAATCACCTTTGTCAAAAACAAAATCAAAAATTGCTGGTTCATCAAGAATGATGCTCCTTTGTCAATTAGAAATTTGTGTTTGCAGGATGACCTGAAAAATCAGATCAAAATGAAACTGATCATATCATTATTCAATTCAAATGATATCAACCAGGTCATTTTGCAACAGCTTATCAATACCATTGACTTGATCGTCAAGTTTGACGATAATGGTGTCAACTGGGATCATGACTTGTTCAAGTTATGTTTCGAGAACTTATCAAACAATAGCAATAACAATGGCCTTTTCATCTATAAAAACTTGTTGCTACTGAAGTTGATTTGTAAAAAACATCAATTCGATCCAATAGACCAAAGAAATACATTTCTAAACAAACTGGTTGATGTTCTATTCCCATGCTTGGAGAAGATGATTGAGTCCAATTCACTTGATTCAGGCTCAATCTATTTGATTTTGAAGATTTACAAGTATTCAACATTCACTTACTTGCCACCATACCTATCAGATTTATCAAATTTGAATAAATGGGTTAACTTCATGATGAGTTTGATAAATAAGGATGATAGTGCAAATCAGGATGAATATTCAGTCAAATGCATAAAATGGAGTTTGGCTAATTTATTCAGAGTCATATCAAGACATTTAACAACATCCACTGAGAAATCTTTACTGGTTGAGCATTTCTTACCTGCTATTTTGAATCAATATTTCCAAATTATTGGAAATGCTAAGAAACTAAATTCATTAAATGAATCATCTACATACTATCTCGTTAGCTTCTTAACTGAATCTCTGAAAATTGATCAAATTTGGTCAAACCACTTGCACTCCAATTTGAATTCCATTTTGAACTTTTTAATAATTCCAAATTTAAGTGCAAATGAAGAGATGGTTGAATTATACGAAGATGATCCACAGGAATATCTAAGAATTTACTACGATTTGAACCATGATTTCAAATCTGGTTACACAGCTTCTATTGATTTCATCTATTCTCTTTCACTCAAACGTTTCCAAGATTCCTTTGAGACAATATCATCGAACCTAAATGATATTTTCAATAACAATTCAGATATCTTCAAATATCAAGCAGGTTTGAAAATCATAACCAATATTTGGTCCAATCTTATGAAAATGAATAACTCTGCACAGTTGGATTCAATAATCAGTAATTTTGTTTTACCTCAGCTACTTAATGAAAATCACAAATGGTTACAAACCGTTGCATGTGAAACAATTTCATTGGTTTGTCATTACAGATTCAATGATTATCAATTATTGTCAAATATTTACACCAATGTGTTAAAATGTTTCAATAAGAATCAACCATTACCTTTGAGAATAGAAAGTGCTGATGCTTTAAGATATCTATCATCTTATGAACCAATTGCAAAAGACTTGAATCAGAAAATATCATTAATCATAGTTGAACTATTAGAATTATCAAATAACAATGAATTTGATCTAATCAACGATATCATGGATGATTTCGTTTTGAAATTTGCAAAAGACTTAGAACCTTTTGCGATTCAACTCTCCAAGAATTTGAACTCTCAGTTTTTGAAAATTGCAGAGGAATTGTTGACTTTATATGCATATAACAATGACAGTGACTCAAACACTTCAAAAGAACAACTGGATAAACAATATCAGGCATCTTCGATAATTACGAATATCAATACAATGATCGTTACAATGAATTCCCAACAACAGTTAACTTATGAACTGTTGAAGACCATAGAACCAACAATCAGATTTGTCTTGGAAAATTGCATGGCACAGTTTTTAACCGATATAATGGAACTATTGGAAACCGTTAACTATACATTGAAAGTTATGGTTCAAGAGAGTTGGAATTTATTCGAATTGGTATTGGAAAGTTTTGAGAATTTTGGATTTGATTACTTGCTGGACTATCTACCATACTTTGAATCTGTTATCCTCTATGGATTCAAAGACAACAATAACAACAACAATAAACTAATCGAACTTGTTTCGAAGATGTTGGCTGATGATGATTATGAAGATTTCGAATTGGTTCAATTCTCATTCAAATTGGACTATTTGCTTATTTTAAAGTTGCCATCCGGTTCATTAATGAATAACAAGCAATTGATTTTACCAGTGTTGAATTTTTTCAATAGAATTCAGAATGGTGACTATGACCTGATTGAAATCTACAATGATTCTCTGAGAGAATTCTTGAAGGTTATAATCAGTGCAATTTATAAAGATTTGAATGGACTATTACTTCTGATTGGTTCCACTGAAGGGTTATTGAAATTGATTGAAGTTTGGTTTAACAATTCAAGCAAGTTCTTAACCACTGTGTTTGACTCAAAATTACAAATCCTGGCATTGATCGAACTATCCAAAAATGAAAACTTCAAAGATGGGAAATCCGAATTGATATTGAATAAACTATTAGAACAATTTGAACAGTTACCAAAGGCAATCGACCATAGGGTTGGATTGCTAAAGAAGATTGGTGCCAATAACAAAACGATAAACGACTCGGAGACAGAACAGAACACTAACAGTAGCAGCACTAGTCAGGCTGACGATGACGATGACGACGAATATGATCAGTTTGATGATTTGGAATTGGATGAGTTGGATAAAGATACTCCACTGGACTCAATCAATGTTGTGGAAGAATTCAAGAGATTCGTGGAAGAGGCTAAATTGCCGTTCAACAACAAGGACATTCCATCTTTCTCCAATCAGTTCAATTGAATGTGTACTACTACTTCTGTGTTTTGTAGATCTCTCTACGTGTATGTCTCGTTATAAACTTTTCTTTCTTCTATATATTATCTGTATATAACATCCTTGCTATATGATGTCAAATCACGATCTACTCTTGTAAGCCCCAGTGTGACGTGCAGCGAAAAACCAGCCACGCGATAATGAAACGCACAAAGATCCCAAAATTGCGATCCCAAAATCTGATCCATCACACGGGATTGCACACTCTACAGAGAGTGGGGGTTGATGAGCAAAATTTGATTCAAGAGCTCCATTTGCAAAGTGTAAAGTTATCTCGTTATAATGGCCACTCCTCTTCTCACCTCAACATTCTCAAAACTCATATAGCAAAAACGAAAGCTATACTTAACTAATCAATCACAATGCAGAACTCCCTGGCTGCGTTTCCAGAGGTCACAAGTGCCAACGTGAATGAAAACACAAGCACCCTTGGCCTGTCATCACAGCAACAGCAGCTGATCAACGAACAGCAGAAGATTGCTCAAAAACTAGATGATATTCAGAGAATTCAAGCACAGCAGAAACAACAGGGTTTGTTCACGTATAGTCAACAGCCTATACTAGTGCAACAACCAGGGCAGATGCAAGCACAGACGTCTATGCAGGCTCCTGTGATTGTCACCCATCTAGCTCCAGATGGGTCGATTGTTGGACAGTCAACTTCAATTCAGCAACCGCAACAACAGATACAACAGACTGTGCAACCATCAGCCCAACAAGTCAGTGGTGGATCTGATGTTACCCCATACACCGATATCAACCAGTACTACACGTTTACCACACCAGCAACACAACCAAGAGTAACAGTTCATGAATCCGAAACTTCGCAATTATTCACCTCCTCTAAAAATCAGTCCGGGTTCGCCAGACTGTTCAATCTTGGTATGACGAACAAAAACAAAAGTAAGAAGAAGAGTGGTGCTGTTGGTCGTCAAGTTCCTGTGTCTCAGTCTGATTATACTTCTGCTCCCACCATTGCTAACTTGACTTTGAACCCTGGTGGAAAATGGCAAAACGAACAAATACTGCAGCAGCAGCAGCAGCAACAGGCACCGGCACCAATACCACAACAAGCGCCAGTTGCACAACAACAACAGCAACAACAACAGCAGCAAGTGCCAGTCAAAGCAAGTTACCAGCCACGTGTAACGTTTGACGAGGAAGAGCTCTTGATTAATAATAACGCAGTGTTTGATAAAGATAATACTCAGTACAATCGTTTCACCGGAGCCAAGAAGAGCAAGAAAAAATCGGCCACAAAAGAAAAGAAAGCAGAAACAGAACTGATCAAGTCTCTGGGTAAACGTGAACAGCCAGCTGAAAAACCTAAATCTGAGGCTAAGCCAAGACCCAGAGTGAATTGGAGTAGCCATCTGGACCAAGTGGAACCTTTTGATCAGGAACTTATATTGACTTCTCAGATAAAGACGTTCAGAGACTATAGACAGCAGCAACAGCTGCAAGATTTTATGGATGATTTGGAAGATGATAATGAGCGTATGGAGTATATGAATTGGATCAAGAATGAGACCAACCAACAAAGATCAAAAGAGCATAAACGAACTGAATTCAACAGGTTGCCAAGCGAATGGGGTAATTTCCATCGTAATAAGATGGATGCTCAAGATTCACAGTTCAGATCTCATATGGATGAGTATGGAAAATATTTTTCAGGAGCACCAAATGTGAACTATACTACACACAACAACAACAATTTTTATTATGGTAACGCAACAGCAACGATATCAACCAAGAATAATAACACCGAGGATTATGACACTTTAAAGAAGAAAGAGTTGAAAAAGAAACTCAAGTACTTGCGCAGAAAATACGAGACTGAACAGCCACAAGTGGAAGACGAAGATTACGATCTGGATAGTTTAAAGAGACTCAAATTAAAAACAAAGATGGACAAACTCACTAGCAAATTACAGCGGATGGAGACAAGACAAAGCTCAATAGTTCCACCTCTGCCTACTGCTTTGGATGAAACCAGTTTTTACGAAAGTCTTACAAAGAGCTCTAAACTTGAAGGCAGTCAATCAGTTCACTCAAAACTACAGCTCTCCGAGAAGCAGCTAGCTCAGCTATCACTTTCACGACATTCTGTGTCGCCAGAATCGCTATCGTCATCATCATCGCCATCAATATCGTCACATTCGCTATCACATCATTCGCTATCACAAAACACATCATCACGACACCAACTTCCAGGCCACTTATTATCACAGGACCAATTATCACAGCTGATTAAATCGCAACGTTTGCAAATGATAGCATCACAAAGACTGCAGCAATCTCAACAAAACCGATCTTATCGAGCACCAGCACCATCAGAATCAGCAACAGCCCCAAGCCCAACACCTGCAGCAGCAGCACCAACAGATCCGCTTACTCAGTCGAAAAGCTCACTACCCTCGATTAAACTAGCAACAATCAACCTCTCCTCGCTGAACTTATCATCACTGAGCATGCCATCGCTCAAGCTAGCATCGCCAGCTCAGATGCGAGAGTACATCAACGACATGCGAGACCTGAACAAATCAATGAACTCGTTTCTTAGAAACATTGCATTTGTGAATTTCCTATTGCCGATACTGTACTTGATCGACTGTACGCTTGACATGATCTCTTTGTTCTTGTTCACTTTCATCAAGGCGGTGGCTAATCCATTGGATCCAAAGAGCAAGCTTGAGTTCAATGAGAATCTTCAAATTTGGATCGATGCTGTGAATCTTGGTTTGAAGTTTTTGGTTAAGGTTGGTGTTGTGGTTATGGTCAGTTCGGTGGTGTATCGTATGTGGATGGTGGTTAGTCAATTTCTGGCAAAGGTTTACAAACTTTGTGTATTGTTGAAGATTCTTTGATTGTCCGGAAATTCATTGGGTGCTACTGATTTTATGTATATTTCTTCCTTCTATGTTGAAGCTGTTCTTACTTTCTAATGTTATTATAGCTACTTAAATATTATATGGATATCTTGATAATTTATTAATAAAAGAAAAATAAGTTCAAATATGATGAAAAGGGGTGATAGAATTTTCAAAAACTTTGTGAAATTTTGTAGAAAAATCAAAAAACAATTTAAAACCCTTTTTTTTGAAAAACAACAGACAGTAAAATAACCCAACTCGTATAAACTAGAAACCAGTCCCTTTAATGTGGTGAAGCCAAAAGAAAAAAATAAAATAATAACAAAAACATGTGATGAAAATAGGTAGTAAAAGAAAAAGGCAAAAAAGCGGATGTTCAGTCAATCGACACCGACTAATTTAAGACGTCATTGATATCTAGATTAATGGGGATTCAGCAGCAATGTTCCAGAAATCGCTCAAATCTTTACCGGCACCGTTAAAGATAAGAACATTTGGAGTACCATCGTCTGGAATATCAGATAATGCATCCTTAGTACCAAACTTGATCAAACTCTTCTTCATGTCATCTGGAGAAATGGATGATGAAGAGAACATCGAGCTTGATTCTGGTTGTAATGATAAAAAGTATGATAATAAACCAGCAACGTGTGGGGATGCCATTGAGGTACCGGATAAGACGGCAGTAGCAGTGGTTGAACCAATGTAGGTGGATAAGATATTTAAACCTGGAGCAAAAATATCAACACACTTACCATAGTTAGAGAAATATGCTCTGGCATCTGATAAAGTAGAAGCACCAACAGTGACTGGTTTTTCAGCAGCAGCTGGAGAAGTGTTACAGGCATCAGAGTTCTCGTTACCTGCAGCAACGGCAAAGTGAATACCAGCCTTGACTGCAGCATTAACGGCCAAATCCAAAGCTGGTGACTTACCACCACCTAAGGACATGTTAGCAGAGGAACCCTTGAAACCCTTCTTGTTCTGCTTAGCTTCCGCAATATGGAAGTTCGCAGCAACTTCAACACCCTTAACGACATCAGACATGGTACCTGAACCGTTTGATCTTAAGACTTTGATAGCAACAAGGTTGGCATTCTTAGAGATACCGTAACTCTTGGAACCAATGGTACCGGCACAATGAGTACCGTGACCATTACCATCAACATCTTCATCACCATCTGGAATAGTAGCACCCCATTTAGCTCTACCACCAAATTCTTCATGGTCAACATTGACACCAGTATCAATAATATAAGAAGTAACACCCTTACCTGCAACTTCGTCATAGATGTATTGGTTGAAGTTGGCCAAGCCCAGTTGTTCTCTGTGAGAGACTCTTGATAAACCCCATGGGGCACCGGTTTGAGTAGTTGAAGCTTGAGTATGAACCATAGAATCCATTTCAATGACAGCAACATCTGGGTTTCTTAACAAGGTTTTGATAACCTCTGGAGTGAACTTACCACTGTAACCTAAAGTGGAACCACCAAAGTCAAACACGTGCTTAACACCACCGCCGTTTGAGATGGCGAATTCAGAAATTTGCTCTGGAACAGTTAAAACTGATAATGATTGAGTAACCAAGTCTTCAACCCATAATTTGTGAAAGTCGAAAGAGTCCTTGCATAAACCATCTTTGAACATGATGATATAAGAGTTTGGAATCATGGATTCACTAAACAATAGAGGAGCAGCTTCATCTTCTGATAAAAGCTCAATCACTGAAGAAAGAGTGGATTCAACAGAGGCTTCAACAGAGGCAGCAGCCTTAGCAGCAACATCCTTGACCAAGTTGAATTGGACTGGCAAGTCATCGAATCTTGGGATGACAAAGGCATTGACTGAGGTCAATGCAATGATTAAAGAGATGGCGACAGAGTTAGATAACTGCATCGTTCTGAGAAGGGGGGGTTAGTAGTTTTTAGAATTGGGATAGGAGATGGGGGGGGTTTATTACTTTGAGTAACTGGTTACAGAAAGTAAGATAAAGAAAAAGGTCTTCAAGTAAAAGGGGGACGATAAAGCAGAAGAAGAGGAAGAAGAAACAGGGGAGGAAGGCGAATATAAATAAAATTCTGGAGAACCAACCACAGATTGATAAGAAACTGGATGAGCCATACCAAAAAAAGCAACGGCTCCCCATCTCACTCGGTGGCAAAAGAGCTGCTGGAGGCTCGTCTGATTGGCACATCTCCGCTTTGGGCAGGGGGCTGGCCGATAAGCAGCGGCACACTGCGGTCACGTGCGCAAGCCGGGGCACGGGTGTGGTGCACGGGTTCACATTGAATTTAGCGGGTAACCGGGTAACCCCCCGTTTCTTCATCTGTCTTGGCTACCAGGTTATCAATCTTCATTCCTATTCTGAATGGGGTTGGTTGTTCGTATACAGAGATACAGAAAGAGATACTAAATTAATGATATTGATTTGTTAAGTAATACATATTTGCAAAACTCAACTTCTTTTCTTGATCTGCTTGACCCTTTGCATAACTGCTTTATCTTCATCTCCATCGGCATCCTTTTCAGCAGTAACAATATTCTTCATCTTTTCATCATAATCATCAACATCACTATATTGTTCTTCGTCTTCATCGTCTTCATCATCATCAATTTCAGCCTCAATTTCATCGTCCAACATCTCGTCGTCCAACTCGGCTTCGATCTCGTTTTCTAAATCAGCTTCCATGTCACTTAGATCTTCTCCTTCATCATCGAGCATACCAGCATCATCCAATTCTTCAACGTATTCAACATCCTCCTCAATTTGTTCATCTAGAGCCTCATCTTGCTCTTGTAAACTCTTCTGCATGTCTCTTTTCAGTTCCAATCTATCTGTAACCATACCAATCTTTGCTCTTAATTCCATTAGTCTATCCAAATTCTTACTTTTCAAGTTCAAGACACTTATCAAACTATTCAAGTTGTTCTTGTTGTTATTGTTGTTGATCAAGTAGTTACCGTGGAAAATCAAGATATTCTTGATCCAGTAGTTCAAGTTCAATTGTCTATTACCATTTCTACTGATTCTTTCAGAGAGTCTATCCAATAATTTCACAACATACACGGAATCCAACTTGAAAATGGTGTTTCTGATGATTGTTTCATCCTTGTTATTCAAAACAGTCTCTAACAAAGAATGATCATTGGACTTCAATGCTTGGATTAACACAACAGTTAATGTACCAACATTGGTTTTTTTCTTCTGTTGTGTGCTACTTGCTGAACCGTTACCGTTTTGAAGTTGTAATCTTTCAGCCATAGACAAATCCTCCTCCTCTTCATCATCATCGTCATCATCAACTCCATTTTCCTTGTAATCACTCTTCTCCAAATCTCTGAGATTATCACCTGATGAGACAATGGCATGACTTTCATTATAATGTTTAGCGGATGCAACATCATGACCAAATTTCAAATTTTGGAACTGTTTCAAATTTGGCTTCTCTTTGAATAATTCAAGGTTTGAATCAATCTTATAAAACTTCTCCTTTGAATCTGGAACATTATCCCACCATTCAGAATGATGGAAAAATGGAATGGATGAATCTTCCAACCATGATAAGATTAAGTATTTATTATCAAGCTTGAAATCCTCAAATGATAAGCCCTCCGCAACTTGATCTTTAGGTCTAGAGATCTGGATCTTGAAATTAGAGTTCACTGATTTCTTCACGTTTTTTCTCTTGCTGAATTTGCTGGCTGCTGTGGTAAGTTTATCATTACTCACTGAGAATGGATCATTGAAAACTTCAATGTGACCATCATCGGTTAAAGCAACCAATATATCCATCTTAAACTCCTCATTTTTGAAATAATCAACCTTCAAGATTGAATTCTCAGTAACGAATATCTTAACTAATGTGTTTGACTCGATATCCAAACAGTTTATAAATCTATCGTTTTTGGTATATGTGAGAATGTATTTATTGTTGTTTATTAGTTTGATATTTTCTATTTCATTGATATGGTTCGAATTGAGTGGTTGAAGAGAATTGTCGCTTAGTAAATATAAAGAGTTGGAACTCAATATCAATTGATCCTTGTTCAAATACTGGAAATTTTTGAATTGGATACTATCGATATTCTCATTCAAATAACTATTCAAATTGGAAGTCTTTGTAAGATCAAAAGTATGGTCATATTCGAAAAATTGGTTTCTTGAATCAATACCCCAGAATCTATTCAAGTCATATTGGAAAGAAACCAAATTCGAAGTCAATTTAACAGTCTTTAAAACTTCGTTAACTGAAGGAGAATAAACATACATGAAATTTGAATTTTCAAAAAGTATGCAAATCAACTGCTCTTCAAGACTGGTGTCGATCTTTTGTCTCTTGTTCGAATGCACAGAGACTCCAGTTATGGTATTTGGAACCCATGCAACTTTCAAAACTTTCAATCCTTTCTTCAATGGGAAAACAGTTGAGAAACTTTGTAATGAGCTGGTTGCATTTGATGCAGTTGATGAGGTTGACGATTGAACTCTTAGAACGTGGGAATCTAATGATACTATCACACTGGCAAAGTACTGACCACTTGGATCAAACTGGGATGCTATTAATGACATATTTGGTTGATATTGAGACTGATTTATGTTCCGTATCTATATTCTTTCAGCTTGTGTATACGATTTGAAAAATGGTGAACTAGCTTTACAGAGATACTTAGATTTAAGTATCCTAAAAATTTTTTCATAATGTTTCCAGGCGGTGCTCATTCTGGGAAAAAATATACAAAAAAAAATTGAATTGCGCGTAAAGAAAAGAGCGATTAGTAGTTACAGAAGAGTTACTTGGTGAGTAAACATGTTAGCAAATTAATATGACATTAAATGTAAGTGCAAATATAAAACACAGAAGAAAAGGTAATGTGCAGAATTAGTAGAAAAATGTGACGAGGAAATACTTAGAAAACAAAACAAACTAGAGCAGAAAAGAGAATATAAATACGAATGTAGAATCGAAAGGACGTGAACAAGTTAGAAACTTTAGCTTCTTTAATAACCAATACTTGACATGATACCATAACCAACGGTAATAATGAAAACGAAACAAATAATAGAAGCTGGAACACCTCTAGAAATAAAAAGACTTGTGGACAAGTATCTATTACCCAAATCATCGGTCTTTGAAATGGCAATGGAGTTAGGGAAACCAGATGATGGTAAACCCATACCAATGGATGCAATCAAAGTAATACCACAAACCAATAGATATTCATGGTTCAATTGGACACCAACAGATTGCACCAATGGCACCAAAATCAAAGCAGAGACTGTATGTGAGACAAAAGTAGCAAAAACCACACAAAGAACACCAAAGATAGCAAGAACACCAATGGCTGGATATGTATCGATTCTAGCAGATAATGAAACTGCAATGGTATGTAATAAACCAGATGATGAGACGGCCTTACCTAATGCAATACCACCCATTGCCAACAAGACAATGGACCATGGATAGTTGTTGATGTCTGTAGCGGTTAGGATACCAGTAGCGTAAAATGCAGCAATTGGAACAACGGCAATCACACCAGATGCACCAAGTTTGGAGGAAAGTTGGTTTTCAAGACACCAAAGGATAATTGTTGTGATTGTAACGATAATAACATACCATTGCTTCAAACTGAATTGTTCTCTGATTGGTTTAATTGGCTTGATCTTAACGGTGTTAATGTCGAAAGTGAAAATCATTTCCAACCAGACACCAATCCAACAAATGATACATAATGGAATTGAGAAAGAGAACCAGTTACCCCAAGATGGTTGAGGACTCAAAGCTTCAATGGCAATCATGTTCTGAGGTGAGGAAATTGGAGTGGACATACCACCAACATCAGAAACCAATGCGATACCTAAAACCAATGCCTTTGCAAAACCAGAGTTGGATGGAATTGTCTTTAACATTGGATCAATTAATGAGTAGGAAAGAACTGGAGCAGCAACATTAGAAATCCACATGGATAAGAATAATGCAACACCGGTGATGGCAAGCAAGATGTTTCTTGGTTTGGTACCGGCATAATGCAAAATCCATGATGATGCAACCTTGGCAATATTATATTTGGATAAACCACCAGCTAGTGTGAAACCACCTAACAACAACATAATAGTTGAACTCCACATGGTTTGGAAAATGTATGATGCAGCATCTGCAGCATCCATAACTTCACCGGTATCAGAGTCCTTCAAAACATTACAAGCAACAACCAAGAATGGAACCAATAATGAGGTTGCAAACAATGGAATTGCTTCAGTTGCCCAAAGAATAGCACACACTGCAACAACAGCCAAACAATTACCTTGTGTTCTGTCATTCAATGTCTTAACACCCAACAAGATACCACCAACCAAAGCAGCCAAGTAAATCTTCCAAGCACGGTGAGATAGGATGAAACATTTTGGGAATTTAAGATATTCGATCTTTGTGTATTTCAAATTGATAGTGAATGGTAATCTATATTCGAATAGATCCAATGCGTACAAGTTTTTTAGTTCTGATTCATCACCGGTGATAATGTTAGCATTATCAAGACCTTGCTCCATACCGATCATCTGTTTCCAAACAGTGGCTCTTTCAAAGACAATATGTTCTCTTAAATGTGATCTTAGGAATAGTCTTGAATCTTCAAGGGTGTCCTTAGTGACACCACTATACACGCTGATCATCTCTTCTAAGAAATCATCAATCTTGCTGATTGTTGAAGGATGGAAAACATAAGAATTGTTTTCTAGTCTTTCAACAAATTCTTGTCTGATAAGTTCTTCCAAAACCTTGTCGAATTTCTTACAAGCTTTACTGAAACCGATCTTATTCAATTCAATGAAGGATTTCAATTGGGACAATTCAACAAATGCTTCAGTGATTCTTTTCTTGTATGTGACTTGATGTTGGAAAGATAGGTTGAATTCTCTGTCACCTAACAAAGTTGAGAAAGCAGCAGTGGATGCCATATCGTCATCTTCCTCATCATCTGGGAAAAGAGACTCTTGAGCTTCCAAATCTTGATTAGCATCACCATAGTGTTTGATTGTATCTGTGGATTTAACACGTTGCAAATCATTTTGAGTTTCATTGTAATAGTGTAAATCTTTAATTAATCTTTCAACTGTTTCAAACACGATTTTTTCCTCTTGTGTATAAAAGGCATCAATCTTTCTTAACTCTGAGTTTAATTTGGATTCAAAAACTTTTCTTGGTGTAACTTTCAAGAAATCAATTTCTTCAAGATGATATTCTTCTTCATCAAATGCATTCACTGAAGAATCACCTTGTTCGTTACTTGAAGATCTGATACTTTCCAATTCAATGGTATCTTCTTTAACGGAACCCATCTTTTTCTTGGCGATTGCAGTACCTAATGAACCACCAATTGAACCGAACTGTGTGGAAATTTTTTTCCAAACATGTTTCTTTTCAATGGCTTCGGATAGTTGTGATTTTCCAGTATCTGTACTGTTACCAACAGCGGAGGATGAGTTACCAACCTCAGCATTGTAGTTGTCTGTAACATCCTGCAATTGATAAGTTAGCTTCTTCAATCCGGTGTAATTCAAATAATGGTCTTTCCATTCTGGAACAGCGTTAAGTTGTAAAGAGTGGGAAAACTTCATCGTTGTGTAATGTTATAACTGATTTTTGAACTTTAACAATTATATAAGAGGACACAGGTCAATGCAAAACTAGAAAAACGGAAATTTTAGGATTTGAAGATGGTCATATATAGATAGAGCAGTAGGAGGTAAAAATATTTTCTCCTTGCAACCACAAATAACACTACTCTCAAGATACAGAAAATAGCGGCGCAAAAGAGCCACCAAGGAGCAAAAAAAGAAACGAAGCCCCCCAAATGCCTTGAAACAGAGAAACAGAGACCGATCTCCATACAAAAAATACAAAAAAATTCTCCTGAACATAGCACTGGGGACAGCACTGGGGACAGCCCACCCGCAAGTCCCATTGTTCCGCATACCGTTCCCCGTTGGAGATGAGGAAAACCTCCTGGAACCGATATCAAATTGCACAGAACTTGCAAGAATATACAAAGATGCACAAACATGGTGGGGTCTTGTGATGCTAAATACGAATTTGACATGTTGAAGGGTCCAAGACTTTATGATGCCAATGGGGTTTACCAGTGTGCAAGGGGACTAACTATTTCGAAACTAGAAACTGCTCGTGTGACCATACTTGAGTGTGCAAAACGTGCCTGTTTGCCAATGCAGTTGAGACTCCGCCATCAGTTGCGTTTCTGGTTGGTTGTGGTGTGTGTGTGTGTGTGTGAATGGTAATCTGACTGGTTTTTAAATTGCATCAACCCCACGTGGGCCTCTCTGAAAAAAATTTGGTGTCATTTTTCTCGTTTTTCAATTCAATTCGAGACCACTTCTGCGCCAGCGGGACTTGGCGCAGTTGCAGCTGACGGAAGCACTTGCCAGATTCGCGGTCCTGCCTCTTTTGCAGCTTGGGGGAGAGACCTTCCCCATTGGAACGCACTCGCGCGGGTTTACTATGGTCAGTGTGTCCAGACACATGATATCTGCAAACGCTGATACACAATCAGTACTATCCACATCTTAGCGATGATTGCATCGGTCGATCGACGCACCATCTCCTTTGCTACACCGCCATGGGATGTGGGGTTTATTCAGAAGCGATAACGACTTTCTGTAATATGGGAAATTGTTACCGAGTGGAGTCTTGGTCTGATAATCCCGTAGCCTCTTTTCCAACATGTATAAATACCCCCCGACATCTCTCCCTACATGAGGTCTCCAGCAACTAAATCGGTGTCACTTGAATCAATTGGATCAATTACATTCAGCACATAACACAAACAATCAATCATTCAAAATGCCAAAGATCTTAACTTGGGAAGACGTTGGATTACCAGTCGCATCACCAATCTTGCATGCTGCTACAATCACTAAAGGTGGGTTAGTTTACACTTCAGGCTCAGTGGGTATTGAAAAATCCGGTGAGATTCCAGAATCAGTTGAAAGACAAACTGAAATCGCCATTGAAAACTTACAGGTTATTTTGAAAGCTGCGGGAAGTTCATTGGATTCGGTTATCAAAGTGTTGTTGTTTGTCACTGAGCCTGAATACGTTCCTAAAGTTAATGCTGTTTATGCTAAGTATTTCACTACAAAGCCACCAAGATCGTGTGTTTTGGTTAAGTTGACGTCTCCTAAATTATTCGTTGAATTGGAAGTTGTGGCTGAAGTTGAATAAGTTATATTTTAATTTGTATTTACTTCAAAATGAATATATTATCAATACTGGCTAGCTAGCATAGCCTACTATTACTCATATTATACCTCTCAATTTAATTTGATTTGCGTTCTTACTTAATCATGGATCCGAAAAAAACAAAACTCAAACAGGTGTTGGCGTTGATCATCAAGAAGTTTTTAAAAATACAAAAGAAAGAAGAATGCAAAGGTAACCAAATAAAACAAAAGTATACAGTCAGTGAGCATATAATACAGAGAGTTAGAGAAGAAGTAACACCCAAGATAAGACTAGGACAACAATGAGAATGATGCAGTCTCATGTGCGTGGATAGTAAATATAGTGAACTTGTTTTTGAAGACATTGAACATCAATGGATCTGCAACAGTGAATGCTCACATCAAGAAAAAGTAGAATTTGAATCATAAACTAAAAGCATCTTCATTGAATCATTATTATTAGTAGCAGTGTTGGGAGGAAGGGTATAAGTGTTGTTCTTAATTATTGGTAATCGTATCGAGGTTCTTCAACCTTAACACGATGTTCAATATCTGTCGGATGTTGATATTCTTGGTATTGCTGCTGTGGTTGTTGCTGTTGCGTAGGGTCCTGTTGATTAACTTGTTCTTCATGCACTTGCTGCTGTTGCTGTTCTTGTTGATTTTGTAGAAGCACAGCTGGGGCTGGGTCCTGGGAGCCTTCCTGTGGTTGTTGTTGGTAGTGTAGGTATTGGTGTTCGTAGCTCTGTGGTTCGTCAATTGATTCTGTTCCATAATCCATTTGCATACCTTGAGATGCAACTTGAGGAGGCGCTGGTTTCTTTTTTGGTTTTTCTTCTTCTCTTGGAACAATATCGATCAAGAAATCAAACATGTCTGATTTTTGAAGAGCAGCAGCAATATCTGATTTCTGCAATGTTCTTCTCTTGTTTTCTTCAGCGTGAATCCAAGCTCTCATGGTAAGTTCGGTGATGAAAATATCACAGCCTTTGGCAAACAATATTGGAGCCTCAGCGGAAATCATCTTAACTTCTTCATCAGTCTTCATCACTTTTTTAATTCTAGCCAAGGGCAGCTGATGATTTTTGAAATCATGATCATCGTGCTCTATGGAATTAATCGTCTCTTGCCAGTACTGCATCATCATATTCTTATATTTCCCAATTAAACCTTGTCCAACGTTGGCAAATGCACCAGATGGGCCACCAAATTCATCGTCATCTTCTTCAACATGCGGGGATACCACTTGGTCCGAAGTTTGTTCTTCGTAATGGTCAGGTTGTTCGTACTGTTCCATGTCTTGATACTGATCTTGATGATCATATCTATCATAATTTAGATCCGTATTTTCCATTGTATTTTGTGGATCTATTTTAGAAAAGGAAGTGATATACTATAAATGTGCTGATTTGTTTTGTGCTCTGCTAAATGAACAAACCTTTTTAAAAAATCTGCCTGTGTTTCGTATATGAGCGTATCAAAGGAGTAAGTGAATAGTTCCTGAGACGATGATTATAGTTGTGTATGATACAGAGAATAGGTATTGAATCTATAGATGGTAAAGTTGTTGTGTGTACTTTCACTGCTTATATTGTGAATGGCTTCCTTGAACTCACATATATTGAAAAAATAGGAAAACAAAACGAGTGTCTTCCCTAATGTTTTGAGTATTTTGGTGCGACAAAAAATAGCAGAAAATACAATACAATACAAATTTGCACAGCTTGAACGGTACCAGAGGATGGCAAGTTTGATGGTGGTGGCTAGCTTTGTTATTTGAGTCTACTGTTTTGCAGAGCAATATATTTTTCTGTCCATTAAAAGCATCAAGTCAAATCAACACTTGGTGCTGTGCTGTGCTGCCAGGGCAGTCGGATTTAGTGGGATTCACCACTGCTTCTGAGGCGAAAACAGTGGCGGGTAATGGTCGTGTCTGTGGCTCAAAAGTGAGACACACGCCACACGCCACACGCAAATGTGCTGCGCCATCTCTGTTCCGCCGATAAGGAAAACTGCCCTGGTATCTGCGCACCCGTGCACCGCGTTATAGCCGCACGGTGTTATTGTCACTGGTGTGCTAGCCTCCCCCGTCCTGTATCTAGTTGAGGAACATACCCGTAACTCATCTCGATGGCAAACTCATCATTGCCAATTATTGTACATATACACCTTTAAATAAACTGCTAACCCCCCATATTCATCATGGCACCGCAATGGATGCCCCAAAATATACAAAAAAGGCTATTGAAATATGTATTGCAACAGCTATCCCTGTTCTCAGAGATTGATCTACCAAACTTGGATGTCTCCTTGGGTACAAACTCAAGAATCACATTGACTAATTTGGAACTAGATATAGAAAGATTCAGCATACCAGGTATATACGTCAGAAGTGGCTCGATCAAAGAAATGGAGCTTGTGTTAACGATGAGTGATGGTGTTAATATCAACTGCTCAGGTTTGGAGATTACGATATCGCCATCTGCATCTGCAGGCTCAAGTAGTCAATCAAGCGAGCAGTTCTCGTTGGCTAGAAGTACCGCAAATTTGGCAAATAGTGTTATGTTTGATGATAGTATAGACGATGATGATGATGATGACATAAATTCAAAAACAGCAGGTAGAAACAGAAACAACTCCGATCAAAACAATGATAACGAGAAGAAAAAAACTACGAACGAGGAAAAATCAAAGGAGAATAATGATCAGTATGCATTAAGTGGTGTTTTATCAAAGGCCGTTGATATGGCACTCTCAAGACTCCGAGTTGATATCAAAGATATCTCAATCCGAGTTGTTTCTGATCCTTCAATAGTTCTAATACATCTTGAAAACGCACAATTCACAACAATTGATGGTGTGAGGTCTATATTGTTTGAAGGGATCTCTGTTAGATCTTTAAAGCCTGTTGTGAATCCAGGTAAAGGTCTTGATGACCCAGATAACAATGAACAAGCCTCTAGTGAGGATCTCGAAGTTGACGATGATGATGACCACGATGATTCCAGCGATGAGGATGATGAGCTTAACGATAAGCTCATGTCTACATCGTTTCTAGCTACAAACAAAGATGATGTCACTCAGTCATTGATGGATAGTATACTTTTTGCTAATTCTGATTCCTCGAGCTCGTTGTATATGAGTGCAACATCCAAATATTTTGACGCAGATTCAATTTCTTCAAGGCTAACCCAGAATAATAACTACAGTTCTCCCGAATCGAGCAAAACTAAACCAAAAGCGGATGCCATCTTAGTTTATATCGATGAAGTTCAGACGTCTTTCAAAGGTCTTCAACCTCTTGATAGCATTCGAGTTGACGTTGGTCATATAAAAGTGGCTGCGGCACCGTTGCCAGAATGTATCTCCTCTCTGTTGGATTCATTATCACATTTGACCAAATTATCATCGATCAAAAGGAATGCACCGAAGGATAAGGATCATATGGAAAGAGCCAATACTGTGGACAACGTTGAAACTAAAAAATCTGCTAGTGGGAAGCAAGCCACATTGATCGATGATATAAGCATTGAGGAAATATTGATCAGTCTCACATCCGCTATAACAGAGCGTGGAGAGTTTGCCCAAAAAGATGATGTTAGAGTGATTGCCTCAAATTTGAATCTCCAGCAGAGAAGTTCATCTTTTATACTGGGTAGCGTTAATCAGCTTTCCATTGTCAAGTCAGGGTCAAGTCGTCACATTTTCCATTTTGAAAACTCAAAGACACCATCGTCCGACTTGAAATTTGAGATTCTAAAATCAGAAGTTATACGCACAACTCTTCTATGTTCTAAAATCGCAGTAATAGATATAGACAGAGAAGTGATAGAAGAGTTGCTTTCATTCTGGTTAGCTCTTTCTCCATTAATGGACGCTTTAGGCAAATTCTCATCGTCATCGTCTTCTTCATCTTCCTCTTTCTCGGTCTCCAATGGAAGCTTGTTGTCCTCTTCTTACTATCATTCCTCAAACCTCAGCAGAAAGCATCCTGTGCATGCGATGAAAGATGCATCTGCAGGTAGCAAAGTTACCCCTGAAAAATCGGAGTTTAGTGCCCAGACTTCCTCCTTGCATATCAACTTGCATTTGTCTGAATTTGAGAAAATCCAAACAACCGTGCTTCCATTATCATACAACTCATTGACTGGAATTTTTGAAACGGATAGAATCTCTTCTGAGTATTCTCAAAATGGAACACAAGTGATTGAACAACTTCTAGTTCTAAGCAAATTGGAAATATCTAGCAACACAAGCAAGCCATTTACTATCAAGGCATTTGACAATAATACTCTCCAAGAAGTTAACTTTTCTACAACAACGACCACTTTGGTTGATAGTATTTCAATAAACATTGGTTTTGACGTATTTGCTCGTTTACGTGATTTCTTCAGCTCATTTTCAAACATAGCACAAAGTGATAAATCGTTGAATAGTCCAAAACCTATCAAGACTAAGAAGGTCCGCATGAGCAGTAGTATCTTTGCTGGAACAGCTAGACTTTTACAGAACTATATAACCTTGAATCAGTTCAATTTGAAACTGACTAATATCAATGATCAATTTGGGAATTTAGAGTCAAGCTTTACAAATTTGGGGATCTCTTGTCACAAGGACGGAAGTTATACATTTAGCTTGCATGAATTATTTTTGGCAAGGCAATTTGGCTCCCTCATTGAGCCAATCATTTCGATCATCAACTGTGGTCAGAACAATCAGCCTCCGTTGCATGGAAGATATGGGCTTAGAAATAGCATGTCGTTACATTTGAGAAATGTTTATCTCGATTATTACGGCAAGTTTCTGACATTATTAAGCGCTGTGAACGATGAAACCCCACCAATATCTTTGCAAGAGATTGCTGAGAATGATAGCAATGTTAAGACCAAAGCTAAAGCCGAGATCAAGATTACCCTAACAGATTTTGTGATTGGTTTGTCGCCTGTCAATTTATCATCAAAGGCATTGCTTGTGGTGACAAAAGGAAATAGTGAGATCTTCTTCAATCCAGATGATACCATTTCCATTAGATCATCATTTAGTACCATATCTTTACAATTGATTGATGATATCAAAAACATATTGATTGAAGAGAAGAGCAATAGCACGTTGAGAGCTATTAACTCTAACTCTAACTCATCTTGGTCGCTAGCTTCATATATGAATCGTAAAGGTTTCGTAACGGTTGGTTATGCCAATTCATTCTTTCTATTGATTCAGATAAACACTCTAAAAAGCTTGAGCCTTTTGAATGCTGAAATTAAGCCGTTGATGGACATGAAAATCAACTTGAACGATTTAAAGTTTGAACTTTGTGCTGATTCTTCTAATTGTTTACTTCAACTACTAAAAGATTTGAAAGAACCTGTTCAATTTTCGTTTGATGAGAAATATAAACCGAGCACTCAAGTGGTTGATATCTTTGGTTCCATTGATGATTGTTATTACAGCACTGTTGGCAATACCGATTCACAGAAAACAAGTTCCAACGGTAGAGTTGATGATACAAGTATTTCTTCAGAGGAACCATTGAATATGGTTGATGATTTTTACGCTCTGAATAATCAATCGGATATTGAAATACCATCTGGACTCCCTCTAAGCAGTGAAACAGGATCGCAGTTGGAGGAATTTTCATTTGATGATGAACATTTCAAGAAGTCTGACCTGAAAGATTTTACCACCATCCCAATGACGTTGAGTGTTGGTGTTCAAAAAGTTCGAATTAAGCTATTCGATGGTTATGATTGGAAAGAAACCAGAAATCAAATGATGAGCGCAATAAAAAGGGTTGAAGATAGGGCAAAGGAAAATACTAGAAAACAACAAAAAGGGGTTCAAAATGATAACCAACGTCCTGATTTATCTAGAGAGTCTTCCACGAGTAGCGAGAGTTTTGGAGTCAATCGATCCATAGACTCAGATGACTTCAACAACTATGAGATCAATGCCAACAATGAAGTGATTGGTGAGATGTTGTACGAATCGATTCATCTAGGCTATCCTCCAAATAAAAACACTGCTGAGTTCTACGAGCGTATCAATCAATCGTTAAACCTTGCTCCAAATGACAAATCTCACCATGATAATATCACAACGTCTCATAGATCCGAACCTGTTTTGAATTCTAAAAGAATGGAGTTTGAAAAACTATCGGAGAAGAATTTGAGATTGAGAAGATCCAAATATCACAAGATTTTGGTTGAGCTGGATGATATTGAATTCAACATGCAAGTCTATAGCAACTCCGAGCCACATCCAATCTCGCACCCTGTTGTGTTTACCGATGACGAAACGAACGATGATTCTGAATTGGTTAACAATATGGATATTTCTGTTGGGAGTTTTCAGATTATTGATAACGTTGCCACGTCTAGTTGGAACATGTTTTTAGGATATTTAAGGGAAGCTGGTGCAAGAGAGGTTGATTCCAATATGCTTCAAACAAATATCAAAACAGTCAGACCTATTTCAAGTCTTGCTGCCACCGAATTAGTGATGTCGATTTCTGTTTTACCAATAAGATTGTATGTTGATCAAGATACTTTAGATTTCTTAACTAGATTTGGTGAGTTCAAAGATTCTAGATTCGATACTCCACCAATTGAAGGTGATGAGGATATTTTCATTGAAAGGATTAAAGTTGATGCAGTTAAGCTTAAACTTGATTATAAGCCAAAGAAAGTTGATTACGCTGGTATTAGATCTGGCCATACCAATGAATTTATGAATTTTTTCATTCTTGATGAGTCGGAAATGGTATTGAAGAATGTGATATTGTATGGTGTTCCTGGGTTTGTTAGATTGAATAAACTTTTAAATGATTTGTGGATGCCTGATATAAAGAGAAATCAACTTGGTGGTGTCTTGGCTGGATTGGCACCGGTGAAATCTATCGTTAAGATTGGATCTGGATTTGGTAACTTGCTGACGGTGTCTTTAAAAGAGTATCAAAAGGATGGAAGATTAATCAGAAGTTTACAAAAAGGTGCAACAAGTTTTTCAAAGACCACAGGTGGTGAACTTTTAAAACTTGGTGTGAAGTTGATTGCTGGTACTCAGACTATACTAGAAAATACAGAAGAGGCACTTGGTGGTGATGGATCATCTGCTAGAATCCCAGATTCCCAGAAATATAAGAACTCAAGTAATAAGAGATCCACGGCATCAAAACAAAGAGAATTCATTTATGAAGGTCTACCAAATGGCAATGGCATTGGCAATGGCATTGGCAACAATAACAGATCCCTTGTTGGAAAAAGTTCGTTGAATGGTAACAGAAGAAGAATGTCATTTGATCCATATGCAGATGATGATGAAGAAGTGGTTGAAGGTTTCAACTATGATGGCCCACGAAGCATCATGTATAATCAAGGATTGTCGGTCATCTCCGATGATGATGACGATGATGATGATGATGATGAAGAGGAAGAAGTTAATGAACAGAGGGGCAATCATCCTGGTCGTCACAACCGAAACAATGAGTTGTACGATACAGGCGAACAAAAAACCATCAGTCTGTACTCCAATCAGCCAGAGAACTTGAACGAAGGTTTGAAAACAGCATATGAGGCATTTGGGCGGAATATATCCAATGCAAGGGATGCGATATTGATAGCCAGATCCAAAGCCAGTGAAAGTGGTAGTGCGCAGACTGCAGTTAAAGAGATGGCCAAAGTTACACCTGTTATGATCATCAGACCTATTATCGGAACCACTGAGGCTATTTCAAAGACACTGTTTGGTGGGATCAATACGTTGAACCCTGAAGAGAGAATCAAATCTGAGGAGAAGTACAAGAAACTGGAAGGTTAGGGTATAAATGGGGTGTATGGGGTAAGCATTCAGCAACGCGTTTAGTGATTTTGGAGAGAACTTATTGATATTTCAATTTATTCATAGCATGTATATATATTCGTAATTATATATATTATTAATTCATAGCATTTATGTAAAACTGTGCAAAGTACATATGTTTCTAGTAAAACAGGGCTTGCAGCTCCACCGCCGTGAAAACCAGAGCGAGTATTTGCAACGGATCACACAACCGATAACCAAAACCAAAATCCCCTGTCACTTCTTCCATTCCTACCAACGCACACGTATCACATTGAACAAAATCAAGATAAAATAGAATCAAAGCACACTAATGCCAACAGCAAACCCATTTCAATCATTTACATCGGTTGTCAGGGACAAGCCAATCAGAGAGCACAGACAAACATTTGATGAGTTATACGGCGAGCCTGAGAACTTTCTTGAAGTTGAAGTTGTGAATCCAATAACACACGGCAGCCATTCATCAACGTTATACACCGATTATGAAATCATCTGCAGAACGAATATACCTGCGTTTAAGAAAAAAACATCAAGGGTTCGAAGAAGGTTTTCTGATTTTGACTCATTTAGAAAAGTGTTAGAGCATGAATCAACTAGGGTTGTTATACCTAAATTACCGGACAAGTCACTGTTGAACTATTCAAATAGATTCAATGATGATTATATCGAGGAAAGAAGAGCTGGTTTGGAGAAGTTTTTGAATATGGTTGCTGGTCATCCGTTGCTTCAGACTGGAAGTAAAGCGTTGACCAGTTTTATTCAGGATGAAGTTTGGGATAAGCATAAGTTTATGTGATCTATGATGGTGGATGATGTGATTACTTGGTTGTTTTGATTTATTTGTTTTTGTTTTGGCATATTCGGTTCTTATCATTTACGTATCTCTTCTACATATGCCCTACTCTTACAATACGTGCGACGCCCAGTCTGATGGGTAGAGTACACGAAGGCAATGGCTGTTTGTATATGTTTCTTTGATTTTATTATGGTCTCCGTTTTGTACTTATGAGTTGCAAAAGTTATAAAGATGCACACTGATGTGATACGTGGGTAATCCGGTGTAGCATTTCGTCATCAGCAGCAATCGAGCGCACATTCAAATTAATCTGGCCAAATCACAATGAGAAAAGGTTATTTTTTTTTTCTTACAGTGAGGTGATTTGAACAGGGGGAGGCGACTCACTCTGTAAGCAACTACGAGCAGCAACCAACAAAGCGTCTTATGGTATAAGAGTCCCTATGTCTATTGCATTTAGATTAGGTTATAGTTGTAGAAATAGAGCTGTTAATCAATCGTCAAGAGTGTTCAAATCAATACCAACAAGTTTCCTGCAGTCATTTGAAACAAGATCATCAGTTTTTTCATTACAAGGTAAAATAATTCAACCACAGTTAAATATGTTGCACAATACGAGAGGCTTGGTTACCATATCATCATCCATAAAAGAAGCATTGGTCAAAGATGAGATCATTCCGACTGTGATTCATGATACAAATTTCACACCTAAGGGATTCTTATTAATTTCATACGATGGAGATGAAGATAAACAGGTTACGATGGGTAACACATTGAAACCCGAAGAAACACAAAACAAGCCAACTGTTCATTTCACATTGAATATCACAAGCGATTCTTCAAATTCCAAGATTTCAGAAGATGATAAATTTGTATTAATCATGACCGACCCAGATGCACCAACTAAAACCGATGATAAATGGTCTGAATACTGTCATTTTGTTTCAAAAGATATCAAACTCAACTCATTTGATGAAAATTCCATCAATGCTACAAACATTGAAGATAAACTAACCACAAAAAACCTTACCGGTCATGATTTGATTCCATATCTCGGACCTGGTCCTCCTCCAAAGACTGGTAAGCATAGATATGTTTTCTTATTGTACAAGCAAACCATAGCTGGTGGTAGTTTGGATGAGATCCCAGATAGACCAACTTGGGGTACAGGAATTCCAGGATATGGTGCTGCTGAGTATGCTAAGAAGAACAACCTGGAGTTGTTGGCTGTCAACTACTTTGTTGCTCAGAATAAAGAGCAATAAACAAGGATGGTATAATTAGTTGTTACACAATGGCAGAGATTGACCTATCCCTATCCCTACTACTTCTTCCCCCCCTCTTTTTTTAATTTGCATTTTCCTTTGAAAAGGTTTTAGATACAGCAAAACAAAACCTTGTATCTAAAACCTTTTATCTTCGCAAAATGATCTACTATTTCATGACTTTTATTATCCTGTGTTTTCCTTTTAATATACTCTCTTTCTTTCGATTACTTACATTGTGTTCAATGGCATGGTACTCTGAATGAAACCAGCATCATCTTGTGTGTACAATTGATGATAAATATGCAGTATTGACAAATCTGGAATGTCGGAGATGCGCCAGTACAATAGCGACGATGGGGTGTATTAAAGTATGGAACCATGGAAGCTGAGAATTGAGTATTGGCAATTTACAATTGACTATGGTTGAACTCAATTAAAAGTGTGTATATCCAACACATATGGATATACAGTCATCAGGTGGAGAGAGTCGAGAGTCATACTGAGCGGAGGTAGAAGTAGTGGTGGTCTGGTGGTTTGGTGGCTCAGTAGAGTTGTCTTGACATTGGCTGATCTCACTCTCTCTAATACGGACTTGACTCCAGTCCGTAAATCATGAACAACAGCAGCAATCATCTAACCGATTTTGTCGGAATGCGGCCAGGTCTGAGAGCAAATTGGCCTTGTGTGTGTGGTGTGTGTTGGTGATACAAAGTTAACCCACTGAATAAAGAGATTCCGGAATCTAACGAGTTCGAATCATCACCAACAGCTGGGAAGTAAGCTGATCAACCAAAGAAACGGACGTGGATCTGCCGCGTGCGGTGGGCTCCTCTCTCTCTCTCTCTCTCCCCGGTGGCGCGTCCCTCCCGCAGGCCACCGCCCCTGCCTGCGCGGCTGTTCACGGCGTGGGAAGAGCCGCTGTGCCGCTGTGCCGCTGCGAGTGTTGCGAGTGGAGTGTTCGTGGGCTGATTTGGAGGTCATCTGGGGCCGGAGTGGGGTGTCTCGTGGGCTGCGCTTGGCTGTTTTGGTGCGGTGGCAGGGGCTGCGGGCTGCGGGCTACGGGCTGGGGTGGCCGGAGTGGAGTGTGTTTCTGAATAACCGAATTTTCATCCTATCTGGGTCTCAAGTCTGAAGATTGGACTAGTTTGTTCCGCAATCTTCACTCTCCAAATCTATATCCATTAGGTATAAAAATGATTCAATTTCCTCTTCTTTCAAACTGATCACACAGTCAAAATCCCAATTGATCTCTCCTCTTCTCTCTTTCTCCTTCTTCATCATTATAGAGAATAATCTTTATTACAATATAATACCAAACTAAAAACAAATATACAATTATGTCTGAAGAAATCCCAAAGACTCAAAAAGGTTGTGTCTTTTACGAGCACAACGGTCCAATTACATACACAGATATCCCAGTTCCAACACCAAAAGCAAATGAAATCCTAGTTCATGTCCTTTATTCAGGTGTCTGCCATACCGATCTACACGCTTGGCGTGGTGATTGGCCATTGGATACAAAATTACCATTGGTTGGTGGTCACGAAGGTGCAGGTGTTGTTGTTGCCAAAGGTGCCAACGTTAACAATTTCGAAATTGGTGACTATGCAGGTATCAAATGGTTGAATGGTTCATGTATGGGTTGTGAGTACTGTCAACAAGGTGCTGAACCAAATTGTTTAAAGGCTGATTTATCAGGTTTTACTCATGATGGTTCTTTCCAACAATATGCCACTGCTGATGCCGTTCAAGCTGCTCAAATTCCAAAAGGTGCCGATTTGGCTGCAATTGCTCCAATCTTATGTGCAGGTGTCACCGTCTACAAAGCTTTGAAGACCGCTGACTTAAGACCTGGTCAATGGGTTGCCATCTCTGGTGCTGGTGGAGGATTAGGTTCTTTAGCTATTCAATATGCCAAAGCCATGGGTTTGAGAGTCTTGGCCATTGATGGTGGTGCTGAAAAAGGTGTCTTTTGTGAAGGTTTAGGTGCTGAAGTTTATGTTGATTTCACAACCACTAAAGATATTGTCAAAACAATTCAAGATGCAACCAATGGTGGTCCACATGGTGTCATCAATGTTTCAGTTTCAGAAAAGGCCATTGCCCAATCTTGCGACTACGTTAGAATCTTAGGTGTTGTTGTCTTAGTTGGTTTACCAGCAGGTGCTGTTTGTCAATCTCCAGTTTTCCAACAGGTTGTGAAGTCTGTCAGTATTAAGGGTTCTTATGTCGGTAACAGACAAGATACTGCTGAGGCAATTGATTTCTTCGTTAGAGGTTTAGTCCATTCTCCTTACAAGATTGTTGGTTTATCCGAGTTACCAGAAGTTTTCAAATTGATGGCTGAAAACAAGATTTTAGGTAGATACGTTTTAGACACTTCCAAATAAGTTCACTGTCTCCTCTACTACTTCTAACATAACAACCTATAATTTTCCACTGCAACAATTAAAAGAAAATCTTTTCTTATTTACATATGATCTCACTCTTTTTTATATGTTTGTTTTTCTCACGATATTAATGTCCAATTATCTTACATACTAAATCACCAATTATTTATTTTATTATTTATTCATCTAAGTAAAAGTGGTAATTACTGTTACATATACATCGGAGTAATCCATAAAGAGGCTTCCACTCAAAAAGTGCTGCACGGCCATCTTTTCCCCCCTCCGAGAATGGCAACGAAGAACAAAAAAAGATGCTTAAGACATCTTCTACAAAGTAACCCCATCTCCCAACATCCAACCATACCTATTTGACTATCTCTCCCAAGTCAACACAATGCCATCTAAAGTAGTCTACACAAATCAAGAGGCAATTGAATTCAACAAACTTGATGACCCAAAGGATACAACTTTCCAAAAGGCATACAAATGGTTTTTCAGATATTCAGAACCAAATCTATTCATATGGGGACCATTGGCACCTGCACATGATGCACTTTTGGTAAGGGCCTCAATGGCTACAATTCAAGTCAGTTTCGGGTTGGGTGTGTTATACGGAGCGATCAGAAAATATCCTCTTTCGATAAGTCCAACCAGAAGAAGAGTCAATAGGGTGATGTGTTTGATTGCTGGTTCAACTTTAACTTTGTATGGATTTAGAGAAATTGGATATTTCTTTTATCCATTGTTGAATCCATTGTATATTGAAGTTCAAATGGCTAGGAAAATTGAAGAATCAAAAGGTAAGTCAAGAGGTGGATATTGGTCTGGACCTGAAAATTTCATGCCTATGAACAATGAAAGATATGATAAGATGTGTATGGTTATGGAAACAAATAGAGAAATGGTTGAGCAATATAATGAATCACAGATTACTGAAAAATACGAATCGTTATGTGAAAGCTTTAAAGAAAACTGTGAAAAAATCAATAGTGGTGGGAATGATGATAAGTTCCTTGATAGAATTAACAAGATAGTTGATTGTGAGAACGTTGATGATTTGAAGATTCATGCATCTCACAGAGTAAGTGTATTGTACGATCCAAAGACCGTTAATGGTATCGTTGAACAGGAAAAATTAGCAATGGATAGACCCGGTTCTTCATGGGAATTATTCAATATCAGTATGACACAAAAATTTCTCACAACTAAATTTAAAAGATTGTTAATATCGTACGAAGACAATTTAGAAGACGAAGATTTGAAAAATCAAATCAAAGAAGGAAGAAACGCTGAACTTGAAAGAATTGCTTCAAAACTTGGAAAAGAGAAAGATTAAATTATTAAAAATGCAAAATATGGTTGTTGTATATAGGTTTCTTTTGTCATACACATGTATTTACTTTTTGAGATTTGGATTTTAAAAAAAGATATATTGTATGTGGATTACATTGAAATGTAACAGTAGTAGTAGTTACTACTTTAATACGGAGAATAATAAGAAGCAAAACGCAAAGGTTAATTAACAAAATAAAAAATAAAGCTCTAATTAAAAAAGTATGGCAAGTCTACAGAAGAAAAGAATAAAACAAGGAGGGAGGGAGAGTGTTGTTTGAATCATCATCACTAAAATCAGATATCAATCAATTTAATAACGACGGTTACCGTATCCACCTCTTCCACCACCATAACCACCTCTACCTCTACCTCTACCTCTACCACCAAAACCACCTCTACCGCCAAAACCTCTGTTGGCCTTCTTGTCCAAAGAAGCTAATTCATCACTCACTTCTTGCTTGGCTTCTCTTAAGATAACAATCAAATCATGAGCTTGGTTAGTGTTGTCTCTGGTGAACAAAGTGATGGCAGTACCCTTGGCACCAGCTCTACCTGTTCTACCAATTCTATGGACGTAATCTTCAACATTACCTGGCATATCGTTGTTAATCACACATGTGACACCCTTGACATCTGTAATAAGATATTAATAAAAATAATAATAGTTAGTAAAATATTCAATTTTGCTGATCAAAAGTTTGAAACCTTTTTGATGTTTTTGGTTTTTGGTTTTTCTTTTTCTTCTCAATTGGGATAGGGGAGGTTACATTTAATGTTTTTTTTTACAAGATATAATAATCATCTACACTGAAACTATAGAGGCCCTAATTAAAGGTTATATGATTTTTTCTTTATGGTATTCATTTTTAATGTTTTTTTTTTCTTTTAAACAAGGAATTAAAAAAAGGAAAAGAAGTTTATAAGTTTGTTGATTTCTCAAAATCACAAACATAAAGAAAGAAATAAAGTGTGCTGTTTTCAATTATAATCGTATCACCCAATCATTTAATCAAACACAACACATTTATTATTATTTTTCTTTTATTATTCAACTTCTGATTCTTTTCATTTGAGGAGGTCATCAAAAAGAATGAAAAAAAGGTAAATGCAAAAAAATGAATTGATAAGTAAGGAATAGATAATCAGATTACCAGCATCTGATTGAATCTAATATAATATCCTTCTTTTATATTCATTCTTGCGCAATCATTCAAGAGAACTCATAAGTCTGCTTCTGTGGAAAAGCAAACTAAATTTTGAACTCTTTTTCTTCTTTTTCTAATTCTTCTCTCCAGCTCTATTCTTCCATGCAGCAGTGTCCAATGTCTTTCAGTGGCGAATGAAAGACATAACAGTAAAAAATGAATATTATTCCACGTATTATCATACAGTTTGCTCGACAAATCCCGTATATTCAGTGCGTTCAGTAAAATACCCCAGCTAAATTATAATGCATTGATTATTCATTTGACTTCCATCCTTTATCTATTATCGTCAATGAATTTCTCTGAAATCACCGAAAGAAATTCCTCAACAATCAATAAAACTTAGAAAAAAGTTAAAACTAGAATAATCTTGGCATCATAAATCGCTTTTTCGATAGTTTCAATAAATTGAAACTATTCCCTATATCCCCCATTCAATTAGTAGTAAAAAAAAAAGTAAAACCCAAATTGTCATCAAAATTGTTCATAAGTCATAATTGTTTGTTTTTAGAAATACATACCAATACCTCTAGCAGCAACATCAGTTGCAACCATAACTGGAGAGTTACCAGTTCTGAATTCATTCAGAACCCAATCTCTTTCTCTTTGTTCTTTGTCACCATGAATGGCTAATGCAGGCCATCCTTCACCTCTTAAGTATGTAGTTATATCATCACAAGTTCTCTTGGTTGAAGCAAAGATAATAATCTTAGCATCTTTTTCTTCCATATGTGCTTCCAAATATTTAGCCAACTTGTCTCTCTTTTCAAATTCAGAAACAACTTCAACAATTTGTTTAATGTTATGGGAAGCGGATAATTCTAAAGAACCAACGTTAACTTGAATGTAATCCTTCAAGTAATCTCTAGCTAGAGCTTGGACGGATTTTGGCCATGTAGCAGACCACATCAAAGTTTGTCTATCTGGTCTAATTTGGTCAACAATCTTTCTGATTTGAGGTTCGAAACCCATATCCAACATTCTATCAGCTTCATCCAAAACCAAGTAAGTAACTCTTCTTAAGTTTGTCTTACCGGATTCCAACATATCTAATAATCTACCTGGGGTAGCGATACAGATTTCAACACCTCTTGCTAAATCTCTGATTTGTTGACCCTTTGGAACACCACCATAAACACATGTATTTCTAATTCTGGAAGATTGACCGAATTTACTACATTCTTTTTGAATTTGAACAGCCAATTCTCTGGTTGGAGCTAAGACCAAAACAATTGGACCATCACCAGATTGTAATAAAGGTTGAGCATTGATATGCACAATACCTGGTAAACAGTATGATAAAGTTTTACCTGAACCAGTGGAGGCAATACCAACCATATCTCTACCAGATAAAGCCATTGGCCAACCTTGACATTGAATACCAGTTGGCTTTTCGAAACCTTCAGCCTTAACTTCATCCAAAACGTATTTTGGGAAACCAGCTTCATCGAAAGAGGTAATTGGTCTTGGAATATCGGTACCGGCGATGGTCATTTCATGTTCTTTTCTGAAAGCATTGATTTCATCGTTTGATCTAGCAGTGACACTTGGATCTTCTTGGTAGAAATTCTTTTCAAACTTTGGTAAAGTGTTCATGTCCCAAGTTTGTTTACGTAGACTGGCACCTAATTCAGCACCGTTGTTTCTGAAGTCACCACCTTGATGGTAACTGTTACCGTAACCGGAACGTTCATCTCTACCGAATCTTGATCTATCGTTACCACCGTAGGAGTCGTTGGCACCTCTGTTGTTGTTCATGTAAGACATAATGTAATTGTAATTGAATCTATAATTGTATCTTGATGACTTAGAAAGAAAAGATCAAAAGAGAAAGGGAACAGAAAGGAACAAAGGGGATTCAAATTTGTTTTAAACAAAAGTTTTGCGATAAAAAAATTAAAAAAAAAATTTAAAAATTTTCGCAGTAAAAAAATCAGAAAAAAAGAAATTTTCCGTAAAAAGATAGCACTGGGGCTGGTGTATTTGTGGCTGGTGAGTAGTGAGTGGCATCAGCTAGTTAGGGTATTACGAAGTTTCTATCAGATAGAATACAGGTCAGTTGATAGATATAAGCATGTTTTATGAATATATATTTATTAAAAAAAAAAGGTAGAATCTATTATACAGTTTCCAAACAAAAAAACGGGTTTGATGAAACAAAACGAAAAAGAATGATGCAACATGTGGTTGTCAATAGTTGGGATGATTGAGTTTTATATACTTCATGGCTCTTCAGTAGCATAATCCTTAGCACTCAATTTGGTGGCAACATCATCTTCTATCAAGTTACACAAATTGGCCAAATCATCAAGACCTTTATGTAGAGCTTCCACTGCTGTTGTATCACCATAAGTTTGAATTCTAATGTTTAATTTAGTTTCACTTGGATGAGGTATTGAGTAACCGCAAAATTCGACATCTGGGTTTTTCATTATTATGTATCTCAAAGCATTACCTAAAGTGTGATCCTCATCCATGATTTGGAAAGATGCAGCTGAACCATCATCTGAAGCACCTGGTAAGAGCTTGATCTTTTCTAGATCCAATCCATCATTCATAACTTCGTCGTCATCTTCTTCTTCGAGTTGGTGGTCATCCAACTGTGGTTGTTGTTCTATTTCACTCATTATGGGTATGCTATTATATTATATACAGGAGATATAACAACAGTTGTATGGTTGCTTGGTTTTCAGTTGCAACTCACATCACTTTCTATTGTCAAAAACTGAAAAAAAAAATCACAAAATTTTTAGTCAAATTTGAACCTCAATATATGTGGCGGAGCTGAGAGCAAAAAATACGCCACTTAGTTCAACCAGTCCAATGTATACAGTCTTTGAATTCAAATTGCTCTGTTTTTACAGGTAGTAGTAGTTATGGCCATCACTCAAGATAGCTAAGACTTGTACAGACTGGAGTGTGTTGAAAAAGAAAGAAAGACGAAGCACACCCTGCACTTCTGTTCTTACTTCATACCCAAAGGCCACCAGATCAGAGCAGAGCAGAGCGTACACACCTCTGCACCATACTACGCCATCACCATCACCCGCCACGTTTCAGTTCACCCGTGTTCTGTGTTCTGAGTGAAAAAGTGGCGCGCGGGAGCAATCGAAGGCGACGCAATTTGAAATTTGAGTTGCATTCACTGAACAACTGAAACTGAAACTGAACAACTGTGTTTGAATTTGTGTTTGAATTTGTGCTTGTGTTTTAATTTGTCTTTGTGTCTGTATAGGTGACTGTTGCATGTGTTGGATACCCAGGTGGAGGTGCACCGACTTTGCTTCCACGTCTCTTGCTGCTCGTAGATCAACCTTGTCCTTTGGCACATCTGGCACATGCCAAGTGGCCCACTCTGCTTACACCAGTTGCCCTCGTTTGGAGATCCAGCCAGAATGGGTGTTTGTTTGCTAATCCTTGTATGAGAACATCACAATGATCATGTATTATTTGCTATCTATATATCACATCCATCGTATCTACTAAAACTATACTGTAATCTAGAATTATTTTGAATTGAAAAAACTCAAAACCTTTCATCTTCATCTTCATCTTCTCAATCAGATTCAATCGGGCACAAAACAGAAAAGCATTTTTCTTTTATCACAAAAAAACACATCTCTCCATATATACGTATATGAACCCGTTGATCATTTCAACTATTCCACCATATTTAATTCAAACAACACCAACTCAGTCACATAAAACAACACTCTCCAATATACAATATTTTGGCTTGGTTATCCTTTTCAGTTATACCCCCACTCTGAAAAAGAAAATCTACTCCTTTTCTCGTTCCTTGTTGAACTTATCGCACCTCTTTGATACTATCATCCATAATCTATCAAACCAACTGTTTGGTTACTTTTTTCTTGCTTTTTGTTTCAACCAGAGCTTTCTTTTTCTTTTTCGTTCAAACCATTGATTCAAAAAATTGATTGATACTGTCAGCCTATTTATACACAAAATTTACACAAACATCAAAATAAACCTTTTCTATCCCTTTCAACAAGATGGCCGATTCATCACAACAGCAAGATTCGATTCATAACACGACAAATGATCAAGTGTCAAGCAACCCTTTCCCTCCAAGACTGAGCTCCGTTGCTGAAGATAACTCGTTCAATTTCCCAAGCAGAAGAGATTCTTTCTTAATAAGCTCTTCAAGTCAAAGTGGGGTTGCTGGTGTTGGTACTAATGACTATCATAACCCTCCAATCTCAAATGATCATACACATAATAACTCACTGGGAAACTTGAGCAGTGTGTTCCCAAGACAAGAAAGCATATTCTATCCAAGATTCTCATTTGATGCCTCCGCTGGAGGCCCCTTTTCTGGAGCTCCTTCTTCAAATGGTTTGATGCATCAACAAACACAAGAAAGTTTCTCCTACAACAATGAAATGCAAAGGGAATACTCTTTCATGTATCCTCCAAATTCTCATGGATCAATGTCGGTTGCAAATAATAATAACAACATCAATAACAATAATAATAATAATAATAATACAGCTATCTCTGCCAACAACAACACCAACTTCATGCAACCATACTCCTCAGAAAGATTGCATGGCACATCCACGGACAACTTATTCAGCAGAAGGCAAAGTGAACAGTTGGAGCCTTTCATTGTCTCACAACAACAACAGCAACAACAACAACAGTCACAACAACCACAATCTCAATTATCTCAAACACTAGCTCAGTCTCAACCTTTTCAACAAATCGGAGTCAGATCGAGGCAGAATTCTCATTTTTACAAAGGTAGATTTCCTTCACTTGGTCAAACTCCGGGGGAAATGCCTCCTAATGATTTCGACTTTCTGAAGAGAGATAGTGTAAATAGAATATTTGAATCTCAAGGTGATTTGTATGACTCCATACCCCCATACGATCAACAACAATTACAATTACAACAGCAGCAGCAAGCGGTTCAACAACAACAACAGCAACAGCAACAACCACCGCAACAGCAACAGCAGCAACAGCAACAGCAGCAACCACAACAACAGCAACAACATCAACAACATCGTCGTTCATCATCTAATGCATATCAAACGCTAAGTATGCCTGTTCCTCCCATTCCAGCTAGAATGGTTGGTTCTGCTGGAATGGACCATTATCAGCAACATTACCAGCATCATCACAACCAACATCAGCCACAGACTCAGGGTTCAGTTCCTCTTCTGAACCAGTCTTCGCAAGCTCGTGCAGGAATAAGTAATCAAAATGTTGCAAACAACTCGAACCTGAGGACAAAATCCAACGCAGTCAAAACTGAGAGAATTTTCAAAGATAAAAAAGATAAGAAGAAAAGTCCTAGAAAGAGAAAAGTTGAAATTTCAAGTAACGCTTCAAATGAATCTTCTAATCCTGGGTCATCTTCGCCTACTTCGAACAAGGTGGCACCAAGTAACACTTCAAACCTTGTTTCTCTGAGGGACTCAACATCAGGTCAACCGGGCTCATCTTCTTCATCTTCGCAATCATCAACATCCGCATCATCAACCGTATCATCATCCACTCAGAAATCTGAACTGCCTTCAAACTACGATCAAACTGATATCAAATCAGAACTACCAGCTGGTACATTGGTCCCTGCAAATGAGGCCGCTCAGACAGAAGATGGCCGACCATTAGTCGGTGCCACTAAAATCGATCAATTGATGTTGGTGATTCAAGCCAGAAAGAAAGGTTTGACTGCGGATATCAAGCAGGCTGAAGATGGTACTATACTGGAAGAAATCACCCAAGAAGGTGCCATGACCGTTTCACTCTTGCCTAATCCTGTTGAATTGGTTGGCGGTGTTGAGAAAACCACCCTTCGAGGCAACAAGCAACATGAATGTCAATACTGTTTGAAAAAATTCACCCAATCTACTCATTTGGATGTCCACATTAGATCGCATATTGGATTGAAACCTTATTCATGTAACTATTGTGGTAAGAAGTTCACTCAGGGAGGTAATTTGAGAACCCATGTTAGATTACATACCGGTGAAAAACCATATTCATGTATGATTTGCAAGAAGCAGTTTTCAAGAAAGGGTAACTTACAAGCTCATGAACTAACTCATCAGAACAGAAGACCATATCAGTGCAAGCTGGACAACTGTAACAAATCATTCACCCAACTAGGTAACTTGAAAGCCCATCAGAATAGGTTCCATATGGACACTTTGAACGAGATGACTGCAAAGTTGGCACATTACACAACACCAGGTGCACTTGACAACCTTCCAATCCATGAAAAGGACATGCTAGAATATTTTCAAGCCTTGTACAAGAACTTGAACAGAGGTATCAGAGGTAGGGGCAAGGGAACCGCAATCAAATCCGGCAATGACACCTCTCCTTCATCCTTATCAAACGCACAACTACACCAAACAGGAACGGCTCCTAACAACGGCATCAACTACCTTCATCAACAAAACGCAACCGCATTACCTGGCACAAATACAGGGTCAGTGGGATCAATTTCCGGAGGAAAGATCAACGGCGCCACAGGTGCAGCACCAATGATGAATTTTGCAATCTCATCAAGAATGCCACCAATATTACGTCAGTCCATGCCACCAACTTCAACTTCACTGCAACAACAGCATCAAAGACCAGGTGCATCATCATCAGTTGTTCCGATTCCAGGTCTGATGCAACCATCAACTCCACTGTCACAACAACAACAGCATCAACAGCATCAACATCAGCAGTCGAGACCTAGGATGGCACAGCCTGGTGCTCTTGGATCATCTCCGTATTCGAAACCAGGGGATGGCAATGGTGCTTCGATGGTTAATACTAATAACAAGGTGTAATAGCTCTTGTGTTTTTCTGTTCGCAAGGCAGAAGCTGATGCTGTGTTGATCGTGCGATCCTCACATTACAGAATTGGAATGGATCAGATGAACTTTGGTTTCGGTTGGTTAGGGTTTACTGTTGTACGCCAGGTTGTGGGTATGGTAAAGGAAGGATTTTCGAGTTTGATTTTGTTTCGAGTTGTGGTTTTGAGTATTGGCTGTTTTCACATTGGATCTGATGTAATTGTTCACCTTTGCCGTCTCTTTAGTTTGGTTTGGGTGATGAAGGTAAGAAAAATAAAAAGCGTCATCAAACCTATATTATCAGAGATCGAACAGATCAGTGGGATTCTCCCCTGTTTACCGATGAACTTATTTCATCATTTTTTATTTCATTCATGTTATCTAACAGCATCTTTATTTTCTTTGTGTTATTAGATTTTGTACATTATCAGTCTCATTTTCGATTATTTTTTTTTTGACAAGGTAGTAGGTTTCCTTCTTATTCCTTCTCCAATTTTTTTTGCTTTTTTTTGATTTTCTAATTTTTGATCATTCTGTGTACTATTCTGTGTACTTTCTTCAATTTAAATCCAGGTTTTATAAATAGATATACCTATATCATTGAATCAGCGTGTTTGGTATCCTTCTCAAGTATGAAGATATTTTACGCACTGATCAACACCACACGCTTACAAGATTCAAATATATAGCAGTATGATAAGAGAAAAATTTATGTTTCATTAGGATCGTGACAAGGTAAATAATATAAAAGTAACAAGAACTGAACACATTGAAAATGGACAAGAAAAAAGCAAAGCAAAGCAAAATACAAAAAGATGCTGTTATACAATAGTTTCGAAGTCAGTAACCACCCAATGGTTGAATTTCAAATCGCAACATCATCACAAACGTTACTCTTGTTTGAGTTTTTTGATTTGCCAAAGGTTTTATTAGTAGATGTAGATGATGCCTTCTTGTTACCATTGTCAAAATTACCACTTGGACGGGTACCATCATCAACATCATCAGAAACACTTCCACCCTCATTATCATCATCTATAGAAACATCATCATCCTGACCATCACCAGACGCAGTAGCAACAACTACAGGATCCCCATGATCCGCGTTTGTTGTGGTGGTGGTGGTGGTAGTAACACCACCACTTGCTTTATCCACACCGTTAACTGATCCAGCAACATTGCCACCGTTTGAACCACCCCAAGCATACATAAAATCGTCGAATTCATAACTCTTATCGAAATTCGAAGGAGAGTTCAAATATTCATTCAATCCTGCATTGGTGTACGAATTGTTTCCATTGTCGCCATCGATACCATTATATGAGCCTGAACTGGGCAACCCAAAGTTGGATAGTCGCTGTTGGGCCTGGGACGATGATTGGCCAACGGTTGCTAGCCCTGATGGAACTGGGGTAAGCTGACTGAAGAAATCGTTCGTCAAGTTTGCAAATTCTTGGTTTTGTGATGTTGATGATGGCAGTAAGAAATTTGTGCCTGGAAGTTGCTGTGGTTGTTCCTGTTTCAGCTGCTGTCTCTGCTGCTGCTGTTGTTGTTGCTGCTGCTGTTGTTGTTGCTGCTGCTGTTGCTGTTGCTGATGTTGTTGTTGCTGTTGTTGCTGATATTGTGACTGTCTCTTGGCCCTCTGTTGTTGATGTGGCTGCTGTTGCTGTTGCTGCTGCGGTTGACGCTGACGTTGACGTTGCGGTTGATGCTGCTGCTGTTGGTTCTGCATGCCTCGTGGCATGTACGCAGTTGAAGATGTCGATGAAGATGCAGGTGTCATGACCGTTGCATCAACAGTATTCGTTGACGAAGACAAGTTCATGTTATCCACAGGCTGTTGTGTCTGTTGGTCATCATCCTGATGAAGCATGTACGGAGGTAGAAATCTTCCAAAAATCTTCATATCCAGCTGATCCATTGGACCAGGAACATATTTGCTATTGGCCTGAGATGGGTTTGATGGAGCTTGGTTTGATTGATATGACTGGCTATGTTGTTGTTGTTGCTGCGGCTGTTGTTGATGATTGCCCATCTGATTTTGCACTCCTGGATATTGATACTGGTACTGATTATTTGAATTGAAATCTGGTTGCTCAACTTTATACTCAGGCATACTCAAATTGATTCCAGTTGAAATTCCATCAATATAATTAACACCATTGTTAACTTTCGATTCTTCATCTTCAACAAACGTATTATTCCCAGTATTAGTATCCCCATTGAAGTTCAATTGGGTCGCAATATTAGTGGCAACATTTTGCTCAGCTTCTAGCTTTTTACCCATTTGAGGTGTGACAAAAGGCTGATCTTTTTCAACACCGATTCTAGCCCTTGCTGTTCTTCTATTCAACTGCTCAAACAATGCATTCAAAATATTGTATGTTCTCTTAGCAGCCATACTACTGTCCTTCAATATATCCAAGACTCTCTTACCATTCTCTGCATCTTTCTTGATGGCAACATACTCAGGATCCACTTTACCATCTCTATTAACAGGTGGAGCAAAATGAACATAATAAACCAAACATGCAACGGAGAAAAAAATAGTATAGATTGAAAACCAATAAGAACCACTCAACATCTTCTTATCAATCATATCTTCTGCCAACTTAACAACTATTCTAGCAACATTGATACAATTTTTGGCCTTTTCAAGACTTCTTAAATCACTCATGGAAGGTTGACTTGCAATATCAGCTGAAATATAATGAATGAAAGGTCTGTATAAAATCACCTTCACATGAAGGTACGAGATATGTAACAATCTATTCGCTTTCAGGTACTGTCCAGGTGGTTCAACACCAGGTTTCAATTCCAATGGTAAATGGTTCATCCAATCTTGTAATTCCAACTCTAATTCATAAACAATATCATGAGCCAATAACTCTGGTCTTTTACCATTTTCAACCTTTGTTGGTTTGATAGGGTACAACTTGGTGACAATTTTTTTCATTATGAATATTAATTTAGTATGCGCATTGGCAATACCTGAACTGGAGAGTCGATCACCTTGTCTATCGAACCGATAATCATGAACGGTTATATTCTCATCATCTAACTCAAGTGGCATATCCTGATCAAAATCATCCTCACTTATAGTTCTAGGCAATCCTAACATGGTATTCACATAGATATCCATCTTATAAATTGTCCAGAACAATCTTTTTCTGATTTCAAGCTCAATTGGGTTGAAAGGATAGTCTAATTTTCTATGCAATCCTTCTCTCAATGCAGCTCTCAAAGCAATACCAATATAAGCATAACAAGTGGATAGTCTTGCAGAACACTGCAAGAAGATAATCAACGTTACAATAGTCTGAATACCATAAGTATCACTGGTATCCGTAATATCGATCAGTTTTCTAGCAGCAATAAAATACTTATAACCTTCATCTTCAAAATCCTCATTGTTTGGACTATGCTGATCCCGATTCAAATTCTTCTTTCCAATGGTCTGTTCATCACTTTTGAAAAACAATGCACCACAAGCCATAACTGAATAAACTAGCGGCAAGAACCGTTGTTGCTTGTTAGTATACTGAGCTGGATCCGTATCGTACAACTCGTTCAAATCTTCAACAAATGCAGGTCTATGGTAAAAACGGAACAAAACACAGGCATTTTCCCATGTCTTTGTAATTAGTTGCAATGCAACTTCTCTCGATGGCAAGATAATCTTAATCTCTTTACCAATATTCGATTCGTATGATCCATCAATACCAGGCTGGGGACCAGGGAATGGACTGTTGGAAAAATGTCTATCAGAAGACGGCGATTCATGCTGTGTTGGCAATTGTTGTGGCTGTTGTGAAGGTTGGGGCTGTTGGCTCTTTGATGCAGGGGGTAATTTTGGTATTGTTGGAATTTGTGGAACTGGCATTTCAGGTAACGAGTTGTACTTTTCAGCAATGAATTTGGCTGCATCTTCAGTATCATCTTGGCTATCTTTTCTCAATTGATTCAATGCGGACATTAGCCTCATTGGGTTGATGGGTCTTGGGTTATCGTTCAGATCTGTCAGTTTGATTGTAGGAATAAGTCGATGTAGTATATCATCATAAAGTTTTAGCCTATCTGTCAATTTTGCCATTGCTTCGGGCGTCACTGAGGCAGGGTTGATTGACGATGATGTAGATGCTGTATTCGATGCAAGAGGTGCATTGGATGTCGATGCTGATGATGATGTCGATGTTGTTGTGGATGTTGACGCAGTTGCAGCTGTGCTTTCTTCGTTAGAGGTAGTTGCTTTTTTCTTTGATCTGTTTGGTTGTTCATAAGTGCATTCATAACTATAGACAGTACAATGTATACATGGTAAATCACCGGAACATTTGATTTTCAATTTTCTACATCTATCGCACGCTCTAACAACCCTTCTTCTCTTCTGTAGTAAGGAGTTAGCGGTTGATTCACTGACTGTGGGCATAATAATCTTTGGAGGGTTGTAGTTGGATGATTTTGAATTTTGAGATTGTTGTGTTGTGGGATGCCTTTGAGGTTGTGGTGCAATAGAGTATTTCACATCATTATTATGATTGTTAAATGTAGCAGACGACGCCGGTATGAGTGCGGGTGCTGCTGATATTGTAGTTGCCGTTGTGACTGATGTTGTTGAGGATGTTGACAATGGAGCAATGTTATTGTTTGATCTTGATGTTGATGCTGTCGTTGTAATGGGAACCTGTGAGTTGGCTTTCCGCTTCGGCATGGTGATGAATGAACTATCAAGCGAAGTAATTTATTCAACAAGGAAAAGAAGAAGAGCGCAACGTTGGACCTCAGATGGTGAAAGATATTAGTGGGAACGAATTGCCAAATATAAGGGAATCAACTGGTCAAGGTTGTCAAGAGGAGGATCTTGAAGAGTGATATTTTTGAGTGTGTGAGCGATGATTGGAATTCGAGTCGATGTACCAAGTGTAAATATTAAATCAGAATCTTGATCAAGACAAATAATAGGCGACTCAGAGTGAAGATAATAATGTGGGATGGATGGATATGGCAAAAGCACAGCTCATGTGGGTGAAAGAGAGAGTGTGTGTGAGCTTGAGTTCAACAGGCAGAAAGACCAGTTTGGAGGTGAGGCTTTAGTAACAACAATATGGGTACTGTGTGACAGCAAGGAGGTGGTGAGAGCAGAGAAATTCCTTTGTTGAAAGAGAAGTGCACTTTTATTCCGTGGTTATTGGTTTCCATGTTCAGCATAGTGAGTATCATTAATATAAACAAATATATATATATATATACACAGATACAATTGCACACATATCGCTCACCATTGTGAGACTCCGTGGATGTGGTGAGCTTCCCCGCCAAAGAGAGAGCTCAAATTTTTATATCTCGCAAACGGGTACCGGGACACTCACCGCACAAAACACATGGCCCACCGCACAAGTCCGCGCGAGACACCGCGAGGCACCGCGAAGAGCTCTTCGGAGTCTCCCTTGCGGCACAGATACTCGCCACGTCTGAAAGCCCGCGCGCGGGTGCCCTGCTGTTTTAGTTAGCGCGATTTAATCAAAATGCTGCGTTTCCCACTTCCGCGTGGTCTCGCATTGCGCATCCGCCACGTTTGTGTGTTTACTTGAAGAAGTTTACATTACTGATAGAGACTACGGTAATTTCAATGTTTATGTGTTATTCATAAGCGTTTATATTTTTCGAATATACAATTATCTATATATTAACTACACATTATCATTATGATTTTTTATTTATTTTGAGGGCCAAGTTGTAGTAGTAGTAGTAGTAGTAGTAGTGATGCTCTGAGTCAAGATGAAAAAAAATTGAGCAGTGTTTGTTTGTAATTCCTATGCTGGTTGATTGTTATTACCGTATTGTGAAGATATAAAAATGTTGATTGTTGATTGTTGATTAGAAAAAGTAGAGTGGAAGCGACGTGATGTGATATAGTTTGCCTTATTTGATGTCCTGTTGATATAGTGACATGATCATTGAAATTTTAAAAGCTCCTGTTGTCCAAAATGAATAGTGTGTAGAGAACTCCAATTGATAAAAAACACAATTGGGGTCGGTTAAAATAAAAGATTTAGAGTATTCCCAAATGAAGTAGAGCTGAATCAAATTCTGTTAGATAAGACTAACTAATTTTTCTCAGCATCTGGAGTTGAGACATCAGTGAACGAGGCAGAATCATCGTTTGATTCTTGTTCTCTCTCTCTAGTAACAGCTTCGATTTTATCGGATCTCTTAGACTTCTTGGAGATATTTCTCTTCTTGCATGAAGTCTCATTCCCACAGTCCCAATATGGCGCAGGTCTATATTCTTTACATCCACGATGATGTTTACCTCTACCATGTCTATGATCTGATCTACCCTCAGCAAACTCAGCTGAAAAATGAGGAGGAGGGTGATGATGGTGTCTACCTTGACCTCTGTGTCCTGGTTTTCCACCTTTCGATTCATATTCGAATGGTGGTGGAGGAGGAGGAGGTGGATGGAAAAAGTGACCATTTTCAGAGTGGAAACCAAACTCATGTGACTGTGGAGGACCAGATGGACCAAATCCACGTCCATGTCTCGAACTTGGATGAGGTGGTGGTGGGAACCCAAGCTGTCTCTCTCTGCCAGATTGTGGAGGAGGAGGTGGTGGTGGTGGGTAACCAAATTGATTTTCATGATCAAATGGTGGTGGTGGAGGAGGAGGATATCCGAAAGGACCTTCCTGCTTGTAAGCATCGAAATGTGGAGGTGGAGGTGGATGTGAGAATTCAAACTGTCTTCCATGGAAATCTGGTGGTGGAGGAGGTGGATGTGAGAATTCAGACTGTCTTCCATGGAAACCTGGTGGTGGTGGAGGTGGATGTGAGAATTCAGACTGTCTTCCGTGAAAACCTGGTGGTGGTGGAGGTGGATGTGAGAATTCAGACTGTCTTCCATGGAAACCTGGTGGTGGTGGAGGAGGTGGATGACCAAATCCTCCATGTTCGTAAGCTCCAAAATTTGAAGGTGGAGGAGGATAACCAAATGGACCATCATGTTCATAGCCTCTAGTGTGTGGAGGTGGATGGTGGAAATGGCGACCGAGTGAATGAGGATGAGGATGTTGGTAGTGTTCACCCTTGAACTTGTGATGTCTTGCGTGACGGGCACATGGTGGATGGAAATCACTGTAATCAGAGTCACTTGATTCTTCTTCTGAGTTACCTTCTTCTTGCTTCTCTTCTTGTCCTTCTTCTTCTTCTGTTTCCTTTTCCTGCTCTTCCGCAGACTCAGGCGTCTTTGCCTCTTCTCTGGCTTGTAAGATGTCAAGAATCTTGACTAGCAATTCTTTAAGTTCAGCACTTGAAGTGCCTTGCATGTTTAAATCTTTGAGCGACATGATAATCTAAAGATGTAAAACTATTTCAAATGAATATAAAAAATGATACTGTTGAAGATTGAAATGCATATGTGTAAGAACAGAGGAGGGTGAGGATGTATTTATATGATTTGGTCAAGCAATCATCATAAAGACTGTCTGCTCGCAACTAAGCAAAACAATTAAAAGTCATCAAAATTTTGTGACCAAGGCTTAGGCGTTCCGGTGTTCAAATGAAACAGCGGACCAATCAGCGCGTGGTTTGGGAAGCCGAAACATGGCCTACGCCCAATAATTCCCGCATTGGGACAGGACGACTGCGTCTCGAATGCACCCTTCACTGATCATCCCTTTGAAGTGGATCCAGAACATACACCACGCCAAACATGTGATTGTACAAGTTTTCTACGTTACCTCAAGTTTTGGAACTGGTTATGAGTATACTACACAGTATATATATATATATATATATAAGTTAAGAAAAACAAAGTACAAGATAGATCTAAGTATATGTCTTTATATTCAGGAAATGAGCGAGGAAATATTCTCAAATGGCAATGAAATTCCAATCACCGGAATCTGGAACCTGTTTTTTTCGCCACTAAAATTCGCACCATAGACTGCAGATCAGTTTTATTATGTCGGTGATTGAAATTCCAATTTGTGCATCTTCTCTTATGAATCCCATCATTTCTCCCCTTGATTGTATTCACGGCATTTGAACTTTTTGCTAAGCCGAGTCGAAGCACAAATCATTAATTACAAATTGATCGTGATCCTGATTTCACCATTGTCACAATTTCGTAATCATAACTAAATCAAACTGGAATGTGTTTGCTCGGTTGTTGAATACATTACGCACGGACAGATATTACTCAATGATTCATCTCCATCCTCTCTTGAAGATATTACAAAACTAAAAATGGGAAATTAAACTCAACATGATGACAACACATTCATAACTGAAACACCAATTCAATATGTTTTTGACCCTCTTATTCATCCCATATTACTGCAACAATAACCGAAATTAAGACTCTCGTATAATTTTGTACTTGCGCATAAGATGCACTAAACATAGATGGAATTATCAAATGACGTCGTCGTATTTAAAGTTTTACTTGTATATTACGAGTGCCACCCTGTATTATTAAACTGTCTCGATAAAGTAAACCATCTACACTAAAGATAGAACTCCTAATTCCAGTCTTTCCGGGTCATTTGTCATATCACACTGAGCAGCAGATTGTTTTAATATGAAATTCCACTGGTTCTATGATAACATTGTCATTGAAGGAAAAAACTAAGTTGTAATATACACCTGCGGTTTCAGATGAAAGGGCCAACTCACTTCCACTGAATAATAACAGGTATTCTCGTAGCTATCAATGAGCAACTCGCATTCAATGACTAGTTGGCCTGAGTTCACCTTTTTCGAAGCTTCCTTTTGAACTTATCATTGTTAACTCACTGTTGATGGATTTCAAATTGCACTTGTAATGGTTTGTGATTGTTTTGCTTGCGGGTCTGACTCACTATATTGGCACAAGATTTGTTTGTACTAACTTACTCGAGCTATATTGGTGATATCTTGTCAATAAAAGAGTCTATGCCTCGCTGGCTGATTGGCGAAATCTAGATTTCAGGGTACCATCCTAAAAAGCACTCTTTTAGGTCACGTATCAGTTCAGGACACAGCTTGCTTTTGCTTTGTAAAAAACGAGAGAAACTATTGACCTTGATTAGTTGGGCGTTGGTTGGTTAACTCTTCGCTGGATGATTCTGCTGAACAAGATAGGTGTCAAAACGAAATCCCCATGTAGGTTCATTTTTATGGCGGTCGAGATGTTGGTTACCTTCATTGGCTACTAAGAAAAAAATAAAGTAAAAGCTCAATCACTCAGTAAGTGTCCAAATTCTCATTCCAAATTTAAAGAGCATGTACGGACTTCGGACTTCATAGAAATCCATCACCATCAGTTGTTGTTGTTTCTTGCCATAATGTAACTACTGAGCATTTGGTCTTATTCAAGTTAGATAACAGCTGTTCAATTATCATTTGTTATCATCATCACAGGGTGTCGGAGTGCGCTTCATAAGGTGGGTGGTGTTCGTTCACCCTCTCCCTCACTCAAGTGATCCGGAAAGACCTACAAAAAGGGAATATTAGCCACCTTTGAGACATGGCTCAGCTCAGAAGGGTGTCCCACCACAACAAGTTTTTTACATTAGGGCTGTGTGCGGACCCAGGGCAAAGGGCAGTAGTTTATTCAATGCCTAACATTTTGGTCAGTTAGTTGAGATCAAACATAGATTAGCCGATATCAATAACACCAGTAATGGCAGCTGGATTGTTTCACAAATCGCTAGGGACAGGTATTGATGGTCATGAAGAATGGAGAGAGCTGCAACATCCCTCCACCACCCTCAACCATTTCCTTAGAACCGTCAGATCCAATCCACACCATATGGGGGCTGTTAGGGAGCTGTTGTGTGAGGAGATGTCCCACACGTACTCCACCTTCCTATAGAACACTGAGAGAGGAGAGTTTGCGGAAGATAGCACTGCACTTTTCAAAAGAAGAAACAAGTAGACTACGTTCAGAAGAAGCTGCTACTTGCAAGCTCATGTTCCTCATTGGTTTTCTTATCGCCTCTTTGACAATCTTACATGACTGACCGGTAGAGATGATATTCCAAGATTAGATATTCCGACTATATACATTCCAATCTCACTGTAGTTCTCCTAATCTGTACGACAAGATACCTAAGTAGATTGTAAAACATGCTCCAACTGCTAAATCCGCTTACAATTCAGCAGGCAATTTGAGTCTTGCAATTTATTCAACTTATTTACCTTTGTTCAGATTCGGACAACGGAGTTGCGACAGAGACTTCTTGCCCAGCCAGCCAGTGTGGCTAACGGGGCAATACACCCGCCCACCGCGCAGAGGCCAACGAGGCTGCCCGCTGGCCCTCTCTCACCCCTCACCCCCTCCTCACTGGGCGCCCCTCCACGACGGAGTACCACCCCCCTGGGTCATTCACCCCCTGGCTGTGCGCTCTTAGCGGTTAGCTACGTTGAATCCAATGGATGGTTGGCCGACTTCTCTCCCATACAGGCCAATCTGTAGTTTTTGAATTGGCTGTCAAAGTTGGATTGATGATTATACAGAACATGAAGATATAGGATTCCAAAAATTGAGAGAAATGGAGGAAGATGGCAATAGTGAAGAGTAGAGTCACCTCGCAGTGAGCACCCTCGTTTGAACAGAAATGGCGCTAAAACAGCGTTCTCAGTTATGCGCGACTCTTCAAAATTTGACTTTTGTCCGGTCAAACGAAAGTAAAAAAGTTTCTTTTTCCTGTTGCCGGCCTACGCGAGCGATGGATGACACACATCAGATTCAAAAAAAAAAGGAAAAAAAGGGATCGATACAATTTTGGGAAAACTATTTATATGAAGCTGAATTTCCCTTGTTAAATTGGTATTCCAGTGTTGTTCTTTATCTTTTAATACTTCAGATACCATTCCATTATCCACATACACAAAATCCTAAAATGTTTTCAAACAAATCAAACGAACAAAACAACACTGAATCCGAAGCTTACAAAGCTAGATTGAACTTTGGTGCTGAAAAGGAAAAACAGATCATGAATGAAATCAGAAACTCAAACAAGAACAAACAAACTGTTTATGAAACTTCAATCTTAGGAGGTTACTTTGGTTTAGGTTTCAAGAAAGATTAAGAGTGTTTTATCTTTGCAAAACTACTCATCATCACTTATCATCTCGATAAATCAATATATACAGGTTTGACTCCGTGCGATCAACCTATCTGGGTTTCATTTCAATTTTTCTATATAATTTAGGCTTCTTTCTTCCATTCATATGAATATAATTTTTTTCAATTATCAAAAACAATCGTAGATTGTGTATTCTTATCTATCGTAGCTCCTTGAGTTTGAGGCAGACCAAACCTACTCAATACATCAGTGATTTTCGGACTTTGGAAATCTCTCTTTCTATCTGTTTGACTCGGATTATTACACGACCGAAAAAAAAACTCAGCTAACGGCAGAAGCACCGCCATGCTTTACCAACTTCGAAGGACATCGCATCTGTCCTGTGTAATAGAGTAGTGAAGGTGAGTGTTGCAAGTGTATAGTTACTCCAGATAAACAATTCCGGTATCTCTAATAAAAGTCATTACCAATGTGGGCTTTATTATACTGAAAAGGAGAAGATTAGAAGCATTACCTTATCCGTTTGCTAACAAATCAAAATTGTTGACTCCCTCGCGGTAAACACTACTCCCAACTATTGAGATCTCCCTTTTTGTAAGTTTTGGCTCTGTAGTGTCACCAAACTTTCAATAAATCTAGTGATAATGATAATTATATCTTCAATATCAAAGAGAAACCATCGAAATGGCATACCAAAAGAAAATCAATAAACATCGGTTTAATATCCTAGAATGATAATAAGAAACAAAATTGCTACAATACGGTGTTTCAAAATTTAATGAAAAGCACATATTTATAAGATATTTTTATAGCTCATAATAAGTGTGTTGATTTCAAACACCATGTTTATGGGCCATTAAAAAAACTGTATAAAATAATGGAAATCATTGCCTACTGTTCTGGAGCTGGGGATATTCCCTTGTTATTCAGCAACAAAGGCTGGCGTATGAAATGTGGCTGATGCGGGGGTGGAATACGTGGGCCAGAAGCCCGTCTGACGATACATTGTATCAATTTTACGGCAAACTTGATATTGGCGTATAAGGATATATAATCTATTTCCAGGTGGATAGCTATTATTTTAGTGCTAAATTGAGCCACTTTCGAGTTACTGTGTACAAGCAGTAACGCTATACATCAGCAGCCACAATATTCGATTGCGATGTGCAAGTTGGGGAATTGGGTGGCGCAGACATGTGTTTTTGATAAATTTCGATATCAAGAGAGTATTGAAAGTCTTGATCGTGCTGTATGTTCTGTAACTCACAAGACACCAGTAACACCTTATTCAGCATTAAAGAACATCATGGCTGTTATATATTATAGATTTATGTCTCAGAGACCGGACAAGATGTCCACGATCAAATTCGATGGTACAGGATTGACGGTTTTCGAATTGAAGAAAGATGTCATCTATGCAAATAGACTATTGACCGCAACAGACACAGATATCATACTGTACCATTCGGAAGAAACTGATATAGAATACCAAGATGATAATGAAGTCATCCCAAGATCGATGACCGTATTGGTTAGAAGAACCTCTTCAGGGAAAAAAGGTAAAGGTAACGTTACTAGATACATTGCTGGTAAACCAAGATTGATGAGAGGCAATCAAAATACACAGATAACAACAAGCACTGCACCTTCACTAGGACCAATAACGACGGCAACCTCAGGAAATGAAGATGATATGATCAAGCAGATGTTCAACCAACAAGATGATCAATGGTCGCAACAACAAGCAACAATGGCAAATGCTCAAAGAATTGATAACAGATCCTCCAAACCAGATGAACATGTGCCTGATTACTACATCTGCTATAAGTGTGGTGAGACAGGTAAACATCATATCAGAAACTGCCCAAAGAATAACGATCCAAACTGGGATGGTGTCAGAGTGAAAAGAACCACCGGTATTCCAAAATCACAATTGAAAGCGGTCGATAAGCCTTCTGAAATAGATGACCCAAATGCAAACTACATGGTCACCGACGAAGGTAAGTTCGTTGTCGCTGTTGCAGATACAAAAGCTTGGGAGAAATATCAAAATATTCAACAGAATAAGGAAGATAATGATGATGATATTGATGTTGATGATCCAGAATTGAAAGATCCCGTGCTTAAAAAGTTATTGAAGCAGCCTGTGAGAACAAAATGTTGTAATAAGGTTTACTCAAGACATGTAATTGAGGATTTATTGCTTGATTCTGATTTCAAATGTCCCAACTGTGGGGAAGAGGATGTGTTTTTAGATTCCCTTGAACCAGATATTGAAATACAAGAAAAAGTTGATAAGTTTACGGAAGACAGAAAGAGAAAGCTAAAAGATGAAAGTGAAGAAAGCAATAAAAGAACTAGACTCTCTGCTGGTAGTGGAGTCCCATCGCTTCCGAATGTTCTGCAAATTCCACAGCAAAATATGGGTTTACCTGCCATCCCTGCTATACCACCTATGATGCCTTTTATGGGATTCCCAACTCCACAGATGGGAATGCCTATGGGTATGCCAATGAATCTTCAGAACATGGGAGGAAATGTTCAGAATCAAAACAACAAGAGATGAGTTTCTGTATCACAAAAAAATCAAATACATGGATGCTTATATATACGTATTAATGTCAACTAACTTAATAATGCACTTCATACTACTGTAAATTATTGGCCATGTATCGGGCAGATGTCATACTCTGAAATGAAATCACATGGCAGATCCTTGATTAGCAACTTAGAGGTGGGCTTATGTAGCACCGCCATGCAGGGGTTACGCACGATAAAAAATTGGCGAACTCGAATGATATCGTGAAAGATTGCGCACCAAACCTATTGTGTTTCATCGACATCTACTCCTAAGATAATCATATTTAGTTCCATATAACATCCGTGAGAAGTGTGGATGACATACATAAATACTTTATATCCATACACACCCATCTCACTGCAAGAGAGAGTTCAACAAGTCTGTTTATTGACGTTCCACTTGTATTAGCATCAGCTCCGCATCAATACTCGCTCCATATAGCTTGTGACGCAACTGTGATCAGCTACATCACTATACCATCCAGTTTACACTATCTACCCACATAAAATAGAGGAATCAGGACAGAAAATTATATTTATATATCACAAATGTGCAACAAATTTTTGGATTGCACAATACAACTTTTATTCATCACTGGGGAGAGGTTATCACTGACTTTAAACCGTAGTCTTTTAGAAGAATGTGGCTTCGAATCAGATGATGAATTCGAAGAATTCAGAGTCGGGCACTTAAGGGATTATATTTTTCAGAACTGGCATAAAATGATTCTTCAAAAACAGGCTACAAATGGCCAGGAAAGTACTGACGACATAAATGGAAATCCGACAGCAGTCGACCAAATTCAGCTACTGCACCTTGGAAACAGGCTGGACCCTAACAAATTAATGAGTTCACTGAACCTTGAACTCTCTCCAGTCATCCATATCATAATTAAACCGCTTGATCAGCTGCAAATAAGCACAGAAAAATGGAAGTTTGATCTGAAGATTGCTAAAAAGAAAGGTAACAGCACAAAGAGAAGGCCGTCCACTTCAAATTCACCTGTTCCAGTGTTTGCCCCAAAATTCCAGACAAGAGATAGAATGCAATCTGTTTCTTCCTCAACAATGCCACAAACAACCCAGAAAGAACCTGCAGCAGTGGATTTTGAAGACGAAGACACTTCAGCGTCCGTAGCTCCGGACTCTAGTGCACAAGCTTATGGAATAAATGATACTATTGCCAACGATGAGCTTATATCTAAACAAACGCCAGATGCGAACGAATCAACAATGGAGGCGCATGCATCGGCATCAAACAAGGACCTGCCAACCAGCAATGGCATTGATGGTAATGGATTAATTGCGGATAACAATCATATCACAGCCACTTCCAACAATTCTTCTACGCCACCTCACGTACCAGCTGAAAAGAGCTCTGGTGGTTGTTGTATAATAATGTGAAAGGTATGGGGTTTACAATCAATATACTGTTAGGAAGTACCATTATATAATCATCACTTTCTTGCTATGGAGTTTTATTTACATGTTTTTTTTCTCGGGGAGCTTTTGCGTCTTCTCTTTTTTATAGTACCTTTAACCTTTTTCAAGCTTTTTCATTTTTGTCTCAGCGTGCATTGTTATTCTTGAGCTTATAGCACTATTATAGGTTAGTTTCGTGAATGGATGGAACTACCGCAAGTATAATATCGTCCATGTAGTCGACGATTGCCCCTTATCGAGCCGCTTTGCGCAGGGGTGAATGATTCAGCGCGTCCGAGTCTTATCACCAAACACATCTTTCACTGATTTAAGGCCAGAAGACGTAACACATTGATCAGAGTCACCAAAAATTCAGCTCTAATGTACCACAAGGCATGGATCAGTTTCATTCAACTCTCAGGAATGCTGTGACACGTCTTTCAATCTCAGTCCCAGGGTCTCACAACTCGATACCTTCAACTGATGTGATTACTCCATCAAAGGTAAGTTATCACGACAATTACTATCTCTGATACAATGATACTAACTGAATAATCTTAGCTTATTATTAATTACTATATTTCATCTCTATCTAAATATAATTGCGGGAAAATAAAGCACATCACATCAATTTTCGATTACGATCTTGAAGTGTTACAAGCAATCATCAAAAGATACCCACCAAACGACCCCACGTTTAGAGATGCATTACAAAACGTTGTACACACCAGAGCATTCACACTTGAAAGTGTGATAAACGAAATTGACTTGATTCTTGAGTCATGTCTTCGGAATTGCGACAGTGTTGATCAGAACAATTACAAGTTGATTGTGATTGAAGATTTGAATGAATTGTTCAAATTGCAGAACTTCAAGTCCCATAACTTAGGTACGCATAGAACCACCCATTCATGATGTATATTCAGATTTGATTACTAACACTTGTTAACATCTCATATAGCTTGCGCTCAAATTGTCTCATTATTCAGAAAGCTACGAAAGCTTGCTCAAGTTTACAATGTATCTATTGTGGTATGTACTTATAGCTTTTCCGATGATCAAGACAACACTAACATCAACACCAACACCAATGACCGTAACACAACATCTTACTAACACAAAGGCACAATTGCATGTACAAGGTTCTTGAAAGAGCCAAAACGTCTAGCTCTGATTCAAGATCAATAGACAAATACACCCAGATGCTTTACGATTTTGAAGTCAAAATTGAAGCTAATGAAAGTGAAACAGATGAGATTAAATGCAAAGTGACTTGTACTTTCAGTGATGAAATCAATGATATCTATGTAAAAATTAGCTAGTCTCTATGATGCTTATAATAAATCAATTTCCATGTTATGATACTAATGTTTACGAGCCTCTTGATGTTCCACTATTAAACAGTTAAGCCGACTCTCTAACCGAAAACGGTATATATGGTGGCAAAGTAAAATGTACAAGCCACAGAAGAGTAGCCAAAACCAGTGTGACTGTGAATTCTCAGATTGCTAATAATCTTTGTTAGTGGTGCGAGGAATGCCCAAATTCTGTCAAAAAAGGGACACGGTATCGCTAGTAAAAAAGTTTTCAGCGCGAGGGGAGCAGAGCTGCCAGGAAGTGAGTGAGTCGAGTGTGGAACCGTTTGCTTTGGTGTGCGAGAGTGCGAGTGAGAGTGTGAGAGTGAGACCTCTAGGTGTTAAAGATTTCAATATTAAGTGTTTTACTACTGTTGTTAACTTTGAGACCATTATTTTGCTTCATAAAGATCATATATAGAACACATCAAAAATGAGCACTTTCCAACCAGTTGTTGTCATTGACGGTATGTTAATTATACAACCTTCAAGCTGTCCAGTTGATGAAGAAACATTTGAACCAAACTTGAACCAAAAGGCAAAATACTAGAGGACAATATTACAAAGGATTCCAAGATATATCCAATACACACCGAAAACAACCGCATAGAAGTGTATACAACAAATCATATAATGATTCAACTTTCAAGTTAGTTTGAATTGGATATGTCAATTTTTAACAAAACTACATAGGTATCATAATATTGAAAATTTTTCTATTGATATATGGCATACAACATATAATCAAAGCTACATTAGTTTTCAACTTCAACACAATCTCCTCTGATTATACTTTCAAAGTTTACTTGTAATCTCTATGGTTTCTTTGCATTCATAGAGTAATTTCATTTGTCTGAGATATATTTGTATTATCATACCAAATCAAAGATCATGCATGATCATCTGATTCAAAGAACTACATGTATTTATTTTACATTACTTCAACCTGGACTATATTATGAACTGCAATATATCGTTTCCTTTTTATTGGTTTGAAAATTTCTTCTCATAACACATTGGACAAGTTGATTTCAAAAACAAATTATATCCATGATTAATTAATACTAACATTAAAAAATTTACATTATTTTTATTATTTCAGGTAAGGGTCACTTATTAGGTAGATTAGCTTCTATCGTTGCTAAGGAATTATTAAACGGCCAAAAGGTTGTCATCGTCAGAGCTGAAGCTTTAAACATCTCTGGTGAATTCTTCAGAAACAAATTGAAGTACCATGACTACTTAAGAAAGTCTACTAGATTCAACACCAAGAGAGGTCCATTCCATTTCAGAGCTCCATCCAGAATCTTCTACAAGGCTTTGAGAGGTATGATGGCTCACAAGACCGCCAGAGGTAAGGCTGCTTTAGAAAGATTAAAGGTTTTCGAAGGTATCCCATCTCCATACGACAAGAAGAAGAGAGTTGTTGTTCCACAAGCTTTGAGAGTTTTAAGATTGAAGCAAGGTAGAAAATACACCACCATTGGTAAGTTATCTTCTTCCGTTGGTTGGAAATACGAATCTATTGTCGACACCTTAGAAGAAAAGAGAAAGGTTAAGTCTGCTGAATACTTCGCTAAGAAGAAGGCTTTCACCAAGAAGGTTGCTTCTGCCAAGGCTTCCGTTGCTGAATCCCAAGCTTCTCAACAATTAGCTGCTTTAGGTTACTAAATATGAAACATTGAACTCGAGTGTGTGTTGTTGTTACAATTTTATAGTATATAATTACAATAAATCTTAATTATTAAAACTGCCCCTTTTCTTGTTTTTACGTTTATTTGGTCACATTTGATAGCTTATAATAAAAATTTAAAGTTTATCTACATATAACTTACATGAGTAAAGTGTAAAATCCAAGACAATAATATAAATACTGTGATGAGATCACTTGGGTATGGGTTAACTAACCATTTCACCATTTAAAAGAGCCTTCGGTGTTCTTCCGTGCACCACTATCTGATGCTGGCACCGTATCTAAATGGGATTTGCAGACAAAGCTTAAATAAAAAAATTACACTGCGAACCGGAAACTACCTGGGAATCAATCAAGGGGACATTGAAAAAGTTAGAGCATCCTCAACCATTTGATTACTTCATAAAACTTGTAAATGACAACCTCAAGTTATGTTTGGCTTCAGGGGCCTTGTACTCCATATTCCTAGAAATCCGGCGAAAAAACCAGAATCTCTTTTTTAGCTCAAGAACTGCAGTACCACAAATCGGTCAATAAAACATTGTATTGAGAAACCGGATATAGAAAATTTCTTGAGACAATTTTTTTGGCGTGTATCAGAGCGAGAAGTCGGAGCAGGGTAATGTTTAAGTCTAATTAATGGAAAATCCAACTTAATCGGTTGCTTCAAGCCATGTTTGGTTTGATCTACCGATAAAGAAAACTTGGTTACTTTGAGGATATTGAACCAGCTTCAATTGACATGATTTATATCAATGGATATAAGTAGCTCTCTTGGTATTGACTACAATTAATGTCTCAAGCTACAACACGTAAATACCATAAGGACCCAACACTTAGATTGGGGGTCTCCTTTATACGACCCCTCTTCACTATGTTTCACATCCGTTGATCCATTCAGAAGCGGACCATTGATTTAGAGGCTGTTTGTGATAATGTTTGACTATCGGAGTGTTCATATCTATGTTTGTCTGATTGTCCAGTCACCCAACTAAAAAACCTTACAAGTAATGGTTTTGTCTGGTGCTATACTGCTGTTTCGTATGGGAAGTTGGTATTGTGACTCCGATGCTCGGAGATAAATTCACCTTGGACTTTTTCTACACTTTCAAAGTTCATTCCTGACGAACAGTGTTGCCACAATTGAAATATAAGTAAATATCGATACATCAAGTAGTATAAATCGTTCCAATTGTGGGCAAATCCAATGCAATTCAATATGTTTTCATACCGTAGTTCAGATCATAGATTGAATTTGACTCTTGCGTTATCGAAGCGGTTACGTAATCGCCAAAAAATTAATTCAAACGAGCCAGTAATTTGAGATTGGCTTTATATATGTCGGCAAAAAATCTTCAAGTTGATGAAAAATTATAGAGTAGGGGTTACATATGAGGCCAAAGATGATTGAATTGATTGTTGAAAGAGAGGGCAATTCGGCCACCTTATATATGATGTATATTTTACCGGAACCGATTTGATGTTGATATACAACTGTGTATCTCAGTAATCCAATCCAGTCCAACTCCCAGCAAAAGATACGAAATCAAACCGTCTCGGCAAACAGCCTGACGCTCTGCTGGGTTCTGAAGAGGAAAGCAAGACACCCCCAGTCCGACACCGTCCGACGCGAAGTTAGCGAGGGTTTTCGTCTCGCGGACAGTGCCTCTTGGGAGTTCACCCGGAAAGAAAAAGGAGGGGATCTCAAGGCAGCGGGTGGATTTCCGAGCGTGTTGTTCTTGCGGTTTGTTGTTTGATCTACCATCAAGGTGGCTTGCTTTTCTTGTTCTTTGACTGGTAAAATGCCCAATTATATCGTATGTTACACAATTATCATCTCGTAATCCAATTGAGTTATCTTCATGTATGATGTAGTAGTAAGCACACACCAATAGTCAAATCGTCTCTCCCTCTCTCTTTGATCTGTTAAAAAGTTCACCCTGGGAGCCGCAGCCACCCGAGTGGATACGGAAACACAGGCATGGCACCCAGCCAGCCCAGCCAGCCCAGCGCGCCCCTTGCAAGTTTTTTCTTTTTGATTGATGGCCAAACAGCCAATCAAAATGAAGCGTTGCGGTGGACGTTGGGAATTCGTTTTCATTTGGTGGAATTGTTGCTCGAGTGGCCGTCGAATTCTCCTCTTTGCAATTACTTAAAGGTGGTCAATTCTCTTTTTCTTCCTTTCGTAAACTTTTTCTCCCGTGTAGTCAATATATTTTCAGAAGAATTTTTAATTTCATCCATACTTAGATAAACTATTCGCAATGTCTGAACAAAAATCCAGTTTCTTCATCGACTTCATGATGGGTGGTGTTTCCGCCGCCGTCTCCAAAACCGCTGCTGCTCCAATTGAAAGAGTCAAGCTTTTGATCCAAAATCAAGATGAGATGTTAAAGCAAGGTAGATTAGACAAGAAGTACGAAGGTATTGTCGACTGTTTCAAGAGAACCTCTGCTGATGAAGGTATTGTTGCTTTCTGGAGAGGTAACACCGCTAACGTTATCAGATACTTCCCAACCCAAGCTTTGAACTTTGCCTTCAAAGATAAGTTCAAGAAGATGTTCGGTTTCAAGAAGGAAGAAGGTTACTGGCCATGGTTCGCTGGTAACTTAGCTTCTGGTGGTTTGGCTGGTGCCACTTCATTATTCTTCGTTTACTCTTTAGATTTCGCCAGAACTAGATTGGCTAACGATGCTAAGTCTACCACCGGTGCCGGTGAAAGACAATTCAATGGTTTGTTTGATGTTTACAAGAAGACTTTAGCTGCTGATGGTATTGCCGGTTTATACAGAGGTTTCTTACCATCTGTTGTTGGTATCATTGTCTACAGAGGTTTATACTTCGGTTTATACGATTCCTTAAAGCCTGTTGTCTTAGTTGGTCCATTAGAAGGTTCTTTCTTAGCTGCTTTCTTATTAGGTTGGACTGTTACCACTGGTGCTTCTACCGCTTCTTACCCATTAGATACCGTTAGAAGAAGAATGATGATGACCTCTGGTCAAGCTGTTAAGTACAAGGGTGCTTTCGATGCTTTCCAAAAGATTGTCGCTGCTGAAGGTATCAAGTCCTTATTCAAGGGTTGTGGTGCTAACATCTTAAGAGGTGTTGCCGGTGCCGGTGTTATCTCTTTATACGATAAGTTACAATTGGTCTTATTCGGTAAGAAGTTTTAAGTAACCTCTCACTGTTTGACTCAACGACTGACCTGAGATGAGATGAGAAATTGAAATTTTTATTGATGTTTTATGTTTATCTTTGTAATGTCTTACTATATTATTATTAGATTTTTATTATCTTTATATTTACTTCTATGTGTTTTTTTCTGATATGATAATTTCTATATATATAGTATTGATTTACTATAAATATTTTTTATCTTGTCAAAGGAAAATGCATTTGTGTATATAGGTAACTTCAAGTACATAGTTTATCAATTCGTAAAATTGTACCCTATTTATAAACAGTTTTGTTTTGTTTGCCTTATCTTATTGTGATTTGATGTTGAAATTATGTCCCTTGATTGATTGTTTGCTCCAAGGGATGGATGGGTAAAGTTAATCTTTCTGAAAAAAGGGGAAACCGGGAAATCAACGACAATAACTCCACATGCTCGAATCAAGATCATAGGATTTCGTTGGTCCTAGTTAGTTACTGTACGGGTTGTAGGGCCTGGGCCCATGGACCCCAATGTGTTCCGTTCTATGTTTTTCTCGAGTCTCCCATGAGCACTGTTTCTCAATCTGGAAACCAAGTGGTTACATACACGATTCACAGGGTCAAAAATCAGAAAAGTTTTACACGGTGATAATTGATATCCCACAAGGGATTTCGAGTTACCATAAGGGAGAGTGATTAAAATTTTGACCCTTCTTTCAAAGAAAGGGAAATTGAGTTGATTTATACATGCATTTGTATTTTTCTCATCCCGTGTTGAAAGGAACAAATTCCTTAGCCTCGCCTAACACTAGATATATATAGTGAAAGATTAATTATATCTTTAGATGCTATAGCAGATAGGCCATCTCAAAAATGGTTTCAATTGGAGGATAAAACAGTATGACTAAGTAATACGAGGTGGAGGGGTGGCGGGCCTGAGTGTTTTAAAATAGCCAAGTACAAGAACTAGGTGTGCTTATCTGCCGATAAGTTGAACTATCATCCAACCTAGAAAGCTGTCTAACCTCCTATGGTTCGGGTAACCAAATAGTTCCATGAGTAGGAAAATTTTGTTCTCGCCAAGTGGAAATGACTGTTGGTTGTAGTGTAGCATATCCATCTATCTCATCCATCTTAAGAGATTATTTTGCAACTAAGTATGAGACAATTACTACAGATGACTCTTGCAAAGACAGGGAGGAGATTTCAATCGATCGAGAAGATAAGTTGATGAATCGGCAACCCAGTTATGGGTGTAAGGCAACTACTTTATATCCAACGGGCTTCTGAGCAACTGGTTGTAATGCAGGCCTGAATAGAGGATCTTCAGGTGGCCGCAGCAAGCTTTCCAACCGCCACTCAACTCGTTTGCCAGTTCACTTGAATTTTCTTGAATTGGTTCAAATTTTTTAGATAAACCAAATTAGTGAAGGGTTGAGCCAATGTACCAAATTGGGCCATCTAGTCCAGTCATGTATGGCATCTTAAGTTCAACTCAGAGACCTTATTTGCAGTGCCCAAGTGTCGCTTTCATAACCTGTTGCGATAGCAACTCGGAGTAAGTATATAACATTCAGGTCCCTGAGTGAGGAATGAAGATCAAACGTTGCATATTCACTGGATCAATGGTGAATGATCAATGATCAACGAGTTCAAGGGGCATGTGTGGGGATTTTGTGGTGAAAGTGGTGAAAGTTGAATGGTGAAACCAGCCATTTGAGGTTCTCAAGGTGAGCGAGCTGCAGGACCGGAGAAGTTCCCAACTCGGCGGCCCATTGTTGCGCTCGCGAGCCCGCGCGGGCCACCTTTGTTGTCTTGGGGAAGCCACTGGGGGAGCTCACGAGCAACTTAAGGCGGACAACCTCAATTGAGTGAGTGGGCCATGCCAGGTTAAATAGATTTATCAAATTTTGAGCATTCCACATTCCAATTGACCCAGTCTTCACCATTTTGAAGCTAAAACTGATGCTAATTTATTACTTGGGAAGATATAAATTGTCTACACTATTCCCACTATTCAATCCATAGCTAATGTCATACACCTTGAAGAAAGAGCTATGATTTCGAAATAAGATCCCCCCGTTTTGTCGCACTTTTCCAGATAATATCCCTTATATATATACTGCACAAATAAAATATATGACAGATACAGCACGTAAAGATAACATATTCTCAAAGTTGATGAGAAAGCACTCAAATGCAGCAACAATTACTTCAAATCATTCAGGGAAAAAAATCTCAAGAGTGGCCTCTCATCAAAGTGTGCCTCAAGAAAAACCAAAGATAACAACCATCCCAGAAAAGGATGACAGACATATAACCAAATCAAACACTGAAATCAAAGATATCGCGTACGAAGTCGCATATACCGCTCCAAAGAAAGCAAGTGAGCCAAAACCAACACCAGCCGCTGAACCAAAACCAGTTGTTGAAACAAAACCACAAGTTGAAGCTGTTGAAGCAAAAAAAAGTATTGTTGAATCCAAAAAGAGTGTTGCTGTTGAAGCAAAAAAGAGTGTTGCAGAATCTGTCCAGAGAAACGTTCATCCAATAGACCAGCCTATAGCTGTATCACCATCAATCCCAATTACAAATGTGGCGGCAATCATCTCTGCTATAACAAGAAAGACCCCAACTCCACCTCCAGCAGCTGCAAAGTCTGTGGCAGCACCAGCACCAGCGCCAGCACCAGTGGCAGAAGCAGCAGCACCAATAGCAGAAGCTGCAAAATCAGTAGCAGCAGTACTCGCAAAATCTGTGGTAGCAGCAGCAAAGTCAGTGGCATCAGCAGCAGCAGCTGCAACAGCAGAACCAGTTAAAGAAGCATCAGCCCCAGCTTCAGCTTCATCTCCAGCTCCTGCACCAGCACCAGCAGCAAAAGCGGCAGTTGGTGTATCAGAGTTACAAAGTTTGGTGTACCTAATCCTGAAAATACTGGTTGGTTGTGTGATGTTTTTCTATAATCTTGATTTGTTCGTGGAAATATCAAGAGTCAACCAAGCTCCAGTTAAACTCCATGTTCCATCAGTGACCGTATTCTTGATCGCTGTTTACGTGATCCTGACAGCGGTGACCGAATCAGGGACTGTCCCTCCTCCTGTTGTGCCTGAATATCAACCACCTGCTCCAGTAAGTTACTCTGCACCAACTTACACTCCACAAACCTTCTCTCCTTTCGCAGCTTTCTCTCCTTTCTCAGCTTTCACTTCACCTTACGCACAAATGATACCTTCTGCTCCACAGCCACAGGCACCAGCACCACCAGCACCGCCACCGGTTGCTGTTTCCCCGCCAGCTGCCTCTCCACCCGTGTTTGCTACCTTTTTAATACTATTAGCATTTGCTTTAGTTTTCCTGATAAAAATTTCAACAAGTGCAGAACCCAATGATAAACCAAAGGATACCAAACCTGCTGAAACTAAAGCTGTCGAAGCCAAACCTGCTGAAGCCAAGCCTGCTGAAGCTAAAACTGTTAATGCCAAACCAGAGGAAGCCAAACCAGCAGAGGCCAAATCTACCAAAGCCAAACCAGCAGCCGAAGCTGCCAAAACTGAAGAGGTTAAAGCAGCCGAGACAATAGCTGCTAAAGAAAAAGCTGCCTCAGTTGCCAAAGCAGCTGAACTTCAACCTGCAAAAGAAGAGCCAAAACCTACCCCATCGCCATTTGTTGAAGATCGTCAGTATTTCCAAACTCCCGATGGTCAAATATATACCGTTTTCCAAGATCCTGCAACATCCAAAGAGAGAATGGTTGTGGCAGCAATGGCAGATGACCCAATACCAGCACCGGTTCAAGAACAACAACCAGTATTCCAAGTAATCCAACAACCAGCACCATTACCAACTCTCGTGGTGCAGCAGCCACCACAACCAGCGCAACCTGTGGTTAGAAGACTCAAAACTCAAGCTCCAATTGTCCACATTGTTAATACTGCTATTCAGAATACTGACGGTAAGCCAATCAATCAACCTGCCGCCCCTGCTCCTGCTCCTGCATCTGCACCCGCTCCTGCACCTGCTCCAACCACCAATGATATTCTAAACACTGCTATCAGAAGAAGACAGCGTAGAAAGGTGTTGGAGAACGAAAAGGTGAGAGAGGTTTACGGTATTCTGAATAACACCGGTAGAGTTACATTCCTAAAAGCTTTCCCGAATTAGGGATTTTTTTTTGTTACAATCCAACTGCATCCTTCACTTACAAATACGCTTTATATAGCGATTTATTTATCATGGTTAGGCTTTTTCAATTTTGGAATAGACCATATCTGTCTACAGTCATAAAATCTTACATTTACATTCTCTTTCATTTCTTTCCGGTTTACACTTCTATTATTTCTCTTTGTTTGGTTTACTTTTCATTTATCCATCTCATTGATTATCTTCTTTTTCTTTCATTCACCATCATCATTCTGCATTACATTTATTTCTCTCATCTTTTTTTCGCATATTTTTTTTAAATATAGTTACTTACGACTTAACGAGAATCCATACCATGTAACTACAAGAATACAAATTGAAAGTGTGTAATTGCAACCAATTAGATTCAAATTTTTGATTATATGTACAGAGGCACCTTTGAAGCAAAAAATACTATATATATGAATAAGAACAGGCAGGGGTAAAAATACATGAGATTGCAAGTGAAATCACCATTATAAATCGAATGAATTCATCACATCTTGTTACCTACCATATCTTTATTTTTCTTCATTCCAATTTCTCGTAGTCAAACAATTTAACTTTGTATCTGTCAACCTTAACAGTCAACATATCCTCACCGTCACCAGTTTCCTTTTTGTAATCCTTACTAGTCACCAAATCCTCTTTATTAGTCTTAATTCTTTTTAAACCAGACCAGCCTAATGATTTTGATAACTCACTTAGATTATCGTAGTAATCAGCCTTACTATTTTTCGATTTATAAATCTTGTAAACTTCATGAGCCTCATCAAGCAACTCATAATCAACTAAGGTTTTGATGAATCCAACGTATATTGAATATCTTCCCACAAATGAAGGATTCTCATCGTGCAACTCATTGAATTCCAAAAATGCCTTTCTCACATTATTGATGTTATCGGCATCTGTAACCTCCTTGGTATCTTCAGGATTGGCAAACGTGAGTGCTTCTAGATATCTAGACTTCAAAGTCAAGAAATCAACAAACGGTTCATACTCAGCCTGATAGTTTTTCAAGGCTGGGTAAACAAACCTACAGAATTCATGGCAGTAGTCGTTAGGACCCAATGTGAATCTTAAGAATAGGTTGATTATAAAAGAACGAGTTTTGACACTGGTGAACTTTGAAGCATCCTTATTATCGACACAATTGTGGAAAAATCTATTGAATAGGTCTTTCACTTCTTCTTGAGTAATTGATTCAAAATGCTTATCAAAGTAGTCCTTATAGACAAAGACTATGTTCTGTAACTTTCCAGAAGAGCGGGCATTTTCATGTCTGTAGACAACTGAGTTTCTTATCTGTGAAGGGTTAATATTGTACAATTTGAGCAAACCTAAATCTTCAAGAATTGGAATTAGGTTTGGAAAGTAAATCAAGTGATACTCAATGACTATCTTTGGATTCTGAACATGCGAAAGTGTAAGGTTCATATTATCTCTTTTTGATCTCCAATCCGAATCAGAATGAAATCCATCAATATCAGATACGAGGTTCTGTAAAGTTTGTATTTCCTCTTTATAATCAGCTGAGAATTTATATTCCAAATCTTTCTTAATTGATAAATCTGGATCCAAACCTTTCTCCTCCAACATTGAATAATAATCCCAAGCTAGTCTTTCTTCACCTTCAGGTATGCAGTAATCATTCATAAGCATCTTGATAGTTTCAAAATCGTACATGTTCAATAAGTTTGCTTTTCTAGTATCGCTTAATGAATAAGAACCTGAACTCATGGAACGATTAGCACCGAGGAGTAGAATAGAGCGTTCTTCGGTAAGTTGAGGAGTTTTCAATATTCTCATAATGATATCGTTTGTAATAGTATGGAATGGAATACGGATACCATTATGGACAAAATTCAACCAAATATCAACCATTCTCTCTCCAGAGCTCACTCTAATCAACAAGAGTAACTGCTGCAAATGCTCAATATCATTCGGAAATTCAGAAAGATGCGATTCTAAAACTTCAGAGATCTCATAAGGAGTACCCAATTTTGATAACACATTGAAATAAACAGTTTGAACTCGTTCTGGAAGATCCAACATCTTCAATATCTTGAAAATAGTTGGAATAGCAAAAGTCTCAAAAAGACTAGATTCATAAGGATTATTACTGGCTTTGTAATCAGCACCTGCTCTCAAAAGTCTCAAAACTAGTAATCTCAACTCATCCTGTGATAAATTCATAGCTCTTATGGCATATAAACCTATACCATTCAAAAGATTCGAGTTGGTGAAAGGAGTGGTGACTGCAAACTGAGCAAAGTTAAATTTATCCAACTGCTTAAGCTCTTCATCGTCCAATCTATGAATGACCTTCAAAATATCATAGAAATGAGGTAGGTAAAATTTAACGTACCCGAATAAGATTGACAAATCAGAATCACTAGTCATGAGATATCTTATGTTTGTACCATGGTATTTTCTGATCAATGGAGCTGGCATTTTCTGGTAATGGATATAAAAATTTGTGTTTTCTATAATTTTTGCGATATCGGTGGTGCCTTTTAAAAGAGCTTCATCAACTTCAAAGGCTGAGATTTCATTCAGGAACTTCAAACCAGATTGATATTTGAGATAGGGTAAAGTGTATGCGGTAATAGGCAGGAACTGATTTTCAAAATCTTCATTCGTTTTAGGTATTGGGTTCTTCTTGCTATCTTTGAAAAGGAAGTTTATCAAAACTGCAGGAAAACATTCATGCAAAGATGTCACTTGTTCATCTTCAGTCACATTCTGTGGTTCACCCATCATTGGTTTCCAGAAATCAAGACTCTTATCATCCTCATGCTCTTTTCTTTTATGTTTAATCATTAATCTTAACTGATCAGATCCATCTTCAATCTGAAAGACTCCAGCCAATGAAAGCTCTCGGAGAAGCAATCTATGCTTATCCAAAGGAAGTAGATTGAAAATGTTTTCAAGCACCGTCAGACTCATTGGCTCTCTCGAGAATATCCTGGTTGGACCATTAGCAATTTGAAAATAGTTGATAATCAGTTCAGGATTGTTTTGGAAAGATTTGACTATCGATTTGTAGAATGAATCCTTGTTGAGTGTTTGCTTTTTGAAATTAGGAAACAACTCTCTGAGTTTCAATGATGATAATGGTTGTTTAACCTTAACTTTATCCAAACTGTCTAATTTCTTCCTATTCTTCCTCTTTTTCTTCGTCGGTTTCAAATGATCAGGGGTTCTCACTTTGGCATCACCCATAAGATAATTCTTATTATCTTTCTTCAAATGCTTGACCAACATTCCTAGAAAAGGTGACCAGTCAGGAAAACCAACTGATGGTTTCAAAGCCATTAGTTTCTTTTCATCACGAAGAGGTTCGAGTAATGAGGGATCATTTCTGAAAATGTAATCAAAATACAAAGGAACAGAACTCAAATATAACGTAGGTGATGACTCTATCAACGAATCAAACTCGGGTAGTTTAAAACTGCACATATTAAGCAGTGCAGGTGACATTAATGTTGGTGCTAATGTTTCAAATTGAAGCTTAGATCTCGGGAAAAAATGAAGAATATATGAAGATAAGAGAAGTTGGTTATCGTCGGAATGCTCAAGGCTGATCAGCTGATTGATCACGAGGTTGTGGAATTGGATGACAAGATATTCAGGCATCTTATCCAGCTGATAGTTAGTTATAGCACTTTGCAACTGATTACCAACCTTGACGGACAACGAATCTGTATCGCCATCTTCTCCCTGAGGTGTTGTTATCAGTTCAAAACTCTGAGAGCCAAATTTGAGATCACAGTAGAGTTTGGATTCTAAATACAGCAGATCATTTGCTCCAACTTTCTTCAATAGAAGATCCAAGTACTGATAAGATAAATCCTTCAGACCAAAAGTAACTGAGAAATCACCTATCAAAAGCTTTATAAACTCTGCAGGATAATATTTGAGTATATTTTCTTGTTCTAACTCAGTCAATGGATCCCAAATATTACTGGGCAATGATTGATCTAGTTGAAATCGTATTGCCCTGGATAAGATCATCTTCGAGTTGAAACTTGAATCAAACATCATATTTCTTTTGAAAGATTCAAGCTGTCCAGAAATTGCATGGTTAGCATTGAATGCAATGGATATGAATCTATTAGTGAAACCTCGTAAATCTGGGTGGCATATTAGGTTATTTGATGGAGTCACGGTATATGTAGCTGATACTGAAGGTTGCAGTATCGTTTTTGTGTAATGGTAATCGTAATTTGTAGATGAATAATCGTACCCATTTTGCTGTGGTTTGTTGAAAGGCCTATATGTTTTAACGTTACCACTAGCATCACCATTACTGCTGTTATTATTGTTGTTATATTTGACGGTTCTTGTATTAGTTCTTGTTGTGCTATCGGTTTGTGTTCTTAGTGGAGCTTTAACATCGTCATCAGTTTTCCACAAGGAAGTATTTCGGAGTCGATCATTACCAAACGAAGGAACCTGATTCAGACCGGATGTTTGAGAAACATATCTTCTGGAGGAGGCACTTTTCAATGAACTTTGAAATGGAGACAATTTCATTGTATTATATGCACTCTGTTCAACAAGTTTATAACAACTATAGAGGGGATCTTCTTCGATTTGATGTTGAGGTGCTTTTTTTTAGTATGCAGGTCCTACCTAGATCAAGTGCTGAAAAATGTAAATATAATTTTTTTTGACTTTCTTGCTTTTCTAAATTCCAACAACTATATGATCAAATACATTGAAGAATGTTCCGTAGTCATAACCAATAGTTGAAAAACACAACAGTCAAATTAGGTGTTATGTAGTGCCTATACGCCAGTGTTGGGAATTCCAAGGTGGGTGAGGCTACAGTTACAGGTCTACATTAACATCACATATGCAAAATACCATGTTAAAGTACAAAATTTAAATGTGACATTAGAACGGTTAAAAATATATTTTTATTATATGATGGGAGAAAAAGGATGATAAGGGGATGGAAAAGAAACCATAAAAATCTAGGCAATGATGATCACTTCGTACCAGTAGCAAATTGAAACCAAACAATTCGAAAAAAAGAGGTGATCAAAGGATTTAACTTTTGATTTCTTTTCTCCAAATGTATTATATTACAACAAAATTTTTACAGTTCTTTTTAAAGGAAATGGAAAGATTTTGATGTTTGATATTCAATGTAAAACTAATATTTCATGACTATCAAAGTCTTGAATCCTAAATTTATAAAGTTTCAGTTGGGATTTCAAAGACAACTTGCTTACCAGTTAACTTTTGGTAAACAGATTGGAAAGAATCCAACTTGTAGTCAATGTTTGATGAGTCCTTTGAGTCTAATAAAACCTTAGCGATCTTGTTACCTCCAACCAAGTATCTAACTCTCTTACCAACGATTTCAGTTGGGAAAACTAAGTCTTCCAAAATCTTATCGTGGACAGAGGTTAAAGTTCTTGATCTTGGTCTCTTTTGACCTTGTCTGGAAGTTCTACCTGGCTTTGGTAAGATTCTTCTTTCAGCTAAGAAGACAACATGTCTGTCTGGGAATTTCTTTTCTAATTCTCTGGTTAATCTGGTTTGGACCTTGTGGAAACCAGTTAATAATGGAACTGGGACAAAAACGACAATAGCCTTTTTGTTACCCGAAACTTCAATCTCCTTGATTGACTTGAATTGTAATGGTCTCAAGTCAGCCTTTAAATCTGGAGAGTTGGTTTCTAAATCAATTAAAGCTTGAGCAACTTGTAATTCTAATTCAGTTGGTGTGGTGGATAAAACCTTGGTTGCGGCAGACATCTTGTATTAGTACTTGTTATATTAGAACCTCTTTTATTATGAGTACAACAACAACAGTAACACCAAACTTGGAACACTTGTATTCAACACTACTGAAAAACCAAGACCCACCACCACAAACCAACTCTCGCTCACCAACTCGCACTGCAACTCGCTCTCTCTCGCTCGCTGCCCACTCCACCGCGAAAATTGTTCCTAAAAATTTTCTATGCACAAAACTGAAAAATGGCAGATACGATCTGAACCGGGCGGTGAAGAGCACGTCGAAAGTGAGTCGCGCAAGCCCTCGCAGCCCTCCCGCATAGCACGTGATGTCCTACTGCCCTTTTAATCTGGTGATCGAATATGGTGCACAGATGTCTGATGAAGTCTAAAAACTCCGCAAAATTTCCCCACACCAATTGAGCCGCATTTCAAAAGTGGCAGACAGACGGGTAAGTTGGAAAAGCAAAAAAAGTTTTTTTCCCCTTGTAGTAAGTAAGCAGCTTCATTTACGCAGATGGAATATGATTCTCTATTGTACTGAGAGAGATGAGGATGTGGTAAATTTCTTTGAATTTTATTTTTAGCTTTTCCACTCTCCGTTGTCGTATTATCTGTGAATGTTAATAATCAAACGAAATTTGAATCTAATCAGTAAAATTTCATCAACTATTTTCAAAAATCCAATATCAACAACATCATCAATAATGGCTGACTTAGTTGAACAATCAAAGAAACTCTCTGCATACTCAGCAGTTGACGAGAACCTAAAACCAAACCACAAGGTTATTGGAGTTGGATCAGGCTCAACTGTGGTTTACATTGCTGAAAGAATCGGACAACTTTCAAACAAATCCCAATTTGTCTGCATCCCAACAGGTTTCCAATCCAAACAACTAATCATCGACAACGGTTTACAACTTGGCTCTTTGGAAGAATACTCAGAAATTGATATAGCATTCGACGGTGCTGATGAAATCGACTCACAATTAAACTGTATCAAAGGAGGTGGAGCATGCTTATTACAAGAAAAATTAGTTGCAGATTCAGCAAAACAATTCATTATTGTTGCAGACTATAGAAAAAACACTGGAATTTTAGGAAAATCATGGAAAAAAGGTGTCCCATTAGAAGTTGTTCCAGGTGCCTACAACAAGATCCTTAGAGAACTAACTCAATTAGGCGGTAAGCCAACAGTTAGATCAGGTTTACCTGCCAAAGCTGGTCCAGTTATCACAGACAATGGGAACTTCATCATTGACTGTGATTTCGATGAAATTGATGTCCAAAAGGTTAAAGAATTGAACGATAAGATCAAAGCAATGGTTGGTATTGTTGAGACTGGTTTGTTTGTTAATATGGCCCAGAAGGCATATATCGGTAATGCTGATGGTTCAGTCACCACCTTGACTGTTTGATGAGTTGCACCGTGGTACCCTGATTGTATAATAAGCTTTCTTTCTGTATATTATGGGGGTTCATTTCGAATCAATCTCACTCCAAATCATACTCTAGTCTATATTATACACCATTGACAACGTTTGAGACTAAATCATAGCAATGTGGTTTAGCTGTGGTTTAGCTTTAATGCTTTCAAAAAATTTAGAGGAGAATATTAATGAAATTAACGATAAAAAAATTAACACAGTATGTAAAAACATCAAAAAAAGTAAAAGCAAAGACAAAGAGAAAGGAATAAGAAAAATTAAATAAGATATGAAATAACATAAATCACTTTAACCCGAACATGCAAACTTCATAGCATCTAGAATTAAGTTTAGCAAGTCAAAAAAAAAAATTAGGAACATATTAAATGGAAGGAACAAGAATGTATTTTTTCTTTTGTAAAAAGGAAATTAAACAAAGTTAAAATAACAACAATATCTTTGTTCCTTGAGCTCATTTTGGTAAAGTTGAAGTGATCCAACTTAAAACTTCAGTTAATCCAGTACCATTAATAGCAATTGTTGGAATAACACACCATTTATGATCAGTAATCGATTCTAGTCCCAATTGATCAATAATTTCCTTAGCTTTAAAAGAACCATCCAGATCTTGCTTGTTTGCCAAAACAGCCAACAAACAACCTTTCAATTCTTTATCATTGACAACTCTATACAATTCTTTCTTGGCACTTTCAATTCTTTCTCTATCTGCAGAATCAATAACAAAGATCAAAGCATCTGTACCGGAAAAATAATGTCTCCATAAAGCTCTGATTCTTTCTTGTCCACCAACATCCCAGGTGTTCATTATTAAGTTCTTGTATCTGATGGTTTCGACATTGAAACCAACTGTTGGAACAGTCTTTTCAGTCTTTCCAAGTTTCAATTTATATAAAATTGCTATATAGAATGGAGGGGAGGGGGATCACTATGGTTAGTATAAAAGTCAAATTTGAGTTATATGAATTATCAAAAAAATTCTTAATGTGAAACATACTAGTTTTACCAGCATTGTCTAAACCAAGCATAAGCATTCTCATCTCTCTGTTCTTTGAACCCTAAAATAAACGGTGTGAAAAAAGTAAAATAATGATGTTAGCAAGACACGTAATTGAATGAGCAATTGTGATTGTAATCTGTATTGTGTACATACGAATAATTTTGAAATTGCTCCACCCATGTTGTATTATTAGATTGGTATTAAGTTTATAAATGAATGTAGTTTATAATGAACGTAATTGAACAAACAGAGTTTTTAAATTGTATCTGTTTATGTTTATGTTTATATTTGCTTGTTGCGTGTCACTCGTGAAATAAAACAATTGAGATATTTCGTGATTGATAAAGAATGTCAAGTGCAATCAGATAGAGAGGGAAAATTTAACAACTGTCGATGCAATATTATATTCACGGTAAGATGAAATTATTAGCAAGCAAAGAAGAGTAGTTAACAAAGTCACAACAAAGGGATATCAAGATTAAAGATTGAAGTAATTTAGTTGAAGTTGGAAAAGGAAGAGAAAGAAAGAAACAGGTGAACAGTTCAGTTGTCAATTGAACTTAGATCAGTGATTTTCGTACACGTATACACGTAAATTTTAGTTCTTTGTGGAATCAGGATTATTATTTACCATTATTGATTATTATAAATTGCCATTGTAATGGGAATAGTATCATCCAATTATGCAGTATCACTGATTATTTCACGTAGATTGATTGATAAATCAGGGCGGATGTATTTTTTAATGGCAATGCGCATTATTGGGGCGGACAAGGCAGAAAAAGGGGGAATCTCTGGAGCAGAGTGTGATTTACGACGAAAAGTGCTGAACTAGTGTGATTTTATTCATTATATGTGTGTATGTATAGTTGATAGGCTCAACATGTTTTGTGTCTCAGGTCAACTGTGCTGCAATTGCAAACCAACAACAGTGATATCAATCAATCAATCATTGTAGATACACTTCAACCAACGAGCCATACAAGTCTCGCTCTCTGGCACTTCTGCCCGCTGGAGTAAACAAAGATCCGCCTCGCAAAAAAGAAATTCCAAGGTGGAAGGTATGTGGTGCACGGGTGACTCATCACATGCCACCACACGACAGTCGCGTCGATCGGCCTGAGGTCTGTATTTTCCTCTTGCTTATGTAACCGATTACTTCAACAGTTGAGATAACAGCATCAAATACTGATTCTCTGATTGGGGACACTGATTCCGTTATCAAATTTCCAAATCAACATCACCACTTCCTCTCAAGATTCAAGACAATCAACCTTCCACCCTTACAAATACATAATATACCCCATGATCAATCTCAAAATTCCAATACTCAGACCACTTTTTACTCCCATTTCATATCATTCCTAAAAAGTACCACAGATACACTGGTTACAACTTTACAGTGATTTTCTCTCAACCCAATGACCGAGTACAGCCACCACTCGCTCCAAGTTACCACTAGCAGTAATTAATCCTTTCGAAGGATGTTTCTATAATCTATATATATATATACACATTGTAGTGAGCAAGATGAATTCTTTCTTGCTCATAAGTTAAGTTCCAATCATCCACTCACCCACACCTATTTTTTTTATCGTGGAAGCATCTGTATTCTCCGCTCTTGGAAAAGTTATCCTAATCGGGCAACTTTATAATCTCGTTATCACGCTCCATAATTGGCAAACCATGTCATATACCACAAACCATGTAATCCATCCAGCACACTCGATGAGATGATTTACCAAGATGATATGATTTTTTTTTGTATCATAAACCCACTTCATCTGTTTTTGCTTTGTAATGTGTTTGGTTTATATACAACTTGATCTAACCTTCTTTCTTGAATCCCTTACTCAGAGATTTTAATTTATATTTAGAAACACCAGATCACAAACAGTTCATCATACTAGAAACATAAAATGGCTGTCATATCAGAAGAAAACATCACCTCCCAAAACAAAGGCTTCTTAACAAGTCTAGATCCAAAGATCCTACTTATCTTAATAATAGCACTAGCACTATCCACATCAGTCTACAAGCTAACCCAATCAAAATCCAAAAGATCATACTTCCAATCAAACAAATCATTCGTCAAACCATATCGAAAACCACTGCCTGCTAAACTAGCAAACAACAAAGATCGTAAGTATGGAACATGGACACCTGAAATCTTCGAGTATCCTAAAGTTGAAGAATACAAAGATTGGTCAATCACCGAAACCAAGCCTGTTCCATACCGTGCTTTCAAACATACCTATTTCATAACCATGGGTATCAGAACAATGGATTTTAACAGTTGGATCGAGTTGGATAACGAGTGGTTGAAATATCATCAACGTAAACTTGAAAGAATTCAAGAAAGAGGAAATGAATTGTACGGTACGTTACCTGAAGCATGGGATGGTGCTATTGAATTACTTATGGGTTTCAGAGAATATTTACCAACTAGATATCCAACGTTATTTTTAAAAACTGAAAAAGGTATCGATAACTTACAAACTGGTGAAAGTTTTGAATTTGTTAACATTGAACCAAAGGATTTCAAACAGGATCCAATGCTAATGGCATCATTAATGACCCAAGATGATTTGGCATTGATGGTTGAAGATGAAAATGGAGTTTATTATTTAAAAGGTGGTTCAATCATGCTTGCTGGATTTTGGAGATTAAAAGATAAATTAAATCTACCATTATCAGCAATCCATACAAACGGTGAAGTTCCAAAATACAATGAAAAATTAAAATCAGGAATGGAAAAATTCTTCATCAGACAAACTCCAGATAAACCAGTTGTCAGAAACAACTACTTCTTACAAACCGATGACGATTTAGCATGGTCTCATTCAATTGGTCCTGAAGAAAATGAGGTTGTGGGTTGGTATACCGCTGATGAGGCAACTGACATCAACAAGATTTATTTCAGATCAGAAAGACAATCAGTTAGAAAATTACCAGTTACTGGTATCTCAGTGTTCACGATCAGAACATACTTCTTACCAGTTGTAGAATTATGCAAAGAACCTTATATTCCAAAAAGATTATTGGATGGTATCTTGAGTTGGGAGCAGGATGTTCAAGATTATAGAGGTTATACCAAATTTAAAGATGTCTTGTTACCATATCTTGAATTGAAGGCAAAAGAACAAGAACTTGCTGGTTTCACAGTTGAATCAGAACCAAATTCTTATCCATTTTAAAATTAGAAAATGCTTTGATTGATTGATTGATTGATTTCATTGTTCATTGTTCGTGTGTGTGTACGTGTGTGTTTTTTTTTTGCTTAACCCTTTCTTCCTTATTTATTCTGATACTGGTTTATTACATTTTTATTTCTATCTCAAAACAAAACAACTAAAATTTATCTTACTATCGTTGCAAAGGTAGAGTGTAATCATACAGTGATATAAGCAAACACATGCAGTAATTGGAAGTTTGAATGGTTGACAGATTGAAAATGTACTATACAGTGATATAAGCAAACACATGCATTGAAAGTTTGAAAGTTCAAGCACAACAATTCATCTTACTTCAATTGCTGCATCACAACAGTACAAAAGAAGCACAATATATATTGGTATACAAGTACACAATAGCATGATCTTCTGATTTTTTTCTTCTATGATGTTGGGGCGTACTTGTGCTTGCTGAGAAGCAACTATCTTTATCTACATATTTCTAATATAACAAAAAAAAACTAAAAGTGTATTAATATGCAAACGGTATATGTGTGTGTCGGAGAAAGAGAAAGAGAGAGAGGAGAGGAGAGAAAAGAACCAAGGTGGAAAAAATTATATATAAACAGGATAGAAAGGTTTAGTAAAAGATAAAGTTAAAAGGGTGAGGAGGATGAGATGAGAGAGGAGGATTATAAAAAAATCAAAAGAAAATGAAAATAAAAATAAAGAAAAATCCACATTTCCCTTAGATTCCATTTCATTCAATTTAATGAAAAAGGTAGTTAGTAGCCAAACATTAAGATTATGTTCATCATTGTTGTGTTGAATGAATTTAATTTTCATAAAATTCAACATGTCTTTTAGCATAATCCATAGCCTCACTAACTTGTTGATTTGTTAAACCATGTCTAAATCTTAAATGTCTAGTCAAAGCATCACAACGACTGAAAGTCTTGTTACTCAAAAATTCACCATCGCCTGGTGAAGGTTTTGATTTTTTGGAATTATGAGAATTGGCAATGTTTGTGTTTGCATTATCAAGTGAAAAAGTTGTAGATCTATAATTGGTGTTGATAACAAGTTCATTGTCACAATCCAAATTGTTCTTTCTTCTTAAATCATCTTCACAATACATACATCTATAGTATGATCTCTTTGGAGCATGGATTGTATTTTGATGTCTGATTAAATCATATGGTCTTGAGAATTTCTTGTTGCATGGTAAACCTGATTTTGGATTTGCAATCAAACAAACATGATCACCTTCTGGTAATGATAAATCATCTTCAGTTTTCAAATCCTCGTTGGTGTTGTTATTATTATTATTATCATTGACATCAACAGAAGAAGAAGAAAAGGATGATGATGGTGATGATGATTGTTTTGGTTTACGAAGAGTTGATGATTGAATTTCAGTCTTTTGATTCTTTCTAATAACCAATGTTGGCTTTTGTCCAGATAAGACACTTTCTCTTCTATGATCAAAAGCTGGTGTGTATAATTCATCGGATGCATCGGATAAGTAATCATCAGAAACGGCATCTTCTTCATCAAATTCATTCTCATCATCTTGATCATCATCGTCACCAAACACAGCATTATTGTTTGGCATATCCATGCTAATGTTTATATTTTGTTGATTTGTGAAATTTTCTTCATCATCTTCATCCAATTTACCAAAGAATAATTCATGCTGTTGAACCAATCTTGGATTGATAGTTTGAAAATTGACAGTTTGAGGAACTGTTAAAGAGTATATGGAGTTGATATCATGAATATCATCGTTATTAGATCCTCCATTTTCAACTTCTTCATCATCATCATCATATGGCATGAAATAATCTTCATCGTCACCTTCAGCAGTGAAGCTACTTTCACTACTTAAATCATCCAAATCCATCTCCAGGTCATCCAATTTATTTGGAACATCATCATCATCCTCTTCATCATCAGAGAATTCTTCATCGACATAAAAGTCTGGTTTGAAGATATTTAGTTCATTTGATTGAGGAAATGATTTTGAAGTCATTTCAAACTGTAAAATTTCTGGTAAGAAATGTTGTTGATCGTTATTGGTATCATATATCAAATAATTATCTTGAGGTATCAACAACACATCATCATTATGACCATCATAGATATCCATTTTGGAGATGTGAGTATCAGTAGGTGTAACAGCTTCATTAGTGTTAGTGTTGTTGTTATTTGGTTTGTTTGATAATTCGGGACTATTGACACTATCACTTCTTGCTGAATAGGTATAATGATTATTGTTTGAGTGTAATTCATCAGGAAACATTGAGTTTGAATATAGAGAAGGATTGGCATAAGAATTGTAGATGTTATCTAATTGATTTGAAGGAAGCGGTAGCGGTATTGGATTAGCGTTATTATGTAGTGAGTTGTTGGTGGTATCATTAGAGTGGTTCAATGGACGAGAAGATTCATCAGAGAGAGAATGTAGTATGGAATCTTGTGACCCATTAAAGTGTATATATTGGGTTAAATCATCCGAACTTGAATTCTGACTTCCATTATGTGAATTATAATTATGATTATGATGGTTGTTATGTTGAGAATTTGGTAGGGTGTATAATTCGTCTTCCATTATATCTGTCAGGGTACGTTTTAAAGTTGAAGTCATATCTTTTGTGTGAGGGGAAGGGGAGACTTTGTATTTGTATCTTTGTAAACTTAAGCTGTTGTTGGTTTTCTGGTTGTATTTTTTTGAGAAATAATCTAAAATGGCTTTCTTAAGGTATAATAAGATGAAGCTAAGAGTTGAGTTGGTTTGAAGTTTGAAGTGTGGTTGCAATAGAGGTAGTTCTTTTTTTTTAGATTGGTTGATTATTAATATAGAAAAATGAAGACAGCAAGAATGTTTCTTTCTTTTATATGAGAGCGAGGTAGTTATCTAAGATAAGAGAGTGTTTGTGTGTGTGTGTGTGTGAGTGGTTGTTGTTTTTGTTGAGTCTATATCCTTTGATGGTGGATGATAGAGTAAGATGGTTGTTGTTGTTGGTGGGAGTAGATGAGAAGGGGGGAAGGAGTAAGGAGTAAGGAGAGAGAGGATGGGGAAATCAGATGATTTTGTACGACAAAGAAAGGGAAACAGATTCTCACTTTCTCTGTTTCTCTGTTTGTTTTGTTTTGGGTCCGTTTCACATTAATTGATTAATAATGTGGCACAGCACGGTGTAGCACTGTGTAGCACTGTGTAGCACGGCGTAGCAACCAAAGTTATCGGGTTTTACGAGCTTAAATTCCAAATATCCACCAGGCCCGCATCCCCCCGTTCCCCGTGTCTCCCCCGTGTCTCCGTACCACGGCCTTCAAGAAGAGAAGAGGCGCATCAGCCACTTTTTGTGCGTGTGACTAATAACAATTTGAAAATGGAAAATGGCTCAACTTGTCTCTCTGTCATTTATTTATTTATTTAACAATGTAATACGCTTTATAATTAACAAATTTAAAACACGTAATACGTAATACGTAATACCGATTACAGTCCGTAGATTACAGCTGTACAGTCAACTGGTTACCAAATCACCATTTTCTATTGCTACTGTTGCAAGGACTCAATGGTATACACATATCTGCTCTTAAGACACCCTCTTCTATTCTATTCTATTCCACCTTTCCATCTTTCTACAGTTGTGTATTGTATTGTATTGTATTGTATTGTATTGTAGCTGAGACAGTTCCAGTTCCAGAAGCTTCCACTGCAAAAGAGAGAAGAAGAGATTCACATGCGCCATACAAGGCTGTGTGTCTGTTCTTGAAACTGTGTATCTGTGAAACTCGGTGTTAAGCACAGCGCCGCGACTCAGTTCGGCAAATTTAGCGAGAGCCAGAGCGAGAGCCAGACATCCCACACTTCATCCCAACATCATCCCAACATTTCTAAGTCTCTTAATGGTGTATACATCAACAAATTCACTGGCTACTACTACTACTATTATTATCGTGCTCAACTTTCTGTTTCCTGTCACCCACATCGCAATTGAGAAACTCTATTCTGCTAAAACTGTTCCCCTTTGCTTCTAGTCTCTTCTTCGGGGCAGTGCTTCTCTGTCTTCCCCTCACAAATTGCTGCTTGCTTGCTCTCTCTCTCTCTGGTGCGTCGATCGGCGCACGTCGATGGAATGACAACAGCGCATTACGTAAGCGCCTCAGCTCACCACGATTCACGGTTCAAATCCATTTTACAAAAACACGTAAATTTGAAATGATCTAATTTGAACAGAAAACCCAGCTTCTCCTACCCTACCCTACCCACTCAACTTAAAAACTTCTTACATCAACGATTCCCATCTAAGATCAATAAGCCATGCCAGTTTCTAAAACCCCTGAGCCTTCAAATACTCATCCCGCCAATGGTTTATCAAACCTGATTGACGAAGAATCAAGAAACCAACTACTTAAAACACCTCCTATCTTATACCTTGAAGAATCAAAACATATTGAAAAACTAAATATTATCAGAAATAATTTCAAATATGCTTATATCATCCAATGGCTTTATCTTTTAAGACACGTTATTAAATTTGTTGATGCTTTTGATGTTGAAAATTTCGAAGAAGAATTGATTGGTATTGCAACTCCTGTATTCTACAACAATTTCAAAATTAAACTAATTCAATTCTTAACCAACAAAAAAATCGAATACCTTGAATTCGAATTCGATGATCAATTGAATTTGATCTTTGGTAATGATGAAATTGATAATTCCATTCAATTTGATAAATTACAAATCACTGAACAACTTGATTTGATTTATAAGTTGATTAAATTATGTAATTTGAAAAATTTCGATAATTTGAGAAAGATAGTGGATAGATATATTAAACCTCAAGAAGATTTAAGATTGGAATCAATTTATCAGATCAATAATTTTAAAAATGGTACAAGAGAAGAATGGTATATGTTAGAAGATGCAAGATTGTATTATAAAAAAACACAGTTTAAATCTTTAATTATACCAAAATCAAGACAAGATTATCTTAAAATTGATGAAACAAATTTGAAAAATGAATCAATTGAAATAGAATTATTAGAATGGAAATGTCTAACAGTTGGTATTTATCAATTTGATCAATTCTTAACCGATTTGAAGAAAAAAATAGGAAAAAAAACATCAAGCAACGATTATAAACTATTTACAAACTTGAAAACAAACTGCTATGATAAAGTTTTACAACATGACTTAAAAAAAAGAAAACAAGCACTGGCAAGAAAGAGAGAAATTCAAATGCAATCATTAATGGCACATAGAAAAAGATCATCAAGAATCGAAGCAAAGGAAAAGCAAAAACAAGAAGAGGATGAACAAAGAGAATTGGAATTGGAAAGATTGAAAGAACAAGCTGCAGAATTAAGAGCTGCAAAGAGAATGAAATTAAAAGAACAGATGTATTCTAATGCTACTGCATTTTCAAGATCTCAAACTCCAAATGATACACTATCGTTATCGAGATCTGAAAGACAGAGAAATAGATTCGATTCAAAGACAACAACTACAAATGAAATCGAAATCATCAACGATGATGAAGATGAAGATGAAGAAACTTGGAATTTTGATTGTTCGTGTGGTATCAAACAATTGAACTTTGATGATGGAACAAAATTAATCGGTTGTGAGAATTGTGATCGCTGGCAACATTTTAACTGTCAGCCAGATGAAATCAAATCTAAGATCGATGATGAAAATATCATGGATTATAAATTCAATTGTTCATATTGTAGATCGATCGACTTGAAAGATACAACAGCTGATGAAGTTGATCAGGTTGAAAAGGTGCAAGAGCAGATGGTGCAACCATCATCAACACCAGAAACAGCAACACCAGCACTAACAACAGACACAACACTCACAACAGATACAACAGATATAACAATCACCAATCCAGATGCAACAACAACAACAGTGGACTCATCGCTGGTTGTCGGAATTCCAACATCAGAACCGGAATCGACAACCTAGTTGCTATTCATGCGAACCGTACATTATCCTGTATTATATATCTATGTATATATATATCCCAAAACTAATCTGATCGAATCTTATATCTCAAACATAAATAATGTTTCGAATTCTAGTATGTGATTACGAACAGTAGTGCTTGATACATCTACGATGATGCCACTCTCAATACAGAGTCCGATTTTACAAACTACATTTTTCATATGTTTGTTTTGTTATATGAATCAGCTATCTGGATTGATGCCTACGAGTTATTTGAAACAGAAAAGACACTAAACTTCTATGACCGCATTGCCGTGAATAATGATCACGCTCCAGCAAGAAATAGAAATAAACAGAATAAATATATTGTCACCCTCAACGAAGGCAAACCCTATTCCATGCAGTGGGAAGTATTGAGTGAAGATAATGTGAAGAAATGTATCAGTCGAAAAGTCTTTTCCAACAGGGTAGAAGTGTACTCTAGATGACGTCAATAAGCCTCTTGTGTCAAAGAGCAATCATGCATGGAATATAGCTGGTGGTTCTTATTTGGAAAATAGTTAACAGAAATCCACTGAAGAAAACTGTGATGCAAAGAAAATAGCTAAGGAAATTAAATCAATTAAGAAATCAGGAAATAGCAGACAAGGAAAATTTAAATTCCCTTACCCAGAACACTCACATAGCTCCATTGTCAACACCCTCTACAACGTCCACCGTCCCTGACCAAGTACTTTTCACAAAATTCAAAACTTGGTCACACATGCAAGCACGTTCGGTCCCTGGATTGGCTGAACCAATTGTTCCTAACTTCTCATCATGGTACACTTACCTGATCTCTATACTTCTCCTTATTTCATGCTTCACAATCACCTATCTGCTAATCAACAAACTATGAAATTTCAACCTCACAGTCAATGACTGACTCAAGGAAGGCAAACCCGTTTCTGCGGTATTAGTGATTGTTGATCTATTTTCATCTAGAGTACACTTCTACCCGGTTGGAAAAGACTTTTCGACTGATACATTTCTTCATATTCTATTTAATCAATACTTCCCACTGCATGGAATACCACAGGTAATTCATTCAGATCGTGGAACACAGTTTACAAATGAGGTATTTCAACAGTTGTTAACGAATCTTGGTTCTTCATCTCGGTTAAGTGTGACAGATCATCACCAATCCAATGGTAAAGCAGAACGTTATATTAGAACTTTGGAAGACTATCTTCGATGTTACATCGATCAGAACACTAGTTGGACATCGCTTCTACCAACTGCTGAATATTCCATTAATGCAGCACCATCCAGCTCACTTGTTGGTTCTTCTCCCTTTGAATTGGATCTGTCTTATGTATGCATCATCTCCCACGACGGTCACATATTTAGATAGTGAGTCAAATCGTACTGCTGATGATATCACTGAAGCCCTAGAAGTTCCATCAATTTTCTTTGTTTTTGCCATTCGAGGGCCTCCGTAATGTCAGTATGGTACAGTTTAGCGTAACAGATATACTGTGCTCGCCAACCTATCTGCTTACCTAAATATTTGTTTCACTAAGGGGAGGGGGGAAGGGGGTCTCCCTTAACAACATTGGATTTCTTAGACAATCAACATTTTACTGAATCTCTAGTACAGTTGACCTATTAATACTACCACATGGAGGTCTTCCTAAAAATTTCATTTCAACATATCAACCGTTTCCTGACGCTTATGGTCCCATATCGGGAATCTGAGCATTGTCTCACGGATCCATGTTGAAAACAAATTTATAGAAGGACCTACATGAGGTGATATTAATAGGTTAACTGTACCAAGGTGCAGCATAATGTTGCGCTGCTTGCCTTCTTTCAAGAAAGCTTAACACGCAAAGACTGACTTCAACTCCAATGGAGGTCACAATAGTAAATTCCCTTTGAAATATCAGGAAAACTCACAGAAACACCCACTAGTGTCCTTCAAATTCACTTTTCCACTCAACATTCCCAGAAATACTATCACGGGGGGGGGGGGGACTGGAATAGACATCATTCCATTCCAGAGGCACAATGGGCCAAATTCTTCAAATCGCTCAGTTGAGCCAGAAAAAGTATCCAGACTACACAGAATGGTACTATCTTTTGAATACGGGACAACTCAACAGATGTCTCTATAGAGTGCAGGAGAAACAGTATTGCTATCAAACATATGCAAAAGACAAACCAGGTTTGACCGCTGCTTGGGTCTTGGCCAGTTTGGTTTGGCAAAGGGAGCAGCTAATTAACGATACCGACAGACACGAGAGATTGAAGAAAAAGATCCGCAAACACATTTGCTATCTTTGTTCTTCAACAGGAACTCAACCTGACTTCCCCGGCAGTAATGAGATATGTGAAATCACAACAAAGCTTCCAGCATCATCTAAAACATCCACCATCTTCATTTGTAACTCATCTTGCACCATCTCGGACGTTTACCCCATCAATCTTTTCATCGGCTTTCTAATATATCTTATGAGAAAACGATATGGCAAATGTACCTCCACTTCTCCAACAACCGGTATCATTACAGAGCTGGAAATAAAAACTGCATACCGAATATTTCTTTATCAAAACGTCTATTGGGAGAATTCATCTAATGGTTGGATACTTCATATTCGAGTTGATTTTGCCCTCTGGCACCGATGGCACCGATTTTGAACTTTTTTTGTACATCAACATAAGTTGATGAATTTTTCTTGATAATCCTTCAACTGCATTCATATATTCTTATGGACATGATGATACTTTGTTGAAGGCTATACAGTAGATATTTTGTTTGATTTGTATTAATTTGTTTATACATCTGCAAAAAGGCGGAAAGACAATTATTTTATAGTAGAAATGTAATAACGGAAAAGCGAGAAAAGTCAGGCAACGTGCAACGTGCAACGCGGAATTGAGTAGTTAGGTTGGAGGCTGGTTTTGAGACTACTTACTCGAGTGTTCCTCTAACTACTTATAAATAACGTAAATTCAAAATGATAATATTAATTAAGAGTAAATTCATAAATTTAAGAAAAAAATAGAAACTTAAAATAGGAGAGGTATAAAAGAGAGAGAGAGAGAGGTATCAAACTAATAAAGAGGTATCAAAAAAAGCAAGTACAAAAGAGAATCAGTATATAGATACAAAAACAACACAAAAAAATTAAAGACAAAAATATCCATCATCAAATCACAAACAAATCTATAAATTTGCATAATCTACCATCATTCAACGTCAATTAGCATCCTTCATCCACAACTTATCATCATCACAACACCAATGTCTATGGATGTTGGGTAGGGCCACTTAAAAACCTAGACTTTCTCTTTCTTTCACCATAAGTCTGAGTCTTGTACTCTTCAGGAACAGTAGTCTCAAAAGACACGGTCTTAGTAGTGAAATCAATCTTAATCTCAGGCTCATTCACCAAATCAACCTCAAGAAAATGCAACCAGTACTCTTCAAACTCATCATTCGACATCGAGTCGGATTTGATCGCTTTTAGGTAATCATGAAGCTCATCTAATGATAATTCACGGCCTTTTCTATGGATGTACGACACGGTATACTCTGCTAACAACTTCATCTTTTGCGCAGCCAGTTCATCAAACACACATTGTTCTTTGTTTGGTATCACACCAAATCCAGATTGCCAAGGTTTGTGGATGATGTACCCAGAATCACATTTTATGTTGCCGTCCGGGGAACAAGTTGCGTGTTCAGGACATGGTTCACATGAGAATTTCAGACTTTGACTCAAATAGGTGTCAACGTTCTGAAAATATGGTTTGAGTTCAATTAATGATTCTTGGAAAGATTCAGGAAGTTTGGAGTATAAGTCAACTGAGATATTACTCTCTGGTGAAATATTACAGTAACCAACATCATTTTTCATCTCCCGTAATGTCTGTCCACCGTATAACAAGGTTGATGAAATAAGAAGCAATGTAGGATATTTCAATAGACGCCAGATAGAGAATTTCTTCTTTTGTGTCTTCTGTGGCTTGGTGAATTCCTTAGATTCAACAATAATCTTCTCCTCGAGAATGTTTTCTGCTTCATTCAAAACTTCATCAACTTGAGAAACAAGTTGTTTGAAAATTATCTCTTCATCCTCTTCCTTCTGGTCAACTTGAGAGACGACAGAGTTGTAGATGGATTCATTAACCTCAATTTCAACTTCTTCGTCATCATCATCAATAACGATACTATCCTCTTTTAAATTTTCAAGTGAAAGCTTTCTGGTTGGCCCAGTTAATAAAATCTTGGAATATGAAATCTCGTTCAATGGAGATATAAGACCCTTGCCAGGAGTGGATGTTCTGCTATAATTAGGGCTTCCTGGTGTATTTCTAGTGCTGGTACTCTTGGTATGTTTTGTATCCTTTGTAGATGGTGTCCGTTGGGCACTCATAGTTGGATTGTCAAAATTAAGAGGAGAGAGATGTGGATTGAATAGAGTTGAATCAAGCAGCTTATCAGTATCTTCCATCAGTTTTGAAACATCGGCAGCCATGTCAATTCCCTCATCAGTATCTAGGGTAATCTTTGTATGTTTGGTTCTCTCGAATGCCTCATTTATTGCCTTATTCAGCTCAGAGTCAATAATCTCTTTACTTGGAGTGGAAAGCTTCTTTTTGGTGTCAAAAGCCTTCAAAGGAGATTTTTTAGGGGAGCCATTAAAGACAACATCAAGTTTTGATTTTAAAGGAGTCTTCAGTCTAATAGGAGACACTTCGAAATTATCCAATGCATTCTTCTTTTTAGTCAACGTTGAAGGAGGAGAAACAGAATTATCAGATGATAAGAAATGTGATGTGTTTGGACGCAGTTTTGTTCTCTTGACCTTTGTAGTGGAATCAGGAATATGTTTTGTTGGAGTGTTGTCAGGCGATGAACGTTTTGAAGGAATAATTTGGGATTCAGTCTTAGGGGCAGGTGAGTCGATATTTGAATGTTTCACTTGAAAGACATTCTCTGATGAAAACGATGAGTCTTTTTCACCATCAACTACTTTGATTTTATCATCATTGTCCTGGTTATTTTCCTCGCTAACACTAAAAGCTTCATCATCGTCGTGAGTTGGGGTTTTTGAAGAAGATTCGCTACTTGACTTGCTAGTTTTCTTGGACTTTTTCTTCTTCTTGCCTTTGGTTTCAGCTTCTGCAACGGTTAAGAATTCAATCCCTTCGTGACTGGCAATATTGGAATTATTAAGTTCGTTCAATAGATCCTTTGACTTTGACGAGATGTTAATTTTGAACAGTTCAAGCAATTCAGGTTTCTTTGCATTTGATGGGTATGTGATGTTGTAGTCTGCTAAAGCTGATCTTAGATGGGCAACTGTCAGTGTTGAAGGCTCAAAGTCTTCTTGAAGATAAGTTTCTTTCTCAGCCATGATAAGTTTAGTAGACAACAACGATGGTGATGCTAATTCACTCTTGGAACGTCAGAATACTCTTCTGTTTCTGATTTTTAGTTTGCCTTTACTCTTGCCATTTGGGTTACATTTCTTTTGTTTTGTTTTGATTTTCTTTATGTAAACACGAAACACTGCTGGCACGTGCGATGGATGTGGCAGACTGGCACGCCTCACCAGAGAAATATCTGCTCACGTAAGCGGTTGTGCAAGCATATTTTCTTGTGGAAAATTTTCCAATTTCAAAAAATTTGGAGAGAGAGGCCTGTTTAATACGAAAGCATCAGTTTCAACAAATGGTACAACATAGGTGTCTGTTTTGATTTGTTCGTAGTGCAAGCAATTTATCCACAATGTCTGATCAACAAACTAACGATATCACAAATGGTATTCAGAATGTCAACCTGAATAACCAACAGCAACAACAACAGCAAAAGTTCGATCCAACTGGTGCATCATCATTTGTCCCAAACTTTGGTGCCGCTCCAACATTTGTTCCTGGTCAACAATATAACCAATTTGGCGGTCAGCCCCAACAACAGCAACAATTTGGTCAGTACGGTCAACAACAACAGTTTGGTCAGTACGGTCAACAACAACAATTTGGTCAGTACGGTCAACAACAACAGCAACAACAACAAGGTTATAACAACTACAACAACAACAGAGGTGGTTATACCAACAACAACTACAACAACAGAGGTGGTTACAATAACAATAACAACAGTAGAGGTGGTTATAACAACAATACCAATTATAACAACAACTATAACAGTAATCAGTACGATCAACAACAATACAATGAGCCACAATCAACTGGTACTCAACAAATGAGCTTGGAAGACTACAAAAAGCAACAACAGGAAAGTTTGAACAACTTGAATACCAAGCCAAAGAGAACTTTGAAGTTGAACCTAAACTCTTCAACCGTGAAGGCTCCAGCAAAGAAACTTGTCCTTGAAACCAAGAAGGAGGAACCAAAGGTTGAAGCTAAAAAGGAAGAGCCAAAAGAAGAAGTCAAGGAAGCAAGTCCAGCTCCAGCACCTGTTGTGGCTGCTGCTGCTGTCCCAACTCCAGTTAAAAAAGAATCGACTCCAACTCCAGCCAAGAAAGAATCGACTCCAACTCCAGCCAAGAAAGAAACAGCTGTCGCAACTGCAGATGCCATTGCCAAAGAACAAGCTGACTTCGTTGATCCAGAAGTTGTTAAAGATCTGTTTGGTGGTAAGGACCATTTATCCATCATCTTTATGGGTCACGTCGATGCTGGTAAGTCAACCATGGGTGGTAACATTCTATATTTAACTGGTGCCGTTGACAAGCGTACTGTTGAAAAATACGAAAGAGAAGCCAAGGATGCCGGTAGACAAGGTTGGTATTTATCTTGGATTATGGATACCAACAAGGAAGAAAGAAATGATGGTAAGACCATTGAAGTTGGTAAATCATACTTTGAAACCGAAAAGAGACGTTACACCATTTTGGATGCTCCAGGTCACAAGTTGTACATTTCCGAAATGATTGGTGGTGCATCTCAAGCTGATGTTGGTATCTTGGTTATCTCTGCCAGAAAGGGTGAATACGAGGCTGGTTTTGAAAGAGGTGGTCAATCAAGAGAACATGCTATGTTGGCCAAGACCCAAGGTGTCAACAAGTTAGTTGTTGTCATTAACAAGATGGATGATCCTACCGTCAGCTGGTCCAAGGAGAGATACGATGAGTGTACTTCCAAATTAGCACAATATTTGAAGGCAATTGGTTTCCAAAAGGGTGATTTCATTTTCATGCCTGTTTCCGGTTACAGTGGTGCTGGTTTGAAAGAAAGAGTCAAGAAGGAAGAATGTCCATGGTACGAAGGACCAGCCTTGCTAGAATACTTGGATCAGATGAAATTGGAAGACAGAAAGATTAACGATCCATTTATGTTGCCAATTTCAGGTAAGATGAAGGATTTAGGTACTGTTGTTGAAGGTAAAATTGAATCCGGTCACCTTAAGAAGAACCAACAATTATTGCTCATGCCAAACAAGATCCCAGTTGAAATTTTAACTATTTATAACGAAACTGAAGCTGAAGCTGACACCGCCTACTGTGGTGAACAAGTTAGATTAAGACTTAAGGGTGTTGAAGAAGAAGATGTTTCCGCTGGTTATGTTTTATCATCAATTACACATCCAGTTAAAACCGTCACCAGATTCGAAGCACAAATTGCAATTGTTGAGTTGAAATCTATTTTATCTTCTGGTTTCTCATGTGTTATGCATGTCCATACAGCCATTGAAGAAGTTACATTTACTGCATTATTACATCATTTGCAAAAAGGTACCAACAGAAAATCAAAGAAACCTCCTGCATTTGCCAAGCAAGGTATGAAGATCATCGCCGTCTTAGAAACTACCGAACCTGTCTGTATCGAAACATATGACGACTATCCTCAATTAGGTAGATTTACTTTAAGAGATCAAGGTCAAACCATCGCCATTGGTAAAGTTACCAAATTGTTATAAACGAAGGAAGTTAACCTAGATTGAAAATAGACGGTGTTTCTTTTTCATGAGTTAGTTTTTTATTCGTGTTTAATGTTTTCTATGTTTTACCTTATGTCTGCTTTGATTTAATTTGATTTAATTTGTTTTAAATCTCAACTATTTCGTAATTGAATCTTTGATCATTATGCTTTTGATAATAAATAGACTAAATGTATTCAAATTACTTTATACCACAAAAAGAAATGTACAAAGACAAATTTACTAATCAGAATTGTATCAGTAAAAAAACAAACGTAGATCAGATTTTCAACTTGGACAAATCAAAACTTTCTTGAGGAGCATTGACCATCTGTCTTATCTTCTCAATCTCTTCTCTATCATAAACATATCTTCCTTCAGAATCTGCCATACCGGTAATACAAGGTTTAACATACCTATATAACCAATCGAAAAACAAGTCAGGCTTCATACCCAAATCCTCGTATGTCAACTTGCTTTGATCAATAACCTGATCGATCTTAGATCTGGTATAAGAATCGGATCCCAACGAACTCTGGGAAGAATTGAGCTTTTCATTCATCCAGCACCATAATTTGGCTCCAGCTTCAGGCAATGGGATGTTGTAACCTGTGGCAGCAGGCATATAAGTATTGGCACTAATATTTGTGATATGCATGAACATTGCTCTCAACTCCGCTTTGCTGTATCTGTCAGGTCCATATAACTCATACGTCTTTCCACATGTTGAATCATCGTACCCTATTTTCTCTAATGCACTAGCAACTTGAAGGGCGTGTGTTGGGTACACAGACTGCTTCAATAAAATGTTACCACCTAGCTTAGTCACAACGAGCAACTCGTTCAAAAAAGCGGAATTACGACAGTACATAGGAGCAGGTCTAACAATCGTGACTTCTGGTCTGATTTCTTTAACCACTTCCTCTGCAATACCCTTTGTTGCATAAAACACCGACTTTGAATTCGGATCAGCATTGTATGATGAGACATGAACTAATCTTGGAACGTTGAACTTGGCGCACGCTTCAGCTATCCTCTTTGCACCTTCGATATTCGCATCAGCCATTGAGAAGTTTTTTGTATTCTGATTGGATCCAATTAAGTTGAAAACAATATCGGATCTACAAACACTCTCTTCAATTGATTTGATGTTTCTTATATCGAATTCAACAGGTTGAATAACACCCAAATCACCCATGACTCTAGACTGTCTCAATGCATACTCGTTTCTGTATGGGGTAACTGTAATGGTACCATGTTTGCCCAAGTTTGAAGTTAGGATTCTGCCTAAGACTCCAGTAGCTCCAAAAACTGTTGCTGTCAAACCTGTTTTCGAGTGTCTACCACCAGACCCGGAGATGATTTTAGTTTCTCCTGTTTTAGTGATGTGAATATCACTAGACAATGGGAACCTATATATCGATCTTGTCTGAGACAAGTTGATCGAATTTCGATTGATTGCTAAAGGATTGGTAATTCTTCTAACTTTAAGCATGACTATCCTTCGTTTTGCAGTTTTTGAGTTGTTTGTTTCCAGTCCACACCAGTTTCAAAAAAGGAGTGTTTTGAAGGAACAGTAATCCTTCAAACGAAAATGAGGGGAAGAGGCTACCGATCTACAGGCACGCGAAATGTGGGTGGCAGATATGAGTAAAAGTTGATTAATGGTGAGAACACAAAGGGTTAAGTTGAAATCAAACATATATAACACCAAAGTAATGAAATGCTCATATACTTGAGGTAAAACAAAAGAAACATGGATATGGCAGAGAAAGGAAAGAAAAAAAAATGGAAAATGGAAAGTGGAAAACTAAAACTAGAACTAAAACTGAAACTCACACTTGAATGAGAAGTACAGCATAGACTTGAGACAAACACCAATGTGAAAACAACGAGTAAAAACCCAAACAAAATAAAACAAAATAAAATAAAACAAAACAAAAACGTAACAATTTAACTAATCAATCTTTTTTTCTTTTTTTTCTTTTTTTTTCAGATATGTGAACAATTTAGATCTATTCCATTGAAGCATTTAGGGAGTTCAAACTTTGCTGAGCGTAAAATCTAACATCGACATCCTCATCATTCAACAATTTTTCCAAAGTTGGCTTTATACTGGTTGAAACCAACGACTTTTGTTCTTCGTTACCAAGTCTCAGTAATGTTTCTGAAATACTCAATAATGATTTGGCAACGTTGAATCTAATATTTGGAACATGATCATCCTGCAATGATTCAATGAATGGATAAACATCCTCAGCAATTGAATCTGGTGTCAACACAGAAATCAATTTGTCAAATGCAAACAAACATGTGATTCTGCATATAAAGTTATCATATTCTTTGGTTTGTTTCTTCGCTAGTAATCTCTTGATCAATTCTGCCTTGCACCATTCTTCACCGAAGAACTTTGTTAATTTTTGTAGATTTAAAACAGCAGCCTCTCTAATTGAGTAAACTGGATCCCATAACCATTCCATACAAAGATGTCCTAAGGCTTCATCAAAAAAGGCAACACCTAATTGTTCGGCTAATAATGGGATCTGTTCAATAATTGCTAGTCTAACTCTCCATAGCTTATCGTTTGCTAATGCTGTAATGGCAGGTAATAGAGATTCTGATAATAATTGGATACCAATAACTCCATTAACTTGTTGTAAATTGGAAATAATATTCAATCTAACTTCACTGAATTCATCCTTTAGCATCTCAACAAAAACAGGCACCAAATACTCAATAGTGGCATCTTTACCTAAAACTGGTGCTAATCCAGTAACTTCAGAAGCCAGAGCACTTCTAACAGACTCGGATTCATCCATACTTAATTGTGAAACAACTGGCACGATCTCATTCAAGACGATCTTTGAATCGTATTCATTAACAGATTTACAGAAACCTGGTAATTGTTTAGAAATTGCCTTTCTAACTTCAGCCTCGTTATCTTTCATCAAGGCAATTAAATTTGGAACCAATTTCAAGATGTATTCTTCATCATCCAAATTGATAGCCAATTTTTCAAATTTATCAGCAACCATGTATCTGACTCTCCAACTTGAATCGTCGATCAAGTTAATCAAACTAACGATCAAATCTTCAGTATGAGATTTATCATCAATTTTCTTTAAGAATTTCAAAATGGAAATCAAAACCTCAACAGATAAAAACTTGACAGAATCTTGGTTATCCTTAACTAATGAATTGAACATCAATATAATCAAATCCCAATGAAACTCAGCAATATTCTCAGGCTCATTGAAAGTATCAGCCAATAGGTCAATCAAGATAGGTAATTGTGAACCACTGGCCTTTCTAACCATTGGTGAGTCATCCTGAATTAACTCAGAGAACAACTTCAACAACTCTAATCTTAACTCAGATGAAACTCTAACCAAAACGCTCTTGAACAACCCAGCAGCGGCAATATGCAACGAGAACCATTTCTCCTTTGACAATCTATTAATCAAAGGAATAAAATCCTGAACCAATTGTTCATCGCTCAACGACTCACTAATCAGATTCAACGAATCAACAGCCTTCTCTCTAACAATCGGCTCTTCACAAGCTGTAATCTTCTCTAAAATAGGAATCAACATGGTGGCATGCTGAGCACCACCAACAAAAGGAACAAACTTACCGAGTTCCTCAGCAGCAATCGCAACAACCTCGTCTTCGTCATCAGGAACAACGTTGTCCAAGAATGGCAATAGCTCAACCCTGGTTCTTTCTTGGCCTAAGGCAATCGCAATCGTGTCCAATCTCTTCATGGCCTGAACTCGGGACGCAACGTCATCATGCCTGAGCTCATCCATCAACAATGCAATCGGATAAAGCTCTTCAACTGAGGATGGTGTGGCTTGGATAGCTGTACTCATACTTATGAATAATGATGTTTAATATGGTTGTGATATGAAGTGGACGGGATCGTGGGATCGTGGGAATGTGAAATGCTTTATTCTTGTTTATTAATAAAAATCAAATATAAGGATGGATTCGATATATTCAATTGATTAATTATTGGATTTGAATATGTATGAGTGAATATAAACCAATAAAATAATTCAATGTATGGTATATTGAAGCTTATACTGGATATTAATGGGATGAAGTTGATCAATCTGTGCAGTTTTACCCAAACTTGCAAGCTCATGAGAGTTGCACCGGTGTGAGACACCAGTTGTTTGATTTGGAACGTACGCACTTTCGCAACGTTCTTTTTTCGGACGGGCAACACGCAACACCCTTGCACCCCCAGCGGCGCCACGTTCGCCTCTCTGCGTGCGCCACTTCTGTTACGTTGCTGCCTCTTACGCAGATTCAAGATGTATTATGAAATATATCTACTTGCACCATAAAACTAACAAGAAACAAAAAACTAAATATCGATGTATTGTGTAAAAAGACATTGGGGGGGTAGGGTATCCAAAAACAAGCATCAAGACAAGGTTTCAATCAGTCATCCCGACATTCGCTGTAGTAACCAGTTATATCCTGACCTCTCAAACCAAAGTTCCTATCGATGTTCTCATCAGCAAGACAATCAGCCAGCCATGGATGGCTGCTCAACGACCCTGCATCCATTCTTTTCTTCGGTTCGAATTCTAACATACACAGCAAGAAATTAGAAATCTCAGCAGCTTCAGACTCACCAAGATGATATTCATCAGACAACACCTCATTCAGAGTCCAAATCTTTAATTTTGAAATGTTTTTAAAAGATTGAAAATTCTTATCGAAAAACTCCCGTGCGTATCTACATTTCTTAAGATAATCTTTAGTTGGCCAAATTTGCAATAGTTCAATAATTTGAGCCAGATGATCATCATTCTTGTTGTATGTTGAGCCGGACTTTGGATCGAATAAATAATCGCCTGTAATCAACTCAAAGATAAGACAAGCACATGACCATAGATCCGTTGAGCAACCCCATTTTGAACCAAGTATTGTTTCAGGGGCTCTGTATTGCCTTGTTTGGATATCGTTTGTATAGTGTAGGTTATTCCAACATGCATTACCCAGATCTGCAATCTTAACCGAAATAATCGAGTCGAATTCATTCAAAATGGACTGATATGAGTGTGTGGAGAAATTAGACTCTCTTCTATTAAACTTCGGTGTAACTAAAGGTGAATTTGGTGGAAGTCGTTGATAGATACCACTACTCTTGACATTCCGTTTATCATTGAATGGACTGCTCGGTGGTTCAGGAAATGGAACATTGTGAGGTATCTCAGAAGCATCAACAAAGATATCAGGCGATTCAACTTCGCTTGAATCCTCCTCATTATCATCAACCATCAATTGATCCTGTGACACATCGTCATCTTCTTCGGGTATTGGGTCGCTTGCTGCAAGTACCGAAAAATTCTTCTTATCAGCAGTGGAAGTACGACGGTAATTCATTTGTGGTACAGGCAAAGAAAGTGGTGATCCATTATGGTTGCTGATCGGATTATTCTCTGAATTGGTTGTGTTATTAGTAAAATTAGTGGTGGTGGTATTAGTTGATTTCTTACCATTGAAAGAAATATGATTAGGAAAATTGATGGTCTCATGATTAGTATTATTGTTGAGATCAGAATAGGATGAAAATGATGATGCAATTGAATTTTGAGAAGGTAAAGTAGGAGAATCCAATGTAGAGGTATTCAAATTGACTCCACTGTTGCTATGATTACCGAACGATGTCATTGAATTAGCTCTCTTTTGAGAAAATGAAAATGATCTGAAGAAATCATCAACGGACCCACTTGTTTCAACTGGGGAAGTTAAAGGTTTTGATAATCTAACGGAAACAGCTCTCTTTCTAGGTCCTCTTGAATCACCATCGAATGAGTCTCCACCATTTGGATTGTGATCACGGGGTTTCAGTGATTGAGATCTTGACCGATCAGTAGATCTTTTTTGTAGGATTTTTTGAGTCTTTTGATTTCTTCTTTCAAATTCCAACAATTTAACCAACCTTTCAACATCCTTAATCTCAACCAACACATTCTCTGGTTTCAAATCCGTATGGATTATACCACATTCTCTGTGCATATAGTCCAATGCCAAAAGAATTTGCTTGGTAATCTGTTTGACCAAAGTGATCGGCAATCCACCGTAACTCTCTTTCAAGATTGTCAAATCATTCAGCATGGATAAATGAGTTTCGAGGGAGTCTGATACGCTCAGATTGACCGGTGCAAGTGCAGGATCATTATTACTGCTGATATTATCATTATTACTGCTGTCTTTGTTGGTATTATCATTGGACGTGGCAGGGGCAGTTGGATTATCATTGCTGTTTTTCAATTCAATCTCTTTAGTTTTCTCCTTTTGGAATTGTTTATAGCGAATCAGCAAGCTCAATAAATTCTCACCCAAAACTTCAAAAACCATACAAATATGATCACCATTTGGGCCTTTATGAACGAAATTATCCAATAATTTCACAATATGTTTCTTACCAGGATGTCTTTCTGAACCATCTTTTATCTTTGTAAGGATTTTAATCTCATCCAAAGCTGCAGCTTTATAATTTTCAGATGATCTAACGATCTTTATGGCAACGTGCCTTGTATTGGATGAATCATAAGCCAACCAAACAGTTGAGAAATGGCCCCATCCTAATTTTCTAACAATCAGATATTGGTTTTGTTCACCGTATCGTTCACCTACAAAAGTAGGATGATAACCACCTTCTTTATAATCATTCAAATCTTCCTCTTTTCTCAATTTTTCTTCATTTTCATCATCTGAATCAGAGGATAAAATATCCTCTGGGTCGAAATCATCAGCAGGGTTATTTTTTTTGCCATTTGCGTTGGTTGTCAAAATCAAAGGAGAATGGGACGGCAAGCGAGGATTTGAAGAAGGGTTTGGAGAACCGTAACCAGAACGATTTGCGGAAGTTGAAGAAGAAGAGCCAGACTTCAATGGAAAAAGGCCGTCCTGGTTTTTAATGGAATGTGAGAGGTTACTATGTTGAGAAGGGTTTGATTTATTTGACACTGAATGCTTTGCAAAGGAGAATCGATTTGATAGCAGTCTCAAAGTTGAGTTTTTACGAGCATGTTTTAAAGATGGGGGATTCTTACTCTGCTGTTGTTGTTGTTGTTGTTGTTGTTGCTGCTGCTGCTGCTGGCTATCGGATGCATTACTAATGGAAGATAACGTGGTGTCGTTATTTTGAGATGAAATTGAAGATGAGTCCCTGGTGATGCTATTGCTCGAGCTTTTTGTAGTTCTAATACGAAGCTTTGATTTTGTGAGGGTCTCCGGGGGGACTTTCTGTTCCATTGGAGAAGGTATGGATTCTGGTGTGATCATCTTGATGATGAGATGAGATGAAGCTTGAAGTAATAGGGAAAGATATGCTATGCAGAGATGATGTAAGTGATGTAAGTTTGTATATATCCAAATATATCCAAGTGAGTATTATAGGAAACACATGTACATATATATATAGATATAGCAGGGTCGGTGTTAGTTCATAAAATGGAGATGAAAACAAAAAAAAATTGGGTGTTATGTTAGTGGTTGATCCATGCAATGTTCTGTTCTGCTTGCTTGTGTGGTTGGTGTGGGTGTGGGTGTTGATTTGATTCACTGTTGCAGTGCCAGTGCCAGTGCACCGTTTTAATTAGGAGGTACAAAGGGAGAAATCGATTGTTCCGCGCACGTCGAAGCAGCTCGAGCCCCGCATAGTGAGGGCGCTGGCACCCGTGCACCACACAAGGTGGGACGGAAGCCCGCCCATGTTCCTTCCGATATTTGGTGCACGGGTGCACGTGCATTGTCGCACTCTTGCCTTCGCTCTTGTGGTGCACAGGTGTTCTGTCCTGTGCCCAAGCTACTTATCTATCTCCAGGGGCTCATCCTACAAATGACAGCTTACTTGACATGGGCACCCTTGCTAAAACTAAAATATATATATTAAAACTTCTCTAAAACTAATCCTAATACTAAAAGGAGCTTAAAAGAACAATCTAAGGATCTCCAAGACACCTCCACCCATTATCAAGAAACACAACACAAATATCCATGTCTTGGATAGCGCAAACTCAGACTTGTTCGACTTTTGCTTTGGCTTACCCATCTGCTTCTCAAGCTTCTTAGCAAACTTTAAATTGCCTCTTCTTTGTGTTGGTGTTTGTAATGCCTTATCAAGTTCAATTATCATATGGTCTTGTTAGTAATCATTTCTTGTGTGGGTGTTGTAATTGCTGCACCGCTGTTTGTGCTGCTTTTTTATGTTGTCGGAGTTTGCTTGTGTGGGGATAAGCTGTCATTTCAAGTTATCCAATTCAAGTCAAGTCAGGCATCCGGCTCTTCGTTATCTTAGCCACAAGTGTGCATATAACATACCATATTGATTATTGTTGTGTTGTGTGAATGTAAATGTGGTTGTAGATCTACAATGAACTGTATATACCTCGATAGCAGTTCACAGCAAAAGGACAAAAAAGTGACCACGTAAACAGATCACAAAACTTTTCAACTTCAAACAAAACGCTTTCTCGCGCGCACCAAAGAAAATCAATCGAGACTCACAGCGAGAGCGAGAAAGTGAGAAAGTGAGAAATATCAAATAGATTATTACTGAGTTAGTAAATCTGAAAGAGAAAGGAGAACACACCTATTGATCTGACAATTATACCACTACTCACCCTGCAAACCACATTACATTGCCTGTTCCTGCTTTATGACTACTCAAAAGACTAAAACAGTGACTCTTCTTGAAGACAAATTCAGTCAGGTGATCACTTTGGAATGGAATAACGACGGCACAAAGCTGGCCATCTCCAAATCTGACAAAACAATAGTCATCAGAAAATTTGATCCAATTAGCTATAGACTCGACAGTGAGTCAATCACAATAGGTGAAAAGACATCCACTACAAATAGCAATAGTAAGCCACTACAACAACAGCAAACACAACAGCAGCACCAACAACATCATCATCTGTTCACCAAACCAGTTGGTTCAATTTCATGGGATCCTAAAAATTCAAACAAATTCCTTACCGTTGGCCGTACCAACGAATTGAAGTTATGGGAGATTAAACAAAAGAAGATTCAACCGTTGCTTACCGATACATTTACCCTTTCCAATAATAATAGCCAAGATTCAACTGGTAATGACGATTATGATAACGAATCGTTTGTTCTGGTTAAATTCAGCAAGTCTGGTAAGTTAATCTGCGTGATAACTTCTCAAAACAATGTTATCATAATAAATCCCCTCAATTTTGAACAATTGATCAAGTTCAAGATAAATTCTAAAATCTACGACTTTGATTGGAACTTGAATGATGATTATTTGACGCTCGCATTAGAGTCGGGTGATTTACAAATTTTGAAATTATCACTGAATGATGATGCTAAGGATATGAAAACTATAACAGATGCCACTTTGGAATTAATGATATCGTTGAAAATATCATCATCCAGATTAACCAATGTTAAATTCTCAAATGATGGTAACTATATAATTACCGGAGGAAGCGATTCAACAATTCAACTACTCGATACTAATTCATTACTAGTTCTAAAAACAATCCAAACAGAAATTTATAACCCAATAGCAACAATAAACTGCCATTCTTCATCTCCTTCAGACTTGATGATCTCAATAACATATGAATACGAAGCAGGATGCTCAATCTACAAATTAAGCGATTGGTTGAGCAACTCCAAATCATCATCTTCGGAAGATAAACCAGATTATACCATTGCTGACTGTAAGAATGAAAAGTTCTTAGCAATGGCCAAATTCAATCCGATCAACTCACAAGTTGTGGCATATAATGATCTGAAAGGATGTTGCAAGTTGATTCATCCAATAAACTCGAATATACCGTCTGACCCATCCAAGAGAAAGCCCATCGTCAGCAACACCAGAACCATAGGAAGTGGTAGTAGCAACAACAACAACGCTAACAACACCAATAGATCATTATCATCATCCTTCAAACCAACATCACAATCACAATCACAATCTAGCTCTAATATAAAACGTGGTTCAAATATACGTTCAAAGGGACCATCGCCACCACCGCCACCTCCACCTCCACCAGCAACAACAGCAATGAAGGATTCAAACAAGTCTATCTCAAGTTCTAAAATGTCCGGATCGAACAGGGATAGAGACCAAAGAGATAGAAACATCAGAGATAGAGATCCTAGAGATAGAGATCCTAGAGATAGAGATCCTAGAGATAGAGATCCAAGAGATAGAGATCTATTACGAGACTCAAGAGATTCAAGGGACTCAAGATACCAACGAGATAGAGAAGGTGATAGAGATAGGGACTATAGAGATCGTAGAGTTGATATGAGAAACAATAACGGTAATAACAATGGTAGAGATGGTAGAGATGGTAGAGATTCAAGAGACAGTCGTCCGAGAAGAGATGGATATTCAAGAAGAATTTGAAATGAACAACAAGTTGAATGCCATTCATGATGTATTATGTACATTTACACTTCACTATGTCCTATTTATGCTTTTGTAATAATATAAAATACTAGAACATCGATACGGTTGTTCTTACTATTTGGAAAACAAGATAATACGGTAATCACTGTAATCACTGTAGATTAAGCAACGAGAAAGACAAATAAAACACTAAAAAGATTAGTAAACTCCAATATATTCAATAAACAAAAAACACAAGATAGTATAGATCAAAAAGCAAAACTCGATACTTATCAAATCCAACAAAAAAAAAAGCAATATTATAAATATAATGTAAAAAATAATATGAAATGAAATCACCACCAAAATCATCATCGTCGCCGTCACTCAACTCTCGTGAATTCTAGCAGCAGGCGGCAAAGTAGGCTCATTCAAAACAATCTGATTCAACTCAGAACCATTCAACATCCCACTACCCGATGAATCCAAAGGCACAACCAACGAAGTCAACAAAGGCGTATTGTTAGCACTCGTAGCAGTGGCATAAGTAGGCGGCGACAAAGCACCAACACTATGGTAAGTCGGAGGCACCTCGTCGTCCCAGGCAACTCCCAACCCTGACCTTTCGGTGATTATCAGCTTGAACTGCATACGCAACACCCTTGCCACACCGGTTGGGATTCCCACTGTATGGTTCAATGGGTCTGATTTGTTTCCGTTGATGTAGTCGGGTCCAGTGCCTCCGTCTTGTGTCGCTCCTGGGGCTGTGGATGCGGCAGAGGCCGTTGATGAAGATGCTGCCATTTCAGCTGCCATTGCAGCTGCTGCTGCTCCTTGGGTTGCGGTGGTTGCAGTTGTGGCCGATTCTCGCGTTCCTGTTGATGGAGTTGATCTTATCGTGTTTCCAGACTGGGCATGGTGCATCGAGTGTGGGTTCGACGTATTTGGAACCAAGGGATGATGCGGATGTGGTAAAGTTGATGCCTGTGCTTGTGCCTTTGCCTGGGCCTGTGCTTGAGCTTGAGCCTGGGCCTGTTGGGTTTGTCGTAAGTTCGAGTTATTCGGGGTGTTTTGAATTAACTCTTCAGCAACAACAACTTCAATGATCAAATTATGAGAAACATACACACCCAACTCATTGTCTTCAATATCGCACGAACAGTTGGACTCGGATTGGAAATTATCGAGGTCAAAAATAGGCGAGTTACAATTGACAGAGTTGATCAATGTTAGATTGTTCATGTTAGTGTTCAAGTCATTGGTAAGCAAGTTCATAACTGATATCTCAGCAACTATCTCAATTCTACCCTTGTTTGAAAAATCAGATTTCCATCCAGATTTCAACTCTCCTGCACATAATGTCTTAATCTCCTCAATCAAAAAATCCTTTGGTCCATCAGTATCTGCCAAAACTATCTCATCAACGGAAGATGATATCACAGGTGCCACAGACTGAGACGATGGTTGTGGTAACATATCTGCCTGGTGCGAAGTTGTTGTACGAGCAGCCACATTATTTGACTGCTGTGGTTGATTTGACTGTATGGACCAGTTCGAAGCAAACGTGGATAAATCCAGTGGGAGTTGCGGTTCACCAGTTAGTTCATTATTTTCCATAGGAACAGTAATCGTATGCTGTTGTTGTTGTTGCTGTTGTAATCTCTGCTGCAGTCTCATATTTGAATCGAAATAGTAATTTGTAGTTGGATTATTCAAACCACCACTATTTTTCTGAATCTTGCGTCCTCTTTGCATCTTCTTCAAATTTTCAACAGTCATGTCAAACTTCTGCTTGTGTTCATCACAGTTGTTGATCTTAACTTTAACACTCTCTTCAATTCTCCAAGTTAACTTTCTCATTCTCCATCTTCGATCCTTGCTTGAAACGTTATCCATTCTGATTTCAACTGGGAAAGTCGACTTCGGATAGGTAACATTTGGCACAACAGCAGTGGCTGTCACGGTCGTTGGAGGGAACACTCTAAGTGAGTTTCTGTCAGCACCTCTTAATATAGATCTACGTATCACTATCGGTAAAGCCAGGTTTATCATATCTTCTTTCTGTTTTGAATTGACATATTCAACAATACATATCAATTCATAACTGATTGAAGTATAGTTGCATAATGTGGTGGTAGGAGGTAAAGAACCAGGAATCAAATGACTGAATGGGAAACCGTGGTTCGAATTCTTGGCAAATGCAGTTGGTTTCGATAGCACTTCCCATTTTGCCAATTCTGTAACTTTACAACGGCAGTCAGGACATGTAGAAAGTGTTGTTGCTGTTGTTGTAAATGGCTTACCATATTTGACAACTTGAATTAATGAAAGGTCGACTTTTTTAATTTGAATGTAGTCATTCAGAAGTTGGTTTGCAGTGACCGTTGATAATGACATGGTTGATTTCAAGGCTTCCAAAGCTTGGCTGTTCTCTGTTGTATTGTTGTTTCTATTGTTCTGTAAAGATGACGGTAAAACGTTTAAAACCAACGCACCACTGAACAAAGCACCCGAACTCTCATCAGCAGCGCCAAATAACACCAACGGAGGGGATTCGATCTTGATTGAGATTCTAATTGGGGCATCTGGTTTCGACTTGTTGCAATGAGGGGTATGGTAAACGTCGAGATGAGAATGGTTCTCCAAGGCGGATGGGTTGACAGATGAGGTGCCAGTGGAGGCTGGGTCATTGTGTTTATGGGACAACCCACTAAACAGTTTAGCGAATGAAGGAGCCATTAGTGAATGCTGGATATGATGGGTAGTAACAGATGGATATCAACAATGGTATAGCTAGGTAAGAGTCTTCTAAAAGAGAGCATGCCATTGGAAATGAAACTGCAATTGAAACGGCATTTGGGGTCAAAAGGAAAATTTGAGCTACAACTACGTGGCTGTGCAAATGTGGCACGCCGGAGCGCAAATTAAATTAAATGCGCTTTCTGTCATTATTCTGCACACGTGATAGCCACTACTGTTACATATCTGCCTTGTCCACGTACTCTGTCACTTCAACGTCCTCTAGTGTGACGTTGGAGGTGGAGGTGGAGCTGGTGCCTTTCTTATCTTCTTCTTCGTCATCATCTTCTATGCTGTGTAATGGCAGATTACCAACACCCATCAACTTACAGATTTTTCTGGCTCTGATGGCATAGTCATAACTAGGTGGTTTCTTTTCATCGGTCTTAGTATCCTTACTCTCTTTCTTTTCCTCTTTCACCTTCTCCTCTTCTTTCTTTTCATCATCATCGGCACCTGGGTTTGCCAGCTTTTCTTGCAACTTTCTCTCGGCTTCAATGGCACATTCATTCCAAAGCTTAATAACCTCTTCCATATCAGCAACCAGTCTATCCCTTGAGCCACCTTTCAAATCGATCAAATACTTGATCAAATAATCTTCATAATCCTCATTAATCTGTTCAACATTCTTCAGTATCCAGTTTTGTTTCTGTTTTGAAAATTTCCAGTTTTCTCTATCCAAAGAGAACTGTTTCAAATATGCCAATTGATCTTTTTCAGGAGGAGGAGGCTTTTGATTTTTTGGAACTTTCACTCTCTTAGCCTTTTTCTTGTTTGTTTTGATACTATCATCTGCGGTTATAGTATTATCGTCATCATCGTTAGTTTCGTTGAATTGTCTCTTTTTAACTTTCTTAGCCTGTTTGTTCGTGAGTTTATCGGTTTCCAAGTGTGTTATGTTAAGTATCTGGTTGTCTTCATCGTCTATGGACTGTTTGACTTTAAGTCCAAGTCTTTTCCATGCTGGAATATGATCTAGAGACATTGTGGTTGTTTGTTCTTGTTTTTAGAGTTCTGTTTATGGTGATGTAAGTAAGATAACCCTCTGATCGGGCTCATTTCAAGTAAATTTGATAGAGAAATAAAAATGAAAATAAAATTTGATTCATCGCTGCCACTTTACAGAAGCGTGCAAGTATCTTGCTATTTTTTCTTCGTCTTCTTGTGAGAATTTCTCTTCTTCTTCTTCTCTTTTCTATTCTTCTTCTTCTTTTCTTCTAATTGTGTTATAATTTCCATCTGTTATTGGAGCAAGCTCTTAGATGAAGTTGAAATCAAATACAGTATGTATTATAAGTACTATAATATACTGAATTTGATTACAACTTTCATATTTAACATTTCTTTCAATTGCATGTGACGGGTTTGGATAATTTTTCATTAAATTTTTCAAATTCAGGTGGTTGTTCCTTCAGTATTCAACCATTTTAACTTGTTACTTTGCTATACAAAACCAAATTCCTAGTTTGAGTCCGATATGATACTTTTTACTTGTATTGGATATAGAAAACGGAATACATTCGCTCTCCTGTTGTACTGTACTATTGTTGTATTGTATGCTTTCACTTGTAATCGAATCTCTGCCAGCTGTAGTATACGGTGCAGAGATGTTTCTGCTATGCAGGATCTCGCTTGTCTTCCAGCACCGCCACGATTGCAAATTCTATCTTCTCTGACTTTTTGTTTGTTTTTGTTTTCTTTTCATTTTGCAACTGGATCCTGCTAGATGGCTGTGACTGGTCATATTTTGCATGTTAATCTCCTGTTTCAAGCTGCTGAGTAAGGTACAACCATTCAGGTTTAATATATCAAGTACAGGCACACTGAAAAGAACAATCATGACTACATCTTCATCATCAAATCAATGGAACCCCCATGATGCAGTCCCAGATCAAATCAAAAACTTGCTGAAACAATCAGTCCCATCTAATTACAACTACATCTCTGCATTTTATCAAATAACCTCACTCTTGAAGGAACAAAAACGAACAGGATGGTTGGACTTCAATATCCCAAACCCTGAATCAATAGCTGATCACATGTACAGAATGTCCATCATCACAATGTCACTAAACCCAGCGAAATTCGAAAAAGTGCCAGATTTAACAAAATGTTGTAAGATTGCCCTTGTTCACGATATAGCAGAAGCATTGGTTGGTGATATCACCCCTCGTGACATGAACATCACAAAAGAAGAGAAAAATAGAAGAGAATTCACAACGATCATGTACCTTGGTGAGATCATCGAGCCTTACAATCCTGATTTTTCAAAAGAAATTGTTGACTTGTGGTTGGATTACGAAGAACAGAGAAATTTTGAGGCTGTGATAGTGAAGGATGTTGATAAGTATGAGCTGATTATTCAAACTTTAGAATACGAAAAGAAAACTGGTAGAAGATTGGATGAGTTCATTGGTGGGTCGTTGAAAGCCATCAAGACTGATGAGGTTAAAGCATTAGCTGATGAAACCATTAGACAAAGAAATGAGTTCTTTGGTTCAACATCTGAAAAGGTGTAATTTAGCATGCCAACAAAACTGCACTTATGTATTCAGCTTTGCATATTTATATATATATATATATTCATTTTAATTTCTAATCTCTAATTATAGAATCTATTAAGCATACTCCATGAATTATCAAATCCAAAAACCATAGGCGCAAGCGAATGTCTTAACAATAACATTGTAAATCCAACCACAAATTGCAGTGCCATGATAACCATACACAATCTGTCCTCCTTGATTGGACCTGTCCAAATGATTACCAAATTAATCAAAGTCAAGTTGGATGATTTCATAATTATCTCTTCGCCATCTTTCAACTCTTTAACCAATTTTATCAACTTCAACTCATCTAAAATATTCATTATGGAGTATAACCTCTTGTTCAATGGCTTCTTATCTTTGTCACTCTCGGTATCACTACCGCTAGAGTATTCAGTGAATGAATTATATAACAGCCCATCCTCTTTATTGAACTTTGGAAGTCTATGTCTAGGGCAAGGTATTATACCAAACAACTGTGGAGCAGAGTAAATAAAGTTGAAAATCTGGGGAATGAAAAAAAGCATCAAAGTCTTTGCAAAATGTCCAGAGATACCAACCACTGCAAACACCATGCCTGAGAAATAACACCATGTATCACCAACAAATACCCTTGATGGATACCAGTTGTATTTCAACAATGCTGTAGAGATCCCCAAGAATGGGATTAGGAAACAGGTGGAAAATAAATGGATCGAGTATGCCCCTGAATTAGATCCTGACCCAACTACCAAATAGTAGAAATCATTCAATAGTAACAATATCGTGATCACTATGGTTTGTCCAACTTCTAATCCATTGATACCAGCCAAGATGTTCACAGAATTAGGACAAAAGATAGAAATGGCAGCCATGTAAAGATAATAGATCCATCCAAGATCAATTGAATTTCCTCCTGTCAAATCCAACCACTTGCATATGAACTGAGGTAGCAAGATCGAAGTCTTGTTGAAATCTAAATAGTAAACTATCAACATTGGTAAGCATGCAATCGAAGGCAAGAAGAACTTATGTCTCCATCTGATATCAAACAAATCATCCAATAGCCCTAATAAGATCATACTTTCCAAACTCAATAGACAACTTAAAAACGACGATAGTTGACTATTTGGGAACAAGGCAGCAGCACCACCACCACCACTAACATCACCCTCGTCACTGCCATCACCATTGTTCTCGTATTTCAAAAACATAAAAGGTATGAAAAAAAACATCAGGAACAAGTAAGTTATAGCAGGTATGATTCCCATCGTCTCAGGTATCACAGGGTTATCCACCTTTGACATATCCTTACCAAACAACCCTCTCTTGATGAAATGCGGTCCCACATTAGGAATCAAGAAGTTGACAATCTGATAACCGAGTATGCAAAATCCAACAGAGGCCTGCACCGGTTGTAATGGTCCATCTTTGAGTATCAATGCTGCTGACATCGCCACCAATGACGAGTTCGCTATCGAGGGCATCTTGTATAGTTATGTTGTTAGCTTTGTAACCAAATTCAGCTCAGGTGAAAACAGACGGAGAGTTGTAGTAGGATTGTACCAGTCTCTTGAAGCTCATCGAATTGACAACGTGTAACAACTCCAAAGCTGAAAAGGGCTGTGCACTCGCGGCGTACTCCCCGGTCACGTGATCTCGAATGGTGGTTTTTCCTTTTCTGAAAAGGAGCAGAGAGAGGGTGGCCATCTGCCAAAAATGGGTTTTCCCGCTTCCTTTTTCACATTCCGGAGTTTAGATCTGTGTTTCTATCAACGGTGGATTACATTGCTATATCATATCAAACATGTCACAAGAGTCGGTAACGGAGATCAATATTCCTATAGTGGCATTCCCCCCTTTCAAGCTCAGGTCAAGCTTGATCGATAAGGACCCAGTCATATGGCAGTTCTTGCTTGAAGACTACATCAACCTATTCAAGAAACTAATACTGATAACCCAAACCAAAGACCTGAAACTATCCGTTAAAACAACTCAACAGTTATCTATCTTTATGAAAGTGTATTTAAATGAGGTTAGTCAAGAAGCAACTAGAATCTTCTCATTGGGTGCAATCAATTCAGACATCATCAAGAATCAAAAAATCTTAAAACTGGTAGTTTTCAAATTCATAAAGTCATATAACTTGATCAACTTGAAAGTTGGTGGTGATTCAATTTGGAATTTCTTGAAGATATATCTAAGGTTAGCTTATGAAAACATGAATGTCAATCAATCTCTAATTAACATTAATATACTTAAAAATCTAATTGATGGTACAATCAAATCAAAATTGAATTCTAAATCCGATGACATATCACTTATCAAGATAATTCATGATCACTTGAACAAGCTCATAACTGAGGCAAAATTTGACAAGTCAGATTTGGAAACCTTAACCATGTTAGTTGGTCAAAAATACCAAAAATCATTGAAAAATAGCAATAATAACTCCAATAATAACGAGCAATCAAAGCAAAGATTGATTAAAAACAAATCCAAAGGACCCAATAACAACAATTCGGATTTCACTCAAAGATTTGGGAACTCATACTGGATTCAAATTTTGGAGAACTTGTACAATGCAGGTGAATCAATCCATTCAAAAACCGTTTTTGAAATCATGGTTGTTTCTCTGATAAGCTTGACATCTGCAAATATTGTGACCTTGTTATCAAAAGATCTGAATATAAACAATAAAACTCAATTGGTAGGTTTGTACCCATTAGTCTCAAAAATCTTATTCTCAAAAAAATTCAACGATATGAATCCGGATTTCAAAGAAAAGGCTAAATTCTTGAATAAGACATCAAAGAAATCGAATGGTACTAGCAAAGAGAATAAGAGCAATTCAATTTCCTTTGACCAACTCAAGATGAAAAATGTCTCAGAGATGTTTCCTCAGTTGAATGTGAATCAAGTAAAGACTCTACTGTTGGAAAATGATCATGATGTTGACTCTTTGGTTTTGAAACTTCTGGATAACCCAGATGCACTCAATGATGTGAAAGAATACAAAGAGATAAAGACTCAAATTGGATCAACTTCATCTAAAGCGCAGAATCAAATTCAAAATCAAACCCAGACAAAGAAAAATTCAGAATCTAGTTATAAAAAAGATGATCAAGATTACCAGGTTCAATTTGGTAAAAAGGAAAGAGAAACTAAACTCGATGTTAAGCAGGATGATCACGAATTGAAGCAGAAGATATTGAGCAGTGCATTAAGGTTGCTTTATGAATCTGATGAGGATGAACCTGATGATACATATGATGGCCAAGAAGCAACCACAGCAGTGGGTAAACTGACAATCAAAGATGATGATGAATTTGAAAGCGCCATCAAAGTGAATAAGAAACTTGAAGAGGAAAACTCTAAAATTGAACAGAAACTATTTGAGATCTACAAGTCTGATCCAGACTCATTGAGCCGTACAGCTAGATACTCAAACCATAGAAAACAATTGAAAGCGGAATTGAATTGGACAGACGAACAAATTGAAGGTTGGTATAGAATGTTACAGAAATCGCCAAAAAGATTCAAACTTTTGGAAGAGCAGTTCATTCATGTTGACTCATCACTAAATAGAAACTTGAAACAAAAAACTAGCTACACGAAGCCCGAAGATGATGATGACGATGATGGTGGAGAGCGGAATTATCGTGGTAATAACCGTCCACTACCACGTAAAACTAACAAGACTCCAAGCACCCCTGTGGATGAAAAGAAACAAATGGCATATAAAAACAAAAATAAAGCTGCTAAAGGAAATCATAATAGAAAAGCAGGGCATGATAAAAAGATGTCAAAGATGCTACCGTGATTATCCAACTGTACTCTACTTACATAGTTAAAGCTTGATTATTTTATTTTAATGTACAAATAGTTAAAATCTATTATTTCTTAACATAATCTTTCTTCAACTCCAACTTTCTTCTCTTTCTAGTCTCGGTCACGATATTAGTTTCCAACTTAGCCCACATACCTTCTTCATCACTACTTTCCTCTTCTTCAGATTGTATATCTTGGTCCTTTCCACCTCTAGATCTGACATCCTTGTCGGACTTTGAAACAGAAAGATCTTCAGTAACTTCATCGTCTTCCAATATGCAAACGTGATTGATCTGGGTTCCTAAATAACACTTAACCACAGCCTCTCTGTTTTTCAAGTCAAACACTCTAAGATAACGATCTAAACCACCAGTACTGATCAAGTTGTCGAATTTGGTAACTGATTGAATGGAACCAACAGCACCCAAGAATTTTCCCAATAGTCTACCGTTTTCAGCGGAATACTTGGCAATTGTAGAATGGTTATCAGAACAAACAAACTCGTTCGAATCGGTCAAGCATAATGTGACCAACGGATGTGTTGAGATATCTATTGAAGAGATAGGTTTTCTAGATTTGGTAGAATCGTATAGTCTTAACTGACCAAACTTGGTGACTGTGATCACTTTATATTGAGCATCCGAATCCGGTTTGAGGACTGCTATTTTGTTGATGTGGATAGGAACTCTCAAATCAATCTTGGTATTACTAACATTCTTAGCAGCAAACACAGTCTCAACATTCTTGAAATTCTCAGAGATCTTAATCAACTTCAAATCATTCTCCTTTCCTCCAAACCCAAACACATTCTTATGGTATGGATCACTGATAAAAGCCGACACATTACCCTTCGAACAACCAGGCAACTGCAGCTTGATCACATCTTTCTGGCTCTCGCTATCTGCAGAAGGCTCAAAGATAATCAATTGTCCATTATCAGTACAACAATAAACCAAATCATCAAGTTGAAACAAAGAAATAAAGTTCTCTTTATCAGCAACTCCCAAATCTTCAAACCTATGAACGGTTTCAAAATCAGACAAGTTGTAAATGCATATGGCTCCACCTAGTCTGGTGGCTACTATAAGACTGTCATTGTAAATTATAAATTGTTGGATCTTGGTTCTCTTTGTCTCTGTGCAATATGTAGTTATGGATGTTGGTTGCGGTGCAGTTGGCTTTGATGTGTCTGTCTTTCTGGCACATTCCACAAGCTTCAATGAGCCAGTGTCTTCGGCGGTGGCTAATATCTTCATATTTCTAGTAATGGGTTGTAATTGTTGTCTTTTCAAACTTCTGGCTTCATTCCAGTCCACCAGATCTTGTGAAGTCCTATAAATAAAATAGATACAAAAAAATTTGAAAAACTTTAGAGAAAAAGGAAAAAAAATTCACAAGATGAGGTTGCGGCTTATCACTAATCAGCCACATGATTCAAGCTGGACAAGATGTTGTGTGGCTTGTGGTGGTGTACGGATGTCGAGCTATAACATGATGCCACTAAGTATTAAGTGTATGAAAAGGAGAGTATAAACATGTTAATCTTTGGATGCTATTTACTAAAACGATATTCAAAAGCAAAAATGTTTATTATGCATTGTCTTCCCAGTGCAAAAACTAGTTTATATTTAGCAAAGTTCCATTATTCTTCCCAGTTGGGTTAACTTGGGGGGGGGGGGAGAGAGAGAAGATATATTCCCTTGAGAATTAGTGTCCCATTGGTCCAATTCATTTAAAATTGATATGGTGTATAGGTACAGGTCCTTTTCCAGTCCTAAATGGGACCATTATAGTCTGGTCACTCGCGCAATTTCTCAATACATGTTTACCTTCAAGCAAAGATATGCTTACTGGGATATGTTGGTGCTTCCGTATTTTAAAGTGGACTAGTCAGAATACGACGTCCCACAAAGCTGATCCCAAGCAGGGTTTCGATCAAGAGCAGTATAATTCGACTGCAACTCATTAATCTGTAACATAAGACCAGCTTCAAGATGCCATCCAACATGACAATGAAACGGCCAAACTCCAGGATGTTCAACAACAAATCTAATAACCGCATATCCATATTGTCCGATATTGACCGTGTCTCTGTAAACAGGGTTTTCAAGATTAAACATTTCTGGTCTTTGATCATAGTATCTGTCTTTAAACGTACCTGAATCACCATACGCAATAACCCAAAACTTGTGCCCATGCATATGAAAAGGATGGCCACCATCATCATAATTGTTAATCGCCAAATCAACAATTTGGCCTTCTGTTTGTAAGTCAATCACGTAATTTCCATCAACCGTCATTTGAGGTGCAGATCCAGCCTTAGTGGATTTGTCATGCAGTAGATTGTACATTAGTGAAGTGTCTTCATATGGAGTGTATGTGTACTCGTTAAAATAACCTCTACTCAATTGATGAGCACCGATCATGAACGCAGCATCTAAGTCAATCAAGATATCAGGTTTATTAGAGCCCGGTGAAGTCAATGGAACAGTGCCGTTTAATGTTCGCAGTAAAGATTGGTCGAAATCTCTACATTTCACATCACCATCGATAAATCTCCAAGTTTCACTGTTGTCAGGTATACTGTACTCATTTGTATATGAGATGATAGTCTGAACGTCATTGTTCGAAGGTGGTGGGTTTGCAAAACACCATCTGTTGAATCTTGAATGTCCCCAATAGTTTCTATCCTTGGTTTTCGTACATTTCAAGAAAAATGAGTAACGTTGTGAGACACTAATTGACATGGAATCCGATTCGATTGGTTCAAGCAACGTACCATCAGCTTCAATAATGATTAATTTATGGCTATCTATTGAAAACATAAAAGGTGCAAAGAATCCAGCATTGATCAATCTAATTCTATATTCTTTGGATGGGTCAAGGTACAATAAACTGTTGAAATGATCTTCATTCGAGGGTGCTTGAAAGTTGGGAGATTGACTGTATATACCATCCACTAAACCTCCTTCTGGTTGAGGTTCAGCATTTTCATTATCTGGTGCAAGATAATCAACTAGATACTTGTAACCCATGTCGTGGTAGTAGTCATTTCCCATGATGATTATATCCTCATCGTAATCACTCAACATTGAATCTTCATCTTTAGAATGGATTACCAATGGGCCAAAGATACCGTCAGCATACTGTGTTGTCCAATGAGAATGGTACCAGTACGTACCATATTGATCACCAGTGGGAACCTTATAAACGTACTCTCCTCCAGGGCCAATGGGACACGAGTTAACAGAGACAGCACCATCATCGAATGGGTTTCCAGGGAAGAATAAACCATGGCAATGTATTGAGGTTGGTTCTGTACTCAATTCATTTCTCACATGAATATAGATGGTATCTCCAGTATTAGCCTCAATTAGTGGTCCAGGGTATTGTTTGTTAATCACGGTTAAGTTTCTAACTGCACCATCAATATTGACCTCGGTAAGCAACGAAATATTGAAATAATAATGTCTATCAGTTGGTGTCTCATACTGTGATCTCCAGTAAGGTAGATCCATTGAATAGTTTGCCCTTGTATCAAGCTTCCAAGAATGCTCTTTTGTAGACTTTTCAGTGTTGTAGTTTGAATCATGAATTATTGTTCTTTGTGGTATTGATGGTGATACCACTGGTGATGATGATGATAATGAACCTTTGACTTTATATTTGAAGAATAATAAAGTCAATGCAAAGGTTATCAGTATCGAAATGAAAAAGCTCCAGAGATACTTGTTTCTTTTGAGAGAAGGATTACATATTCTGTATTTGTATGTTGTTTTCTTCCTTGACCCAAGTAAAGTATGAAAATTATCAGACTGAAATTCTTCCTCGTATGGGGTATATTCAAGGGCTTCAGGCTTCCCCGAATTATATTGTGGCAAGGTATCGAGCTCTATACTGTCTTTTGGCATTGTGTGTGTGCTTCAATTTGCTTTGCTTCAATCTTTTTGTATATCGATGTAGGGAAGTGTGTAGTTCAAAGATGAGAAGGGAACTAGTTCAATCTTGTCGTTATCAGTGATTCAAGTACCTTTGATTTGATGATCTTTTGAGTATGATGATATTGGTAAGCGCAAAAGACGAGAAATTCACGTGCACCATTGGTCTATTCAATCATGCAAACCATAGCAAGTATTCTCCCAACACTTTGATCAGAAGTGAATCCAGAGCACTCAAATAACAGCTCTCCTTCTCCACCAAACAGCCGCAATTGTGTCTCTTCTGGCTCGATAAGCAGCGCACGTGCGCCAAGAATGCCAATTTTCAGCTAAAACAAACGCACCAAAAGCGCACGTTTCTCCAAACACGGGAGCACTCTCGCAACAGGCACGGACTGTACCTGGAGTTGCAATCTGACTTGGTATATTCGAATAAAGAGACAGTGTAGTAATGTTTACTTAACACTGCTCATCACCATTCTCAGTAGCAGTAACAATTGCAGCTTGTCAATTGCGTTGAGATCCGACTCGACTAAAGCACGCAGTCAAACTTATCAAAACACATCTGAAAATCTCGGAGATTGAAAAGCAGTTGCATCTAGCGCCGCATGTCTAGCAACATCAACTCTTGGTGGTCCCTGTATCTTGTTGTTTCTTGTTGTTTTTTGTTGATATTTAGGCTGGCCACATGTGGATCTCTGCTTATTACCTATTCAAGAAGTCCCATTGGAGAGAGATGGCCAGCTTAATAATGAACCTTGTTCAAACTTCTGCACTGAAATTAGTTGGTACCGCCTGACCCCCCCCCCCACGTTTAGCACACTTTTCCACACTTTCAGTGCTCCTTTACTCTTTCCCGTTCACCTTTTTGCCTATTTTAAGAATTCAGGGTTCGTAAGGTGTACTAAATGGTAATTCTCCACGTCTATTTCCGGATATTACCGTCTCCATTCTGGGTTCGAGACTCAGATCCCCCACTCCCAGAAGATCTATCTGGGGGAAGATGCTGTTGCATTACTTCGACCCTTGGTACCCTGCTGGAAGTGAGCCTCGGGCAAATTGTGTTGCATTGTTTACTTGTTTTGCAACCAAGTACCATGCTGATCTTTTGGTTTGCATTATTTTTCCCTCAATCGTTTTTCTTCCCTCTTTATATGGTTTTGAGGTTGGGTTTATTTTTCAATATAAAAGGATCGGATATGCCACAATTAAGTTGTTAGAAGAATGGCCATGAGCTTATGTTAGCTTTCTTTTTCTCTTCTTCATCTCTTCAAACATTTCCACATACCAAAGTAATTCACTCGTTTAAAAAATGAAGATTTCTTCCTTAGCAAATCTTGCTTCAATTCTTGCAACTTCTTCAGTTGCATCTGCTGCTGAAAGAACTTACTCCACCTACAACCCTTCTGCCTCTCAAGTTGCCATCAATGCTTCCACAGCTAGTACCAGACAATCAACCTCCGATGTCGATGGTGTCCTTTTCAAGAGATTCTACACAATCTTCTTAGAAAACACCGATTATGATAAGGCTGCAGATAACGAAGATTTAATGTGGCTTGCTCAATATGGTATCTCACTGACCAACTATTGGGCATTGACACATCCTTCTGAACCAAACTATATGGCTTGTGCTGGTGGCGACTACTTCTCATTGGATGATGACAGATACATCAACTTACCAAGTAACGTTTCAACTGTTGCTGATTTGTTAGAAGACAAAAGCATCTCCTGGGGTGAATATCAAGAACATTTACCATACGCTGGTTTTGCTGGTATGCAATACTTGAACCAAGAAACTAAGGCTAATGATTATGTCAGAAAACATAACCCTCTTATATTGTTTGATTCCGTTGCCAACGTTGAAGAGAGAGTTGAAGTTATCAAGAACTTCACTGCCTTTGATCAAGATCTTGCAGATGAAAAATTACCTCAATGGGCTTTCATCACTCCAAACATGACAAATGATGGTCATGATACCACCATCAAGGTTGCTGGTGCTTGGTCTAAAAGTTTCTTGGCTCCATTGTTGGAAAATGAATACTTCATGAAAGACACTTTAATCTTATTAACCTTCGATGAAAATCACAGTTACGGTATCCAAAATACAGTCTATGCTCTCTTGTTAGGTGGTGTCATTCCAGATGACTTGAAGGGAACTTACGATAATACTTTCTACAACCATTACAGTCAATTGTCAACCGTTGAAGCCAACTGGGATTTATATTCCTTAGGTAGAAACGATGTCACCGCCAACGTTTTCAAGCTTGTTGCTGATGCTGCCGGAATTGCACTTGATGATGTTGATACCACTTACATGTTGAACAATCATACTTACACTGGTTACTTGGATGATGATGCCATCTTATTACCAGCTCCAAATGTCGATGCCATCAACAAGAACGGTAAGCCAGTCTTACCTGCTATCTCTTCTGTCTGGGCTTCTGCTTACTCTGAACAAAGCGCTGATGGATATTACACTTCAACTACTACCCTTGTTTCTGCCACTGGTTTGACTAATGCTGATACTTTAACCACTACTGCTCTTTCTGGTTACAACATTGAATACTCTACTTCTTCTTCTTCTTCTGCCGCTTCCTCTTCCTCTTCCTCTTCTGCTGCTTCCTCTTCTGCTGTTCCATCTTCTGCTGCTCCATCTTCTGCTGCTCCATCTTCTGCTGCTCCATCTTCTGCTGCTCCATCTTCTGTTGCTCCATCTTCTACTGCTTCGTCTTCCCCTGTCGCTTCTTCTGCTGCTCCATCTTCTGTCGTTTCCTCTTCTGTTGCTCCATCTTCTACTGCTTCATCTTCCCCTGTCGCTTCTTCTGCTGCTTCTTCCCCTGTCGCTTCTTCATCCGTCTTTGTCTCTTCACCTTTCGTTGCTTCTACTTCTGTCGCTTCTTCTTCTGTCGCTTCATCCTCTGCTGCTTCATCTTTCGTTGCTTCTGCTTCTATCGCTTCATCCTCTGTTTCTTCTTCCTCTGTCGCCTCATCATCTGTCGCTACTCCATTCATCACCGGTTACCCAGTCGGTGGTTTCCCAAAATTCGAAGTTACCATTCCATCTGGATTTGGTTCATACGATTCTTTCAACTTCAACCCAAAGGATTTCGATGGTGATTTCTTGAACGATTCAAGTTTCTTCTTTGACATTGACGGTGTCAGTGCTGCTTCAGATCTTTACACTGTCGTCTTTGGTTCTGATTTCTCTCTTGAATTTTCTCCATCTGTTCAAAACGCAGAAATTGAATTTGGCGTTCGTGCTTCAATGTCTAAGGTTCCAGGTGTTGTTACCGCCTCTTTCTTGTTAGACTTTGTTGGCCAAAAGAAGAGAGACGATAACACTTACACATTAGTTGCCACTATCACCATGACTGACGATTCTTCTTCTTCTTCTGCCGTTGTTGTTGCTTCTTCTGGTGTTGTTTCGTCTTCCTCATCATCCGCTTCTCCAGCAGTTACCGGTGTTTTATCCACCTCCACAAGCTACTCAACTGTTACATACACCATTACCAGCTGTTCCGCTAACAAGTGTTCTGAATCCACCGCTACCGGTGTTCTCTCTGAAACTACTTACGTCAAGACCAATGGTGAGGTTGTCACCGAAACTGTCACTGTTCCATGTACCACCACTTCCGCTTCTGCTGAAGCTGAAGCTGAAGCTACCTCTGCTGAAAATTCTACTGAAACCATCACCAACACTGAAACAGAAGAAGCTGGCTCTACTTCCACCATGGCTGTTACTACCGGTACTGCCGCTGCTGCCACTTCCATCACCACCAAAGCTGCTACTGCAGCTTCTTCAGTTTCAGTCGAAGCTTATCAAACTTCTTCAGTTGTCACCTATGAAGGTGCTGGTTCTAATATGAAGGTCACTGGTGTTTCTTTCTTGGCTCTCCTTGTTTCATTCTTCTTGTACTAAGTTACTTAACCTTTCTTTTTCCTTCTTGATCGATTTTGTACTCTTAGTCTCTGACTTCTGAGATTTGAAAGCATAAAATTTTATTCATCTATTTTTTATTTATACTTATTTATTTATTTATGTATTTATATATTTCCTGAATTGTATTAATCATACTCTATTTTTTCAACAAAAATGAAACTCGTAGTAGTAAATCATGTTTGAATGCCACCACATGCCACTATCAATCCCACGATTTCTCAACTCTATAATTTCGTGGCTGTGTCGAACCATTTTGCGTGATTTTTTGTTTTCATCACAAGTAACCAACTATAATTATTGTTGTTGTTGGTGACTCTAACGTGATGTACTGCTCTTCACCACCGTATAAACGCATAATACAGACATCATCCATGGAACAGGAAGATATAAAGCACGTGAGATTCAATGCGTTCAAAAAAGCAGTCGAGTACTCATTGGATGAAACACTAAAGAAACTAACACTAGAGAAACTAACTGATATATACAAGAACATCGATACCGAAGCATTGGAATTCATAAGGACACAGATAATTCAACAGTTCAGAGATAAGAGTCTGTCTGAATTTGAAAAAATATACCATGATCGAAATCTCGAGTTAAAATTGAATGAGCTTGATGAGATTATCGAGCATTCACGAATCAGAATGAATGAGAATCCAGATGATACGTTGTTTATCTATGATTTAGAACCTGTTGATGTTATTTCAAATTCATTGCTGACGTTACAGAGTGAGTCTTTGGATTCATTGAACAGCAAATTGGTAAATTTGAAAAGAGAAAACAATAATCTTATCAAGGAATTGAATTCGATATACAACGAAGCATTACAAAATTTCAAATTTATTGATTCGAATTTGAATACTTTAAACGGGTTGATTAAAGAAGATGATCTAGATGATGAAAAATTTGATGATTTGATTGATTATATTACAAATGAATGTTTAGTAAATGAAGAAGAAAGAAAATGAAACAAGAAGGAACAACCTAGAAACACGCCAAAATTCACGTTTCAGGTTTTATAGGTTACTTTTTTAACAACCCCGCTGTATTTTTAATAATAATATGTAATTCTAATAGAAGATATTCAATTTTTACTGGCAGTAGCACTTATCACACTCATGCATTGGAAGCTATTAGCGTAATTTGCCTTGTACAGTCTAACCAACCCATCATCACCACAACTACTCAATATGGTACCTGTTAAATTCCAACTGACTCTCCAAACTTCACCTCCATGATCATTGAAAGAATTGAGCAGCTCAATCTCGAATCTAAGCCCGCCTTCATTTTTCAATCTATTTGGATTGTTATTGAAATATTCCTTCACTTTGAAAATTCTAACGAATCCATCTTTGCAAGCGGTGGCGATCAAATGATAAGATCTGCCCATCGAAGGAGCCCAACTCACGGATCTAATCAAACCTTTATGCTCAGGAACAAGACAACCTTTCTTAAACTTATTATCTTCTTCATCTTTATAATAAACATGTGCCTCATCCAACGCACTGATCACGAACTTCTCACTGGAAAATCTAGAAGGGCACCACGAAATGTTGAAATCGGACTGTAGATGATTAGCAACAACAGGGGACTCCAATATATTGATCTCATCAACAAGCAACCAACTTTTCAAATTCGATGGATCCATAGACTCATATATTCTAAGCTTACCATCCGAACCGATCGAACAGCACTTCAAACCCATAAACGAAGGCAAGAAACAACCATCGTACAAAGGCTCAAGCGCATCAGCAAGTGTGATCATCTTCATCCACCGACGTCCAGAACCAACAACCTCGTCAAACTGCTCTTGCCAGATCTTCAAAGTTCGATCATACGAAACACTCAGTATCAAGTGCCCGAATTCAGGATTGGCATAATCGAGCTTGACGATAGTTGAATCATGAGCTTTGAACGAGTCGTTCAACATCCAAAGGTTGTTATCACTGTCCTCATGTCCTAAACCTTGTCCTTGGCCCTGTCCCTGGCCTTGTCCTTGACCGTCGCCTGGAGGTAGGTCTAAGTTTGTAGCGTTGACGATCTCGAAGATCTTGATATGTTGGTCTGCGGAACAGGTAGCTAGCTGACGTCCGTAGAAATCGTACTTGACATCCAAAACGAGGTCCTCGTGGTGTGTTAAAAATGGAGTCACTGTGTCTTTCATGATGTATATAAATCTGAGACTTTTCGGACTTTCAAATTATCAGAGTTAGAGATGTCGTGTGTAATGTACTATTTGTGGCGTTCGTTGGGTGGGTGACGGTATGGTTCAATTGATAGTACAGTCAACTCACTGCATATGTACAAGATCTCTCTTCCTGTCTCGGTATCTGTGTGTTTTTTGCGAAGAGTGAGAATAGCGAAAACACAAATTCGAAAAAAATTGAGACTCATTTCACATACATACATAGAACAAAGTGCGGTAGTATGAACCAGTATAACTTACATAAACTACGGGGGTATGATTCAATATGAAGATAATCAATATAATGTACATATAAAACGTAGAGGAAGGAAAAAATTAATGAGGGGGAGGAACAACAGCAACCAAAGTCCACAAGAAAACATGAGAACAAGAAAGCCCAATAAAGCCAAAGAAATGAAAACAAGAGCCAATTATAAAAATGTAATGAATGAAAGGATAAGCATAATGCAGATATATATATATATATATATATATAAAGATTGAGAGAAAAATAAGAGTAAACGCCGGGTAGTTTGAACACAACAGCCTGTATATATTCAAAATGAAAGTAGTAGTTGAAAAATCGATGAATGACCAATTTGCCAGGTGTAAATTCAGTCAGAGATAGAATGGTCACTATCAGTTTTATCAGTATCATCAACACTTTTAAAACTGGTCAGGCCCAGTCCTCTTATTGGTTGCTTCGGATCAGCTGTGTTGTTGGTGTTGATGGTGGTGGTGGAGGCTGGCGCATCATCGATTTCAATGTCAGTTTCATCCTCAGTGGAGTCGTTATCGTACGTTTGTGCATTTGATGGTGGTGGGTTTGGTGGTAGATGAGGGGGTATTCCAAGTTGGTACTTGATCATATTATTGGAATTGCTGCCTGATGTCGATACCACCATGGGATTAGAAAGTAAAGAGGAGCCAGGAACATGTTGTTTGTTAAATGATGCTGAGCGTGAAGGAGGGGAAGGTGATGATCCGGATGATGCACCTGAATATTTAACTGGTGATGATAAGGACATCAATGACATGACTGCTTCATGTTCCAGTTTGGAATCGGAAGAAGCTGATGAGGAAATTGTTGGGTTGAGGGTTAACTTCGGTTTCCCTGGAGATAAAGCTTTAAACAGAGCATTTTCAGCGGATCCTTGTTTATTTGCAACTTTATCCAAACTGAATTTAGCTGGTGAACTGATTGCAGTAGGATTATTGTTTAAATTACTGCCAAATGATTGTCTTCTCTGTGTAGTTGTGGATGTTGGAGTAGGTAATTTATCACTTTTCAAACTCCAAAATTCATTATATTTACTATTTTTATCCAGTTCAGCAGGTCTTTGAACGGGCACTTTGGTATCATCTTGTAATTTCTTCTCTAATTCAGTAATGGTACTGTTTGACCAACCATGTTGAATTTTCAGGTTTGCATAATTCAATCTAGTTTTCAAATTTTCTGAAATTTCTTTAATCTCAATATCATTTTTCTTGGAAACTCTGTAAGGTGAAGAAGTCTTTGGGGATTTTAGTATTGAATCATGGAATATGAAATTATTTTGTCTCTCTGGGGAGTTATTGATAATTTTGTTCAGTTCCATTGATCTCCATTTAACATCTGGAGACTCGGGGCGATTTCCATTGCTAAACCTTGCAACTTCAGGTGATTTCAAAAGAGAATAAAAATCGGTGCTTCTTCTCTTCTGCGTTGCAGATGATGATCCCATTTGCGAGTGTGAATGAGAGTGACTTGGGGACATTAAAGGGGTACCTTCTGGTAAAAGCTGCTGAGGAGTTCTATCTGGAGTTCTTAAGATCTGTTGAGCATCAAATACAGAGGTTCTTCTTAACGAGGGAGTAGAAGGCAACAACATTTGACCTTTCTGTTGCTGTGCTTGTTTCTGTTCAAAGCTGAATTTAGTGGTTGGTGGTGTGGAGGGATGCTTTGAAGGGGAGTGCGTGTTTGAAGAGCTTGAAGACACCTGAGTCTCTGGTTTACTCTGTTCTGTTGAATTCATGATTGATAATGTAATTAGTTATTATGCGTATATGCCAGTTTCAGGAGGAGAAAGAAAAAATATTAGATCAAAGCAATGCGATAGTGTAGACAGGAAGAAAGAAATTGTATAATTTGCGAAAGTAGTTCCCTTTGTGAATGGTTGATAAAGTACGAGATATGCGGTGTATTGT